>JAJQQW010000023.1:2709680-2738790 GCA_025583905.1 Ia io
ATGTCCAGCGGATGTTGCGGGGACCCGGCCCTGCGGCTTTTCCCAGCTTTAAAATTTAAAACTTAGAAAAAAGGGAAAATTTATGGGGTTTTTGGGGCCCTTAAAATTTACTGCCAACACCTGGGACGGCAGGGTCGTGGGGTTGCCACCTCGTGGGGTTGCCCTCGGGGCCGTCCGGGCCTTTTTCAAAAAATTTCCTTCCCTTTTTTTTTTTTTTAATCAATCAGCAACCCCCGGTGTCTTTTTTTTGACTCCGGGGTTTCCCGCCCCACAACATGGGCCCCCTTTCCCACTCCTCCCGCCCAGGCCCCGGTAAAGGACCCCGAGGAAGGTAAAAGGGGAAGAGGAGTGTTGTGAGGTCTGGGGACACAGGAATTTGCAGAGCAAGGGACAGGGGACTTGTATCTAAAATTTCCCCCCTGGGGAAAGTGGGTGGTAAATTTTTGAACCCAAAGGTCAGGGGAATGGGCGGGGAGATTTCGGGAGCCGCCTGCCCTGCTCTCCCCCGGGCTGTGGGGCCTTTAAAGGAAAACGGGTTTTGTGCCAGATCTTTCGAAACCTCCAAGCACTCTCTGGGTGCCAAAAGGGGGCCAAAGGTTTCCGGGGCCCGTTTCCCAAGGGGGTCCTTTTGCTGGGGAAAGCAAAAAGGGGGCAGGCGAGCAATGAACCGGGGTCTGAATTTGTGATGAGGTCTAGACATTACACAGGGGGTTTTGCAAAACTGGAGCATTTTAGCTGTTTGGAAACGGGAAACCTTTTTTGGGGAAACTTTAAAAAAAAAAATTTTTTAAAATTAAATTTTAGAGAGGAAGGCAAGGGGGAGAAGAAAGAGAAAAACACCCAATTTTTTTTAAAAAAATTTTTTTAAAAAAAAATTTTTAAAAAAATCTTTGTTGTTCAATTAAACAATTTTTTTCCCCCTTTTTTTCCCCCTATATCCCCCCCCACCCACCCATTTCCCCCCCTCCTCCCCCCTTCCCCTCTCCCTCGCTGCCCCTAAACCTTTGGGTATGTTTTTTTGTCCATCTCTTCCCCCCCCCCCCCGGGCCCCCCAAAAGACCCCCCTTTTCCCCCTGAAATTATAAAATCCCCTCCCTTTCCAGGGCCCCTTTTTAATTAATTCACCATTTTTTCCCCCTTTCCTTTCAGTTTTTTTTAATTCATTTGACTTTTAGATTCACTTTTTTGATAGATAGTTTTTTGGGGTTTTCAAAAATTTTTGATTTTTAAATTTTTTTTTCTTTTTTTTTCCTTTTTTTTTAAAGAAAAAACCTTTTTCAGCATTTCATATAAACTTTTTTTGGTGGTGATAAACTCCTTTAGTTTTTTTTTTTCTTATCTTGAAGCTTTTTATCTGCCCTTAAATTCTGAAGGGAAAAATTTTGCGGGGTAGAGTAATTTTGGTTTTTTTGTTTTTCTATTCATCACTTTGAATATTTTTTTTCCCCACTCCCGTCTGGCCTGCATAGTTTCGTTGAAAAAATCAGCTTTTTAATCGTATGGGTTTTCCCTTGTGGGAAACAAAACTTTTTTCTCTTGCGGCTTGTAAACTCTCTTTGTTTTTTGGGCCCTTTGGGCCTTTTTAAAATTTATGGTGTGTTTTGGGTGGGTCCTTTTTGGGAATTTCCTTTTTTTGGGGTTTTTCCTGTGAGTTTCCCTTAAACCTTGTTTTTCCCTTAACCAGGTGGGGAATTTTCAGCCCATTATTTCTTCAAATTTTTTTTTCAGTGCCCCTTGCTCTCTCTTTTCTGGCACCCCAAAATTTCAAAGGTTGGAAATTTTAAAATTTTGTCCCAGGGGGTTTTCCTTACACTATTTTCAACTTTCTAAATTTCCCTCTTCCCCTTCTTGCTTCCTGGAGGCATGTCCTTTGCCTCTTTTTTTCCCAAAATTTTTTGACTTATTCTTCCCGTTCCTCTATCTGCTTTTTGGTTTCTGTAAAATTTTTTTTATTTCAGTCATTGTATTTTTAAATTTTTTATTTTGGTGCTTTTTCTACCCTTTGAGGGCCTTCTTTAAATTTAAACCCCTTTTTTAAAGGAAATTCTTGAAAAACCTTATAACCGTGGTTTTGAAATTTTGCCATCAAATTTTTTTCTCCTCCATTTCTTTATTTGTGATCTGTTTCCTTGTCCCTCATTTTTTGCTGCTTCCCTGAGTGGGGAGGGTAGCTTTTTTTGTACTAGGTGTCAATTGGTTCAATGGGGCAGCCTTCCCGTTTTCCTTAGGGGGACACCTTTTTGGTGCCCCCTTTGGGACTGTGTGTACAAACCTGTTGTAGGTAAATTTTTGATTGTTGTTATTTTCACGGGAGGAAATTTACCTCCAGGCCAATTTTGCCGTAGGGCCCGCTGGGGTCCAAAAATGAAAATTGCTGTGGTGGAGAAAAATTTAGGGGCAGGACTTTTTCCAGTAAGGCCTTTTTTTCTCACTGAGTCTGGCCTCTTGAATGTGCCCCCCCTTTTGAGAGTTTTTGAAATCTGTTTTCGTCCCCACACTGAAACACTAGGACAAATAATTTTTTGGAAAACTCCAATCGGGGGCAAGGGCAGCCCACGTCAAGGGGCTACAGCAAGAAACTTTTTTTTTTTTTTTTTTTTTTTTTTTTTTTTTTTTTTTTTTTTTTTTTTTTTTTTAATTTTTTTTTTTCCTATTTGCTTGGGGGTTTGGGGTTTTGGGGCAGTCCCGCCCGGGGCTGGGAAATTTTTTTTGGATTTGCTTCCACAGGGCAGGCCCATTTATATGCAAAAGCCGCTTTTTGGGGCCTGGGGGGGTTTTGTGAAGTGCGGGGCGGGTCTCAGGGCCCGGGCGGGGTCCCCCGGGTGTCACAGGGTAGTGCGTGGCAAACAGCGATGGCGCTGTCAGCAAAACGTGCCTTTTTCCCCCAAACCCAAACCCTCGCTTCCCCCGCTGTAGCCCCAGCAAAAAAAATTGCTGGGCGCACCTCCCGCAAAAAGTCACTCTCACTTTCTGAAACCCATGGGCCCAAAAGCCCAGCTTCTCCCCCGTAGGGATCTGGGGTTCCCCCAAAATTCCCCCAAAACCCGGACCTCAGAGCAATCGGAACCTGTCCCCCCTTCGGGTTAAAAAAAAAGCCGCCTCCCCCCCCAAAGGTTTTCCCCACCACCACCCCAAAACCGCCCCTCCACACCTAAAGCTTGCAGCGTTTTTTGCCCCTTTTTCTCTTTCCCCCAACGAAAAAAACTTCCAGCCACCACCCTTTCCTGTGGTTCTGGGGGGTAAAATGTTTTTTTTTTTTTTTAGTTTGTATTTTGAAATTTTTTGTGCGAGGCGGAAAGCTTGGGTTGTTTCCCTTTTTGCCCCCATCTTGGTTTCCCCCCGAAAAACATCTTTGATGAAAAAAGAGAAACACCTAGGCGCCTTTTGGAACCGATTGGAATGAGCCCTTGCAAGCCGGGCATGTGCCCTTA
Source organism: Ia io (assembly GCA_025583905.1). Classification (NCBI taxonomy): domain Eukaryota; kingdom Metazoa; phylum Chordata; class Mammalia; order Chiroptera; family Vespertilionidae; genus Ia; species Ia io. Next base: position 2,713,112 of record JAJQQW010000023.1, read on the forward strand.
AATGAGAAATCCAACCGGGACCCCCTTCATCCACAAACCAAAAAACTCGCCCACTAAAGAAAAACCCAACCACGGGGGTATGAGAACTAAAGGAGGGAGGCAAAACCCCCTTTGGCTTTGTCTTGGGGGCATGATCTGGGAGACGCAGTGTATTGTTTGGGCAGGAAGGCGGGGCCCCGGGCAGGCAGGGCCCAGCGCTTAGATGGTGTTTCTCTGCTGTCCCTTTTTTCCCAAACCCCAAATTGGGGGTTTGTGCGAGGGCAATAATTTTGAAAAAAGGGGACGGGGTAAAGACACCACACAGGAAATTAGGACCTGGTGTCCACACTAAACTGGGGGAGCCCTAAAGGAGGTTGGGGGTAAAGGAAATGTGTAAGGAGTAGGTTTGCTATTTCCCTAAAATTTTTTCCCAACTTTTTTTAAATTTAAATCTAAATTTTTCTGACAGGTTGGCGTGCCCTTTGAGGACATTGCCCTGTTTTTTTTCCAGGGGGGAAAGGGAGCCTCCTTGATGAGGATCAAGACAGCTGTACCTGAAGTAAAGCTGGAGAATTTTGGAACTTGTATCCCCCTGGGTAAAACCCTCACTCTGGTTTTTTTCCCTTTGGAAATTTTGGTTTTTTGCTTTCTTATGCCCCCTCATTTTCCGGGGATGCTCGCCCTAAACCGGGAATGAAACACTTTTGTTTGATTTTTCCAGTTTTCTAGGTTTTTGCTTGGTTGGCGGGGTTGGTTTGAGTGCACTGCTCCATTCTACCCTTTAAAAATCACAACACCTGTTTCTACCAATTTGGGTGGGGGGGTTTTGGGGTTGATTGTGTGGCAGGAGTCAAATGGTTTCCCAAATTTGGAGTATAAATAAAAACATGTTATTTTTCCCTGTTAGTCATTTGGTACTATTTTTTTTTAATAGTTCTAAAACCCTTTAAAGTCCAATTTTTTAAAATATTTTTTAATTGATTACAGGGAAGAAAGGAGGGAGGGGAGAGAGAGAGAAGAGATCCATGAGAAGATTGATCGATTGGCCAATCTCCTAGCATGCCTCCTTCTGGGAAATCCAGCCACAACCGGGCATGTACCCTAACCATGAACCAAACCGTGACCTTCCTGGGATCACAGATGGACTCCAACCCCATGAGCCAAACCAGCCAGGCTTTCTTTCCAATTTTTAACCATATTTATTTGCTCTTTGTGTTTTGAATACTATTTTCTAGTTTATAAGTAAAATAGCATTCTCCTTTAGCATATTGAATTGTGCTTTCCAAATATTGAAATTCTTGTTTTATTAACAAACAAGTGTCCAACTAGCCTTGCTCGGATTCCAGCACAGTGAAAGGAAATGAATTAGAGAAACATCTTAACTATCACTCTGGCCCCCCTTCTCTATAATTGAAGTGTCAGAGACGAAAGAAAATTAGTAAAATGTATATGAAAAATAGTATGGTAAATTGATTACATAAATATAAAATTTACAGCATGATATAACAACAAAGACTGTACAAAAACATGATAAGATAAAATATGTGATAGAAGAGCAATGAATGATAATTGATTAAACTTATTCTAATATCTTCCCTGTTTACCACATTAAGAGTAAAACCTTTTAGAAGTGCTTGACTAATTTCCTTTGGATAAATATTTTACAACATTAATGTCACAGGCTCGTTGGAATCAAGGGAAGCAAAATATAACTGACCATGTCCTGAAAAAGGGATCTTAGGTAGGAATATTCCCTACTCTGCCTGGATTTTTCTTGTGATTATTTAACAGGTACATTTTTTGTCATTGACACAGCTTTTTTCAGCTTCAGAATGTCAACAACAATGACCAAATTCATATCCACAATGACAGATTGCATCAACCGTACGCGATGGCAAACAGCTAAGGCACTTTATATGTATTTGCATTGTGAAAGTCAACTTTTTTTTAAAATTGATTACCGAGAGAAAGGAGGGGAAGAAGAGAGAGAAATATCATGGAAATAGGAGAGACACAATAAATTGGAATGTCTCCTGCTTCTGGCCCAACTAGGGTTGATCAAGGCGGCAACTGAGGTGCGTGCCCTTGACTGAATACAATACCAGAACCTAGACGTCCTCAGGCTGATGTTATTATCCCATGAGCCAAAACCGTCCAGGGCATCACGTTTTTAGTTTTAATTGCCATAGCGGATCCCGTTTTACGGATGGATGTTCGACGGACTTAACCGTCAGTTACTTAATCATTTTTTTTTTTTACTTTTTTTTTAATTATTGGTTTTTTTAATTACATTATTGATTGAGGTATCACATATAGTCCCTCATCCCCCCATTCCATCCCTCACCCCTCCCACACATGCCCCCCCCCCCTGTTGTCCCGTTAACAGATGGTTAGCCTCATTTTTGCTTGCACACAAGTCCTTTGTTGAATCTCTCTCCCGCTTTGCCCCCCAACCCTTTCCTACCCTCCACCACTTAGGCCCGAAGATGGATCCATGCCTGCTTGTTTCTGGTCTGTTCTTGTTCATCATTCCTATGTTGTTCATTATTTCCCCTAGATGAGTGAGATCATTTCTATTAGAAATACACGTATTCTTTTTTTTTTTTTTTTTTTTTTTTATTTTTTTTTTTTTTTTTTTTTTTTTTTTTTTTTTTTTTTTTTTTTTTTTTTTTTTTTTTTTTTTTTCTTTTTTTTTTTTTTTTTTTTGTTTTTTTTTTTTTAGTTTTTTTTTTTTTTTTTTTTTCGATCTCCTTTTTTTTTTGGGATTTTTTTTTTTTTTTGGTTTTAAACTTTTTAGTCTTTTTTTTAATATACAGAAAAAGTTTCCATTTCCTTTTTTTTTTTCTTTTTTTTTTTTTCTCCTCTAGTTTTTTTTGGTTATTTTTTTCCATCAGGCTCGAGTTTTTTTTTTTTTTTTTTGTTTTATACCCATAAAGTTTTTTTAAATTTTTTTTTTCTCCAGAACTTTGTTTTTTTTCACCCTGGCCTCCGCAACCCACAAGCTCTCCTATGGCCCTTGGAGTTTTATTAGGCCAAGGCCAGCTTTTTTTTTTTTTACCCTAAATTAAAGTTAAATAACAAAGTACCTCTCTATAAATTTGTTTTAGTTTTTAAAAATTTTTTTTTTTTATCTCCTTTTCAAAAAAATTTTTTGTACTGTTATTTTGATATTTGGCCTTTTTTTTTCTTTTTTTTTTTTTTTTTTTTTTGTTTTTTTTTTTTTTTTTTTTTTTTTTTTTTTTTTTTTTTTTTTTTTTTTTTCCTTTTATGTTTTTTCTTTGTTTTCCCCTTTTTTTTTCGCTTTTTTTTTTTTTACTTGTTTATTTGTTTGCTTTATTTTTTTTTTTTTTTTTTTCCTCTTGCCACATATCTTTCCTTTTTTTCCTTTTTTTTTTTTTTTTTTTTTTCCCTTTTTTTTCCCTACAGTTGATTTTCCTTTTTCAATTACAATTTTTGTTTATTTTTTTTTTTTGTCTGGGAAAAAGCACTTTGAATTTGTTTTTAGCTCTTTTTTGTTGATTTTCTCTTTATGTTTTGCCTCATTGGGGTTTGGTGCCACAGTCCTTTTTTTTCAAGTCCTCCAAAACAGATTGCTCTCCAATCTGGTTTCATCCCTGGGTTCCATCTTGAAGAACTTCCAAAGTTTTAAACACGACGGTTTAATTTTTTTCCATGCAATCTGAATAAATTGTTCCTCAGATGGGCTTTTTGTTCTGTTTTTCCTATGAGTAACCCCTGACCTTTTTTTTTTTTTTTATACCCTCAATTGAAGAAACTGTCTTTTGTATTTTCTTTTTTCCTCCTTTTTTGCCCCTTTTTCCCTTTTTTTTAAAATATATTTATTTACTGATGTTTTTACAGAGAGGAAGGGAGAGTGATAGAGAGTTTAGAAACATGGAAGAAGAGAAACATCGATCAGCAGCCTCATCACACTCCCCACTGTGGATGTGCCCGCAACCAAGGTAAATGCCCCTTGACCGAATACGAAACGGGACCCCGGAAGTCCACAGTCCCCAATTGCTCTAATCCGCCACTGAAGCCAAACTGGTCTGGGCGAAACTGTCCTTTTTATAAGCATTCTTCTGGTTTTGTCAAAGATTACCTGAACCTATGGGCCTGGGTTTATTTCTCTGTGTCTTATGCCTTTGTTTTTGGTTATATTTCTCAAACCAGAACTGTTTGGTTGCTTTTAGGCCTTTTAATAGATTTATGTAAACAGCAACTGTGAAGCCACCACGCTTGCTCTTGCCTTAAGAATTAAGTTTGCTATTTGAGATCATTGAGGTTTTCTGAGATTGGAGTTATCATCCAGATTGGAATTTGATTTGGAAATGCTTTGGGCAGAACAGGATTTTTACGGATATAATTTTTTCAAATGCAAGAACACCGGATATCTTTTTCACTTTTTGGTTTCTTTCTCCCATTCTTTCACCTCTGTGTTCTAGCGTTAGTGTACAGAGAATTGTTACATCTTTATGGTAAATTTTCTCCTGAGTAATTTTATTCCTTTTTATTGCTATTTTATTTTAAACTTGACTGTTTTTCCTTCATATATTTTTGTAATGAACGTTGGTTGATTTTTTAGAAGGAGAGGAATGGAGAAGAGAGAGAGTGAAACATCCAGCTGAGAAACAGCAAACCAGCTTGCATCCTGCACGCTCCTACCTGGGTTCTTGCCACAACCTGGGCATGTGCTCTGACCCCAATAGAACTTGGGTGGCCTGTCAGTTCATGAGAAAATGATCAATCAACTGAGCAACACCACTGAGTCCTTTTCTTCCTTTCTCTTCTTTATCAAAAAATCCACTTTTAGTATTTAGAAATGGACTGATATGGGTAAGTTGATATTTTATCCTGGACTTTTTTAAAAATTTCATTTATTTACTACTGGTGGTGGCCGGGTGCACATTTTCTTGCACCCACCATTCCCCCCCTGGACACCACCCTTCTGAGGCCCCGCCTCTGCCACCCAGCCACTTTGTCTCGGCCAATGGACAACCACGAACTTGGATGCGCCACTTTCATCAGGGCAAGCGGCTGTGCAGAGAGCCAAGCTGGCTCAGGCCTAGGTTTGGGTGCACCCTTCCCCACCCCCAAAAGTCCTCTCCTTCGCAGACTCTGGCGCCCCAAGTCCACTGGTGCACAGGTGTTGGACAGAGCCCCAGCAGGGGCCCTGGAAAGTGTTGCACCTGGAGGCTGAGAGCCCAACCTGCCAGATCCCACATCCTGGGCTTTGCGCCCCAGCTTGCTCTCTCAGTGGAGCCAGAAGAGATGACGCCCGGGCGGGGCATGGACAGGGAATACGGACATGGGGGCCTGGAGTGGGGCCTGTGTGAAGGGGCTTGTTTTCTCCTCCGACTCAAAGTTATTTGGGATCCTGGTCTCAGCTGCACAAGGCTCCACATTTTGACAGGATTCCAGGAGCTCTCCAAAGTGGCCTTGTGAATCAGTCTAGAGCTGTCCCACGTCAATATTTTATTGGGCCTTATCATAATCAGGGATTGATGCCTTCTTCTTCCTCTCCAATCCTCTTTAGGAGAGGCAGTAGGCTGGATGGAACGATATGGGTCCCCCACCCACCACCGCCCCCCGCACCTGTCTTGGCTGTCGGCCCTGCGTCCTCTTACCATCTCCCACAGGTGGAGGTGGAGGTGGGATGAGGAAGAGCAACTGCTGCGTTGACTTTTAGTATCCCTGGTGGATCAGTGCTTGTCATAGCAACTGGGCATACAGCCTTTTATGGGTGATTTGCAATTAATGTTAGTAATCAGGTATGGATTTGTTTATTGCTTTTAAAGTAAGTGAGACACAGACAATGTTTCTCTTCCACCCATATTCTAATTCATTGGTCTGCCCCCTGCGTGGTACCCTGATGGAAAAATCAAACCCACTAATCCGAGGCCCATCGGATCCCACACTTCTCACAAACCGAGCCACCTTGCAAGTGCGTCTGAATTTATTTTAATTATTTAGGAAGTTTATAGTGTGGTTTGATAGTCGGCTACACACTAGGTTACTCATGAAGTTCTTTTGTTACTTTTAAAATGTTCTTTTGTTCTGTACCCCCGTTCTGCAACTCTCTTCTTGCTGCCCTTCACTGTAAACTTGCGAGAATGTAACGTTGCACCAAACCTGCCAATAGGAATGCAGAAAGGGACTCAGTCCCAATTAGGCCAAACTGCTCAAAACCCCCCTGCGTAAACCAACCCCCTGATCCGCCTCCCCTGACCAATCGATGGGGACAAGAACGTAGCCCCCTGCCCACTGCATGGACCTCCTATTAAGGTCTTTGTTCTCCAAGCCTCTCCTCTCTCCCGCCTCTGCGGTGGTGACTGGCTGGGAGACGGAACTCGTGCTAGCACGAATAAAGGTTCTTTTGCTTTTGCTTTGGGCTTGGCAGCTCCCTGGTGGCTGTGGGGATCATAAAACTGGGCATAACATTTGGTGGGCCCGCCCGGATCCCCAAGACCCCGGAGGGACCGGTCAGACATGGGTGAAACCTGACTGGCCACCTTATTGTCTTTGTCTCATGTGTGAGCTCGTAATCTGAATTTCGGCGGTGCCCGAACGGTCCTAGTGGACGCACTGGAAGAACCACGGGGCAGATGAATCGGGAGACTTCCGATTCTCCTTCATGATACGTGTATTCCCCCTCACAATCTGAACGAGGCCGGTCGCATCCAGGCCGGTCGGCGTGAGGCTGTCGTCTAGCTTTTGGATTTGCTTCCACGAGAGTGGAAGACTGTTCTCTGGGCCATTGTTTTCTGTGAATGTGTTCTCTGTTTTATACTGTGAACTTACTGGACTGACATTATGGGACAGACTCAGGCCCACTCCTGATTTGTGAGTTTGCTACATTTCAAAGAACAAAGAACGTTTTTTATGGCTTTCTTATCTCTTTTTGGTGCTGGAACTTGCAAGGACAGGGCTCCACAGCTCTGCAGGGCAAGAGAGATTTACAGGTCCTGTCCCTGCTGGTGACATCATACCCCCAACGTGGAACTAAGGCTGAAGTTATTATAAACATCCTCCTATATACCCCTTAACCGTTGTTTAACTTAGTGTTTTCAGTTATAGATTCCTCCAAAGAGGACATAACTGGATTTTCCTTCCTCTCTCATCCTGATTCTGATAGCATCTGTAACTGGATTAAAGATCTTTGTCTTTCAATGAGGCCATCCAGGCCTTTCAGCTTTGCAAGAAATCTCCAAATCTCTCCGCCTGAAGGAAGGGAGAGGGACCCCCCAGAAGGGCTTGAGGCTCTCCTCCTGACAATTGTTTTGTTTTGTGTTTTTTTCGTTTTGGTGTCAGGACTGTTTGTTTTGTCTTTTTGTCTTGTGTTTGTCTGTCATATTTAGCCCTATGTGTGTATTATTTTGTTGAGTTTTGATTTGTCAAGGTTTTGTCAGTTTGTTGCCAGTTAGTTGAAATCCTCTTAGAGGACATTGAGTGGTTCTTCCCTTCCTGTTTAACCTTTTGAACAGTAGATTAAATTACTGCCGCTTTTATCAAGGTTCCCTTGCAAGGATTTGCCTCACCTGGAACACGCTCTATGTGTAACCTGTCCCTCCCCGAGCCGACTGAGCAAGAATGACTTATCCCTCACCACCCTCTGGCGGACTCCAGGAGTGGTTTTAACTTTTTTTCCTTTAACACAAACTGGTTCCCCACCCCACTGGCCTGCGGTGGTGGTTGTCAGCGGAGGCCAGAAAAAGCGGCAGCTGGGCGGGCCCACAGAGTTTTTGCGAGTCTAGTAAATCTTGTTTTCCTTGTCCAACATGAGTGCCATTTCTGTTGCTGAAACATGGTTTCAAGAATGCCTTCCTGGGATACGGAAAGGGAGACCCCATCAGGGGACTTAGAGGACATGTTCCTGTTATCTTCTGCTCAGGTCCCAAGACTATACGAATCCTTGTTTTACTAAAATGGTATACGTAACAGATGTTTATTTAATATTTTGGTTTTGCCTGCCTGGTTGTAATTATTTGTCATATGAAGAAGTCCGTCTGGAATAAGGAGGAGGAAAAAAAAAAGTCACCCAGTCCTTTTCAGCACCACTCTACCTGTCTTACAGGGGGAATCGAGGAAGAATTAATTTTTCCTCCCCTGAACAGCCCCCTAGGTATGCGGAGAGACGCAATCCTCCCCCTCTTGGGGAAGCAGACCCTGTTCTGATAGTCAGGGGGCGGAGCGCTCCAGTGGGAACCCCGCGCCCTTACATCAACAAAGGGCATCAAAGGGAGCAAGACTGCCTCCGCCACTGCCGTCTTCTGGCCACTGACTCCACCATTCTAACCCCTGCAAGCCAACCGGTTCTCCAACGCGGGGGAAATCACCCTATCACTACTGGCCTTTTCACTAGTGACCTTTACAAATTGACAGGTCAGAAATCCTAAGTTTTCTTAGAACCGGCAGGGCTTATTGATTTACTAGACTCTGTCTTTTTCAACCATCAGCCGACTTGGATGACTGTCAGCAGCTTTTGCAGGTCCTATTCACCACCGAGGAGAGGGAGAGGATACCATTGAGGGCCCGAAAAAGTTGGTTCCGGGCGCAGACCAGGAATTCTACCACCAACCAGGCTCAGAAAGATCCATCCTTTCCTCAGAACTGGGCCTGAATGGGATTTCAACACAGCAGAAGGAAAGGAGAGGCTCCGTCTACCCCAGACTCTAAGGGGGGTCTCCGCATGGGCTGCTAGGAACAGTCAAAACGGCCCAAGTAGGGAAATGTTTCAACAGAAAGAGATGAGTCCCTCCAGCAGCCTACCTAGAGCGAGTCATGGAGCATTCCAACCTATACCCCCAATGGACCCAGAGGCTCCCCGAAAGCAAGGCGGCTGTTGTCCATGGACTTCGTAACACCAATCGCGAAGACATTAGGAGAAAATTGCAGAAGGTAGATAGATGAGGAAGAGAAAAGTCTGCAGACTTGCCTGATAGTAAGCCGAGAAGGTGTAACAACAATCAGGGAGGCCGCCTGGAGAAAACATGCTCCGCGCTGTGGCCGGTGCCAGCAGTAAGCAAAACCCAGACCTAGCTAAGATCCTGCTCACCACCACATGGACTCTCTTTCCGAGGGAACGGAACCGCCATCTCCGCCGACTTGCCGGCAACCAGGAAGATGTAAGGGGACCGCCCGGGGCGGGAAGGAGGCGGGAGCTGCAGAAAGTCAGTGTGCTTACTGTAGGGAGATTGGCACTGGAAACAATAGTTGTCCGAAAAGGGCCAGGCAAAAAGGAGGCAAGCAAGTTCGAGTTGAGAAGGTCCTAGAGCTAGAAAAATGAACTGAGTGATTAGGGAGTCAGGGTTCGGACCCCCTCCCCGAGCCCAGTAACTCTTAGCAGGAGGGGACCCCTAATGACTCCTTGACGACCACTGGAGCGCAACACTTGGTCCTCCGTACTGCCTCAAGGAAAATTACAAATCAGAAGTCTTGGGTGCGAGGGGCAACTCGTTATGAACCAGTATTCATGACTAACCCGACAGACGGTGGATTTAGGACAGGCCGTATCCCACTCTTTTAATGGTAATTCCGAAAGCCCCTACCCACTGTTAGGTACGAGACTTGCCCACTACGATCGGAGCATCCAAATAACTTTCAGACAAGGGGGGCTCAGATACTGATGGCGAGTCGCAGCCCATTCAGTAGTCCTGAACCATGGAGGCTGGAGGATGAAGTACCAGCTATCACCAAAAAAGCCTCTTCATTAAGGACATCATGGATGAATTGGGTGGTAGGAGTTTCCCCACCATCGGCATGGGGCGGATACAGGGGTAGTGGGGCTCCGCCACCCACAGGGCCCCAGTCCAGGTAGAGATTAAAACCAGGGGAAGGCCCTGTGAGAGTCAAAAAGTACTCCATGCCTCAGGAAGCCCGGAAGGGAATTAATTCACCAAACATTCGGAGACGATGGGCATCAGGGTGCTGGTCCCCTGCCAGTCTGCCTGGAACACCCCCCTCCTGCCCAGTCACAGAAGCCCCACACACGAATACTACCAGCCCGGTACAGGGACCTCCGGGAAGTCAATAAAAGCGTTGTTGGACATACAACCAAAGGTCCCCAACCCATAAACTCTCCTAAGCTCTCTGGCGCCCTCGCCTTTCTGGTATAACTGTTGTTAGATTTGAAGGATGCCTTTTCAGTTTGCCGCTGGTACCCGCCGTCAACCCCTGTTCCCCTACTAGTGCATGACTGGAAGAGGGCAACAGCAGACAACTGACAAGACCCGGCTGCCAACAGGGGTTCAAGAACTTCTCAACCATCATCGACGTGCCCGCCCGAGACCTGGGTGAGTACCGAGAACACACCCCAACCTCACCTCATCCTGCATATGTGGACGATATCCTGCATGGCAGCAGACAACGGCTTGAAGACTGCAAGCATGGGACAAGGGACTGCTGGCCTCCCTGGGGTCCCCTGGGATACCGGGCTTCTGTGAAGAAGGTCCCAGATATGCAGAAGAAAGGTGAGTTACCCTTTTACCTGGGATACAACCATGGAGGGTGGACAGCGGCAGCTGTCCAGGATGCCAAGAAAAGAGACTGTACTTGAAATCCCAACCCCCCACCTTCTGAAAGGGAAGTAAGGGTAATTCCTATGATCGGCTGGCTACTGCACCTCTGGATCCCGGGTTTCGCAGAGATTGCCAGGCTCTTATACGAGGCAACCAAGGAGGAAAGGCATTTGAAATGGACTGAAGAAGGAGACAGCTTTTAAGCAGTTAAAGAAAGCCCTCCTAAATGCTCCGGGCCCGGGCCTACCCAGACATCGAAAGCCCTTCATCACTTCGTAGATGAACACAAAGAATAGCGAAAGAGGGTCCTGACTCAAAACCCTAGCCCCTGGAACCGCCCGGTGGCTTATATCTGTCCAAGAATTAAGAGACCCTGTAGCTGGCCGGCTGGCCTCCATTCCTAAAGAAATAATTGCGGCACAGCGTCTCTTATCAAGGACCCGATAAACTGGACCCATGGGCATAAAATCTGGATCACAACCCCACAACCATAGAGGAGTCCATGAAACAGCCTCCTGATAGATGGAGAGAGCAACACCACAGACCCATTATCAGAGCCACCTGCTCAACCCTCCCAGAAGTGCGGTTCCACCCCAGTCGGCCCTCAATCCTCAACCTTTCTGCCTGACCCGACCTAGGATGCCCGCCTCCCCTACAATGACTGTTGCAGGAATCCTAGAGCAAGTGCTGGCTCCGAAGGAGCTGAAACCGACCAGCCGCTTCCAGAATGCAGACGTCACCTGGTACACGGACTGGAAGCAGCTTCGTACGGGATGAAGCAGGTATGCGGTGCAGCTGTAGTCCCACTGCAACTGACACTGTCTGGCAAGGGCCCAGCCCTCCGTGACATCAGCCTCAGAGAGCATAGCCGGTGGCCCTCACCAAGAGCCCTGGACACTGGGATTGGAAGGCGGCCACAACATCAACAACAGACAGCCGTTATGCGTTCACCACCGCTCATGTTCAAGGGTACAGTCCCTCCAAGAAAGAGGGTTACTAAACAGCATAGTGGGCAGACTATAAAGAATCAACAGGAGATACTCGACTTCATCTCGCCTTATGGCTCCCTCGCCAAATTGGGCCATCATGCGAAAACACTGCCAAGGGCACAGACAGCTGACACCCATGGCAAGTATTGAAACTCACAAGGGCCCCTGGACCAGACGGCCCAAGGCTAGTTAGCCCCTTTCTTCTTGCTTCCCCACCCAAAGGCCACTACAACGCTCCAAGAACCCAGGTGCAACCAGTTTCTGCCCGGAATTTCCCAGGGATGAGTTTTACAGTGGCCATCTAGGAAGCTCGCTCCTAAGCACATATATCTTGAAAGAAGGGTGGTGGTATACACCTACCAAAAAAGGGGAGCTCCATACCTGACCCCAGACCAACTTTGGGAGTTGGTCCTCCCCCCCCATGAAATAAATCCACATGCCAACCGGTACCCAACCTCACCTGGGGGGGGCAAACGAAAATTAAAGGAACTTTAAAAATAATCCCGAACACGCCCAAATTAAGTTTCCACCAGCAAGGACATTTAAAAATAGATAGGTTTTTTTGTAGAAATCCCCTGCCCTGGCAAAGGAAACCTTGTCCCCCCAAACTCACAAATGGCGAGAACCGCGGGCCCCCGAGTGAAAAAAAAGAACCAGGCTTCAGAGGAACTCAAGGCCTGGGAGCACAACGGGGAAAGGTCCGACCCCTTCACTGAGGTTTTTAAACCAGGAAAAGTAATGGCCATAACAATATCTTTAGTAGTTTGTAGATACCTTCTCTGGACGGGTAGAATGCATACCCAACTAAGCATGAAACAGCCTGCAACGGTAGCTAAGAAGCTTTGCTGGAAGACATCTCGCCGCAGGTACGTTTTCCCGCTGAGATCGGGTCTGGAACAAAGACCACCCTTTTGTCTCTCAGGTAACGCAGGCAGTGCCAAGGCCATTGGGGCAAATAGGAAAATACATTGTTGCATTATAGGCCGCCAAAGCTCAGGCAGGAGAGAGAATAAATAGAACTCTAAAAGCGACCCTTTACCAATTAGACCATGGAGACGTGCGGGACTGGGTTGGCGCTCCTACCGTATGCCCTTTTACCCCGGGTTAGGAACACCCCCTACCCCTGGGTTTTACTCCTTATGAGATCATGTTACGGCCGGCCACCCCCTATTATCTCTAACCTTAAAGAAGCCAAATTTCTTGCAGAATTGAAAGTCAGAGAACTGTTTCTTTCCTTGAGAGGGCGTCCAGAGGGCACACTAAGGAACATTTGTCTCACCTCTCCAAGCAATCTATGAGACTGGCCCAGCCCCGACTCCTCATTCGCATAAGCCCGGTGACTGGGTCTATGTCAAAGACACCACCGGAGACCCCTTGAGAGCCACGTGGAAGGTCCCTTATGTCGTGGTGCTGACGACCCCCCCCCTCTCAAAGTAGACGTTGTTGCACCTGGGTCCATCACATTACCCACGTTTCGGCGGCCAGCAGAGGTAGACCCCTCAGCGATCCGGAAGACTTCATCGCCAGTGGAGCACTATCGCGACCACTGCCAACCCGCTCCACGCTCAAGGCTGTGACGTTTCCGCAACCTGCCTGATGCTGGTAACCCCTGCTTGCGGCCACTCCAACCAACGGGAGTCCTCACACCCCGCTTCAACATCACCTGCAGATCAGAGACACCGAAGCCAGGAACTATACTTACATCAGACATCCCTAGTTACACCCTGAGACACGTGAATTCCAGAACTCCAGTAGACCTCCAGACTTTCTTTCCATGACATCCGTACTCCCCCGCATTCTCCGGAGGGGTAAAATGAATCCAAATGCACTCCGAACCCTGTAACACTATGTTTGCCCCTGGTTAACCACCCTCGTCACCGCCCTTATTGGCCCCTTATAATATCCAACTCCTCTGCTGACCTTTGTGCCCAACATCAATCATAGATAATTTGGTCATCAAGTAATGAGTAGGGGTCTACAGAAGATGGTGCTACACACTCGGTATAAGCATCTACCACAACGGAAGAAGAAATGGGAGTACCAACCGACCAATGAATGGCCTGTAAGTCTCCATGACAAGGGGAATGATAGAAGCAAACTAGGTAATGACCCCTTGAAGTTCTTTTTTGATACTTTTTATAATGTTTCTTTTGTTCTGTACCCCGCCCTTCTGCACTCTTCCTTGCTGCCCTCCCTGAAAACCACGAGAAGTAACAGTTGCCACAAACCTGCCAATTAGGAATGCAGAGAAGTGGACTCAGTCCCAACTTAGGCAAAACTTCACATTACCCCTGCATAACAGACCCCTGATCCCGCCCCCTGACCAATTGAATGGGGGCCACGACGTCCCCCCTGCCCACTGCTTTGGACCCCTATACTGCCTTTTGTTTCTCCCAAGCCTCTCTCATCTCTCTTTCTCCCCGCTGCTGCGCCGGTGACTGTGATGGTAGAACGGGAGTTCATGCTAGCACGAATAAAGGTTCTTTTTCTTTTGCATTGGGCCTCGCGGCTGCCCCTGGTGTCTCTGGGGGATCAAGAAATCAGGGCAATAACAAGTTCTTTACAGTATTTTCCATGGTAATTTCATGCATTTTCCAAAATTCTTATGCACCATTTGTAGCTTTCACAGTCAGGTGTCATGTCCTGTCTTTCATATATACTACTTTTACTACTTTCCAATTTGTATCCTTTCATTTCTTCTTCTTGTCAGAGCAACTATGGCTAGCACATCACTACTAATGTCAACATTTGTGGTGAAATTGGGACATTCCAGTCTTGTTTCTGACTTATGGGAAATGGGTTTAGTTTTGGAACCACTGAGTATTAAGTGTTCTGTAGTTACTTATATAACGCCTTTTATTTATGTTGAGGTATGATCCCTGTACTCCCACTTTTGCGTGAGTTTTTATCAAGGTAAGGGTGTTGGATTTTGGTCAAATGCTCTTTCTGCATCAGTTGATATGATATATAATATTTTTTGTCTTTTAAAGTGGTTTATGTGTTATCATGATTTATGGATTAGTGGATATTGTACCATCCTTGCATCCATCCCCAGAATAAATCTCACTTGGTCATGGTGTATGATCTTTCAATGTAATTCTTGGGTCCGATTTAGCGATAATTTTGTTGAGGATTTTAGCAACTACGGGGACAACTGTGAAATACAAGTGGGAGCGCTGCTGTGCAGGAGACACCCCTGTGGAGCAGGACTTTGGCTTCAGTGGGCTTTTGGGTGCTCAGTGAGTCTTCTCCTGAGTGTGTTTGCTTATGGATGTCAAAGTTGTAAGCTGGTATTGGTAATGACACGCCCACTGGTAAACGCTGTCTCTTGGTCTCTAGGGATTTGTAAAGACAGCCACAGCCTAGGGCCAACCAGCAGGATCTACAGAGAAATTGCAGAATACTCCTCTTTGTATTGGGTTTTGGAAGGGCCCGAACAAGTCCAGCTGTGAAGCAGGAAGGCTAGTGCTGGTGCCAGGACTTGTGCTTTATTGATAGTTTTAGGAACTTCCTGACCAACTGCAACTTGTTTTGACAGATTTTAGCCTGAGGAAGCGGACAGGCCATTCGTAAACAAAAGCTGCAGCAACACAGCTTGGGTGGCTTGTAAAGGGGTTTGGTGTGTCTCAGGTAAACACCAGGCGAAGCAAAACAGAAAATTGGCTGCCCAGTCCAGCCCTGGACCCAGAATTCCCCACATGAGGTTTGTAATGACGCTGTGACCACCTCCATCTGGTAAAACCGCCCTCAAGTTCCAATCCCCGCTGCCATCCATTTTCTCTCAAAATTGTCCCTGGGTCGCCCGCCCTCCCCCCTCCGTAGGTTTGTCCCAGCAGTGTAATTCAGAGGAAGCGGGCGCTTGTAAATTTCAGTTTGGTGGTGCCTGGCATTGTAAGAGGGGCTAACTGGGTCACCTGCACCTCTGTTTCCACTGAGCCCCCAATATCACTGGTTTTTACAGCCCGTAGTTCTTACAGCCAGTAGGGTCTTCTCCCCAGCTCTGGACCCCTGGGCATGGGCATCTTCTGTGGGATTGGGACCCCCTTGATCCTCCAGGCACCTCATGCAGAGACGACCTCGATCACCAAATTAAAAAAGTGGCCCACAAGGTACGAGGGACCTGCACCTCTGTGCCTCCGCACCTCCTTAACCAGTCTCCGAGTGCTGTCTTCTTTACCTCTCTAGTCATAACACGTTCCCCTTCAGCCACTTTCCAGAGTTCTGGCTGATGTTGTTCTGTATTTTCGTTTTAATTTTTGATGGGGTTGTGGGAGGCAGCGAGTACAGGCCCCTTTGCCCTATACGCCATCTTGAATGTTCCTCTCCGAAACTTTTCTGAACTTCATTCCTTATTCTTCTTTTATCTCACGCGAAGAGTGAGAATATTATTTCCACATTGATTTTTTTTTCTTAGGGAGAGAGAGGAAGAATGAGAGAGAAAGAGAGAAGAGAGAAACATCATTTAGCTGCCTCCCCATGTGCTAACCACTAAGAGGGGGGACCAACCTGAATCCACGTCCCTGCACTTTACTAGGAACGAACCCGTGACCTTCCAGTGTACAGGCAGCACTCTCAGCACTGAGCGACATGGGCCAGGGTTCTTATATAATTCTTTAAGTTCTTTATTTTTAAAATATATTTTTTATTGTATTCAAGAGGAAAGAAGGAGAAGAGAGAACATAGAAACATGAATGTACAAGAGAGTCATTGGATCAGCTTACCTCCTGTAAGCCCCCCTACTGGAGAAGTGAACCCAAAACTGTGCATGTGCCCTGAACAAGGAAAGGAATTTTGTAATGTCCTATGTGTATGGAGCCGATGCTCAACACTGACCTTATCTACTGCGCAGCCTTTATTTATTGATTTAGGACAGGAAAGGAGACAGAGAAATAGAGGGAAACATTGATGTGCTGTCTACCCACTATGCATTCATGATTCTCCCCTACATGTGCCCCTGAGGGATGGAACCCACAACTTTGGTGCATTAGGAGGACCACATAACAACAACTGAGCGCCACCGAACAGGGCTCTAATCTGTTAAAATTTTCAGAAGCTTCAATAGATCTTGACAAATTTCTCTAATGGAAGGTCCATTTCATTTCCACACATTAACATCTCTTATGATGTTTTGTGGTTCATAATGTGAGGTGCAATTGTCTTAACTGTCATATCTTTTTTTCATGTCTATGAAGCTTTGTTTTTTTTGTTGTTTTTTGCTGTAGTATATCTCCAGGTTTTGCCAACTTTTGTTGTTTTTTTTTTTTTTAAAAATACTCATCAAGGTATCTTTTTTATTTTATCTTATACTCCCTTTTTATTGATCTGTAAAATATTTGTTGTTTCCATCTTTGCAAACTTTGGGTGTTACATTCTTGTTGTAGTTCTATATTCCTGAGATGGTGGTTATGGTTTTTTGAGGTCTGTTTTCATAAAGCATTTAACCCTATGAAAAGTCCTCGTTAGAATGGGCATTTTTCTGAATTTGTAAATGAATTTTGGTAAGAGTGTTTATTTACTTTGTCCTCTAAATAGTTTTTTTTTGAGTTTTATTTTGTGTATTGGGTACTTGAAATACATAATATATATATATTATATATATATATATATATATATATATATACACATTAATTGATTACAGAGAGACGGCAAGAAGTGAGAGGGAGAGATAGAAAAAATCAATGATGATAGAAATCATGGATTGGCTGCTTCCTGCAAGTCCCGCCCGCCCCCCCCTACCTCCCTCCACCCCGGTGATCGAGTCCACAACCTGGTCAATGTGCCCTTGACTGGGGTCAAGACACCTGGGACGCTTTTAGTTTGCAGTCTGATGCTTTCTATCCACGGAGCCAAAACCGGCTAGGCTACCTTGAAGTTCTTATTTCTTTGGTTAATATTGGTTTCAGATAAAGAGGGAGAGAGAGAGAGAAGAGAGAGAGAGAGAGAGAGAGGAGAAGAGAGAGGGAAGTGAGGGAAACCTCAGTGGTGAGGAAAAAAACATCATCAGCTGCCTTCTGCACACAAACTAACTGGAAATGGAACCCGCATATGAAATGTGCCTTAGCCTGGAAATTGAATCCTAGATGCATTGTTATTCAGGACGATGCCTCCAACCACTGAGCAATACTGGCCGAAGGCAGTCTGTGGCTTTAAACACAATGATTTCCAGTATTTTTTGAAGAAGCCACTAGGCCAATGATAGCAGAAGCACAGAGCGCTGAGGAAACCCTTGTTTTTGACTGAGGGTGACTTCACGTATGTTTGTTCACTCCAATCCTTTCCAGTCATCCTTTCTGTACAGTCTCTCTTTATTTGTCTGTAAGACTGTATTGTCTCCGTGGTACCCTGAATCCCATTCCTGTGGGCTTCTTTGTTCATGCATAGCTGTCTACATACACTGGATGGGGGGAGATGCTCATATTTTCCTGCTTCCATGCCATTTTCTGATGTCACTCACATAGTCTTTTGCCTGTATCTCATTTGTCTCTTTGTTGTCTACCCATCTCGTTGACACCATCTTTTTCCTGTTTTATCTTTGAAGATTCGCATAAATGTATCCCATAGCAAATGATCCAATTGGTCTTAAGGGGAAAATCATTGTGCATCCACAGAAGAAATGTGACTTATATGAATGACACAATGGCCCTCCCACAGGAGGGTCTTGCCTGGTAAAGGTCACGATAGGGAAGCTTTCACGCCTGATCTTTTGTTACATTCTAACTAGTAACCTCATTTTAATCATCAGTGTTTTCTTACTGTTGCCCAGTCCTTAACCACCCAGGGTCCTTACCCTTGTTTTTGGGTTATTATTGATACTTTGCCAAGGACAACAGGTGAATAGTAAACCTTTCTACTTCCGATTTCCAGCCTACGATAACCTTACTCTCTGGAACTTTGCAACCTTTGCCCTCTTTTCCAGGTCTCTCTATACTGCAAACCAACGTTGACCGTGCCTGCTCCACATTGAGTGCACCAAGTATTATTAGATTGGAAGTTGAACCTCAGTTGTGGTCATAATACAATTAATGTTCGGTATGAGTCACCTTCAAATGATTCTATACGACTCACAGGCCAGAAGGTAAGGTCCTCAAAAAGCCTTTGTGGCAAGGAACAATGAGTAGAGACTTTCTTCCTCCATCTTTGTATCCCATCCTGGCTTCTGTCCTTCCAGTGGTGTATTTTAATTGTTGGACTGACCCCGTTATGTACTTAAAAGACGATTTCCACAGAGACTACATCACTAGTCTAGAAAATCTCTCTAGTCCATAACTGAGAAATATTTATGGTAAAGAATACTGAGATTTCATCACATCACAACAAGTTAGCGTCACCAGATTTTCCTTTTGTGCAGTTGCTGCAGTGGAGCAGAGAAAGTTGAGACCCCCCGACTGAACAGAAGGTTTCAGTAAGAGTGTCACAGGCCAAGTGAAATCCCCAAGTCGCCTTGTCTTCCCAGAAATCCACCCCTGTGAGAGTTGTGGCTCGTTTGAAAACCTTTTTCCCACTATGACAGATCTGCAGAGAACACAACACGGACAGATACTGTTGAGGTGTGGCGCTAGTGCAAGAACCGTTTTACTGCTGGAGGTTAAATTTCCCAATAGGACGTGAGAGAACATTTCAATACAGGTGTGGAAGGAATCATTTTGCAACGCTGCAATTTACAATGTAACACAGAACTTCGTTTCACATGTGGGAGGTAGTGCTGTTACTTTAACTGGTAGGACCTCTTTAACTGTATAGACAGGGGCAGTCAACTAGCCAATTTTGAGATGTGCGGATGACGTTTTACCGGCGAAAAAATGATTACACTCGAAAGAAATAGTACCGGAAGGACCTTTAAGTAATTTAAACCCAACATGTTGTTTATTCCCTGTAAACAAGATGTGTCTTAATGGTTTGGAAACCAGTCCAGTTGTTTTGTATAGCTGTGAAAATGTGTGGAAAAACATGTTAACCACAAATATTCCCTAGCTTTCATTATCAACAGCGAAGGTGAACAATGGAGAAGAGGCCCTTCTCACAATTGTCTATGTGAATAGGGGAAAGCCCCCCCCTTTTTAATGAAAAAGTCGTAAACAACCCCAGCTAGGTAATCACAAAGACTTTGCACACTGCGAGAAAGGCCTTATTTACTATGAGCGTCAGAGGTGGGAATGTCGGAAAAAACTTATTATCCCCGGTAGCAGTGGTCCCCCCCTCCCATTATGCCAAAAGCATTAGAAAGTTCAACACAGGATGAAAGGCCCATTCCTGGGAGTACATTAGGAGTTGTGGGGAAAATTCCATTTATAACCAGTAAACAGTATTCATCATAGTCCAAGGCGAAAGAGTTTCCCACAACTTGATGAACAAGCTTATAAGCCTAGTGAAATGAAAAAAAGTTCGCACTAGCACGTTTCATCTTTATTGGTCATCGAGACTTCATACAGGCGAAAAGCCTTTTATCAATCCCAGTGAATCCCAGAAATATGTTTTACCCTAAAACGCATCTTTTCATCTAATGCAGAGTGTTATTGTGTGGGGGAAACGTATAAGTGTATTTACCTCTGGGAAACGCCAAACCCCTCGCAGTAACATCAGAGAGATTTTCAGCGTATGGGGGAAAAAGCAAAGCCTTATAAATGTAGTGATGTGGACATCCTTTTACCCAGAATATAGCCTTGTAGTCATTCGAGGGTTCATACAGGAGAGAAGCCTTATAAATGCACTGAATGTGGAAAATCTTTTACTAGAGCACTACCTCTTCTACTACCTTCAGCGATTCACCCGGAGAAAAAACGTATCAATGCAGTGAATGTGGGAATTCTTTTATATCGCATTGCTTGTAATCATAACCCACTTCATAAGGGGAAAACCGCCCTTATAAAACTTCAGTGAAAGTGGAAAATTCTTTTACAAGGGTGAAATGCTCTCCTCTATCATCAGAGAGTTCACAATGGAGAAACGCTTATCTCTGCAGTGCATGTGAAACTGTTTTAATGTCGCAGTGGTCTCAAAATCATCAGAGAGTTACACTGCGAGAACAGCCTTATCAATGCAGTGAATGTGGGAAATCCTTTTAACCATGGCACTGCCCTTCTTAAACATCAGAGACTTCATCCAGGGGAAAACATGAAGACAAAGGCTGCTTTAGTCCAGATATGTGGCTTTTTTGGGTTAGGTGAAAGTTTCTTCATTGTTTGGTACATTTTCTGTCATTGAGATGAGACTCTCACCCAGAGGGCAATAAGTAGGGGGGATTAAAATATAGATTACCAAACCTGTTCTTCCGAAAAGCAAACTTATATTGTTTTCTCTTGGACCATTGATAAAAACTGTGCAATGAGTAAATTACATGTGTTGAATATAGTGTTTTCATAATACTTGACGTGTGCATGAAACTGAAGCATCATTACAAATTCATAATTGCTGACCATACAGCTGCGTAATTTGGTCATGACCTCTTTAATCTGTCCCTGTTCATCACAGATTTTCCTAGTTATCCATGGATTACAATTCACAATTTATGCATAGAGAACATTAATTTTTCTAAGTATTTTTGTGCTTTAATTTATGTCCAGAAATACTTGGAGATTAAGTTACATGAATAATGCATCTTTTAGTGGTGGGTGTTGAAGACAACTAAGTGATACCTTAATCAATAATAATTAAAAAAATAAATCATCTTTATTTTCAGATAAGATAATACTTTTTAAAATATATATATATAGCATATGAATATTGATTGTACAGAGCGGAAGTGAGGTGTAGAGAGTTACAAAACACAATACAGCAGTCCTCCTGCACAACTTCTACTTGCAGTGTGCCCACAACCAAGCTACATGCCCTTGACCAGAATTGAACCTGGGACACTTTAGTCTGCAGACATCTCGGTATCCACGACCAAACCAGTAAGGGCTCTGACACATATTCATATCATTGATATATCACCGCAATGTGTCCATTTTACTAAATTATTGGATATTCCTACCAAAGGTGGCACAAATTCTTCTGGTATAATTCCTTGTCCAACCTAATAATAGCAAACATGTAAATTGACCATACCTTCAACCTATGCCCATACCAATCAGAGTGAGTATGGCAAATTGAAAGGCAAGGCAAGGCAAGGCAAAGGCAAGGCAAAGGCCAAGGCTCGAGGCCAACGCCAAGGACAAGGGGCAGGGCCAACGGCAAAGACAAAGGCAAATGCCTTATCCTGGCCCCGAAATCCAATACTCTAATCCCTAACACCCAGCACTAACCCGGAGAAAACATCAAACTCCCAGCAGGTCCAAGGCCAAATCATTATCACCTGTATACACTTGAAGCCTGCCCAACGTGCCCCACCCCCTTGGTTACATCATCAAACTTCTGGTGTTCATGGGCCTAACCAGGCTTCTTTCAAAAACGCCCCACATTTCCCCTGAATTATAAATGAAACCATTATCCAACTCGGTTTTCTATGTTTCTTTGGAACATGATTTCCCTTGCCAAGGAAAAAATGTGGTACAGATATTAAGGCCCTTTATTCACGTATTCCTAGTGTTTGAAGCACATTTCTTAGATATTAACCAGGTATATCATTGTGAAATTTCCCGAGTTGGTGAGTCACTTTCTTCCATGGTCTCAAGCTCCTTCATTTGTGAATTCCAATTTGGTTCAACAGCGTTATGTACAAAAACACCAGCCCTTTAGCCATTATAACAACTTGAGAGTCTAACCTACCTTGCACAGCGTTTTTGGATAAAAATTCTCAGTATTTTCAACATTCAGTGAGATGTCCCGGTTCTATAACGTATTCCAAGAGTTCTAGAGACACTCTGCCACAACCCCTGGTCTGTTGTGTTGAGGCTCTGAGAGTTATTTTCATTTTATAAACCACAGGCAATCAAAACGGATTTTTTAAAGGCACATTAAAACACCACATGGAACACTAGCCAAACTAAACATTTTGATTTCATAGTGTTCCCAATACTTTCATACTATTCTAAAGCTCTAGGAAAAAAGAATTATTCAGTGTTTCAACCACTCCTTTAAAAAACGAAAACGCCAACTCCTTTTTACGGAAAAATAAATGTAAACAGTGTCACACTCGGTTTGCTCAGCTGATTGAACGAGATTTCCGCAGTGAGAAAATTGAGCTCTTCCAGATATTCAGTTATATTGGAATATGCTTATTTGCTAGGTGTGTGAAGCACTTATATAAATATGTTTCCCCTATTCTGGAGTTGTAAATTCTCAGTGCAACACTCCAAATGTGCAGTGATGAAGCTCATTCAATGTGAATTAACCAATGTTACTACACCGTGCCCTAAACCATGACCCTAACCCGCTAAACCTAACCCTAAAACTACCCTAACCTGAGCCTGACCCTAGCTAGCCTGAACCCTTATCTAACCCTTAATCCATCCTGAACGCCAATTCTCTAACCCTAAACACCAGCCACTAAGACATCGATGACGTCATCTCTCCCAGCAAGTACCCTGGCCCAATCATTATCCCTGGGATGACTTGAGCCTGCCCACGTACCCCTCCCCCTTGGGACATCATCGCTTCCGGTTTTCATGGCCTAACCAGGCTTCTTCAAAAACGCCTACTCGCATTGTTCCATGAATTATAAATGTACCCAGTATCAATCTAACTCGGTCAACTATGATTTTTGACCAGATTTCTTTGTCATGAAAAAATGTGTTAAGATACTAGAAGGCCCTTTGTTCACAATATTCCTAGTGTGTGAAACAATTTTCTTAGATATTAAACTTGTTATCATTGGACTTTCCAGAGTTGAGTCACTTTTTCTTCATGACTAAGCTCCTTCATTGTGGAATCCAATTTTTGGTTCAAACAACGATTGTTCAAATACACCAGCACTTAAACCTTATTTACCACTTGAAAAGACTATCCCTGCCTTTCACAGCGCTTTGGTTTACAATTCTCATAATTTTCAACATCATTACATATGTTCCGGTTCAAATCGTATACCAGAAGTCAAGATGACACACTGACACAAACGCCCACGACTGCTGTTTTGAAGCACAGAGTATTTCATTTTTGACACGGGTTTTTCTAACAGCTTTTTAAAGGCACATTAAACACCTTCTTGAAACCTAGCCCTCACGCACATTTTGATTCATAGTGTTCCCCAAACACTCCAGACTATTCTATAGCTCTATGAAAATGAAGTGTTTTCAGTGTTTTTCACCAACTCCTTTTCCCGAAAACGCCAAATCCTATTGATGGGAAAAAATTAATGGAAACGGTGGTTTACACTCAGTTCTTTACTGATTGAAAAAAATTTCGCAGTGACAAAATTGGGGCTGTTCAATTTTTCATGTTTTGGAAAAGTATTCCTAGTGGTTCCCAAACACATTTTTAAAAATTACCCTAGTCCCCGGAGTTGTAAATTCTCAAATGCTAAAACCCAATTTTTTTCCAGTAATTGAAGCTCTTCAATTTTAAAAACCAATATTTTACACCGAGAACCCCCAACACGTCTCTAACCCCCCTAACCTAAAACCCCAAACCTAGCCCAACCTAGCCCGAAACCCCACCCAACCCCAACACTTATTTCCAAAACCTAACCGCAAAACCCCAAATCCAATTTTTCTAACCTTAAAAACCAGAACTAAAAACCCCAATACATCATCAAACCCCACAGGTCCCCGCCAAATCATTATCACCAGGATCACCAGGGAAACCCGACGTGGCCCCTCCCCCTTGGGGTTTCCATCACTTCCGGTTTAATGGCCTAAAACCCGCCTTTAAACAGAAACGACAACTCTTGTTCCCCCCGAAATTTTTAAATGTAACCAGTGGCAAACTAGGTTTTTCTATCTTCTTTGAACACGAATTTTCCCTATCATGAAACAATGCGTTAAAAGATAATTTAAGGGGCCCTTTTTGAAATTATCCCTATGTTTTTAGGCACTTTCTTTGATATTAAAACCCAGGTTTTTAACATTGTGAATTTGGGCCCAGTTTTGGGGTTCCCCTTTCTTCCAGGCCCCAGGCAAAATTCCTTGTGAATTCCCCAAATTTTTTTAGTGTTTTTTAAAAAAAACCAAACTTTAAAACCCTTATTACCACTTGAAAGTCTATCCTACCTTTCACAGGCTTTGGGTACAAATTTTCCCGTAATTTTAAAATTCAGTTTGAGATTTCCGGTTGTAAAACGTATTCCAAGAGTTCAAAACCACTCTAAAAATCCGCTGGTCTGTTTGTTTTGAGTTTTTCAAGGGTTTTTTAAATTTTTAACCCCGTTTCAAACCCATTGTAAATGCACATTAAACACCAAATTGGAAAAACTAGCCTAACTGCCCTTTTTTATTTTAAAATTTTTTCCCCAAAAACTTTTTATAATGTACTAAAACTCTAGGAAAAAGAATGTTTCAGGTTTTTCAACCAACTCATTTTTCCCCAAAAAAGCCAACTTCTTTTGAAAGGGGAAAAAAAATGTTAACAGTGTACACTTTGGTTCCTAGCTGTTTGAAAAAAGAAATTTTGCAGTGCAAAATTGTGCTGTTCAGATATTCCCGTCAAATTTGGGAAAAAGTATTCCTAGTGTGTCAAGCACATTTTCTAAAATTTTTCCCTAGTCTGGAATGTAAATTCTCCCTGCAAAACTCCAATTTGTTTTCCCTGATTGAAAACCCCATTCATTGTTTAAAACCCCGTATTAAAAACACCCGTGACCCTAACCCCGTCCCCAACCCTCTAATCCAAAATCAAACCGGCCCAACCTGAGCCGAAACCCTACCTACCCCAAAAAAATTTTCCTAACCCTAACCCTAGCCCAAACCCCAATTCTCAAACCCCAACGACCAGAACTAAACCACGATGACATCAATCACTCCTAGCGGTCCCCTGGCCAAATCATTATCACCTGGGATCACTTGGTCCCCCCTACGTTGCCCCTGCCCTTGGTGACGTCCATCACTTTTCCGTCTTAAAAAGACCTAACCAACTTTCTTCAATCCAAAAGCGGGCGCCAACTCATTGTCCTGAATTATGCAATGTAACCAGTAAAAACTCGCTTCTGTCTTCCTTTGAACACATTTCCATTGTCAATGAAAACAATGCGTTACCATATTAAGGGCCTTTATTGACGTATTCCTAAGTGGTTTTGAGGCACTTATCTTAGATATTAACCTAGGTTATCATTGTGAATTTCCCGAGTTTGAGTCACTTTCTTCCAGAGCCTCAAGCTCATTCATTG
>JAJQQW010000023.1:2738890-2760743 GCA_025583905.1 Ia io
ACTTGAATTCACTACTCATCAGTAAGCAATACAACAACGTACAAAACAGGGAGTGAGAGACACTGATTGGTCTTCTACTATCTTATCCAAGTTCAGAAGAATATAGATATAAAACTTTGTACATGTGGGAATAGTCTCATAATAGAGCCCGAAAGGCCAAATTATAGGTCACTGCAAGAACAACAGAAGTATGATACTACTGCAGAGCCAAAATACGTAGTTGAATATGTTCACAGAATTGTGAGAATACAAGTGGAAAAAGACAACAAAATAAATAGACAAGTGTATATTGCTTCTCCACTTCAGACAGCAGTGTAGAATGGTGGTGCTTCTATGATATAGGTAAGTTCGGTAACTGCAAACACACAAAGAGCAGTTGTAGGACACTGTAAGCAAGACAAGGAATAAAGGCAAAATATCAGTGAATTGAAGAGAATAATAGCTAGAGAGTCAAGGGAAAGTACATCACAATGTTAGGATATAGTAAGGAAAGTGTTTCATACAATGCGGGCAATCCTAGAAGAGAGCAAATAGCACATTTAAGCAGCTTTAGTACCACTAGAATTCACTACAAAGTAGCAATCAAATGTAAAAAAACAGGTGATAGACAAGAGTATATACCTTCTCAAGTTCAGAGAAGATAGTATAATATTGTTTTACATGTGGTGAAGTCTCACAAATAGAGCAGAAGGCCAATTATAGGTCACTCCAAGAAAGAAGTAGTAATGCAGAGCAAGTAATAGTGAATACAACAGAATTGTGAGAATACAAGTGGAAAAGACAAGAAAATATAAGTCTACAGTATAGAAAGGTCTTTGTACACTGCAGAAAACCCTCTAAATAGAGCAAAGTGCACATTGAACCAGTCTTTTGAAACCACTGAAAGTCAGTAAAATGTAGCATTAAACAGTAAAAGAGTTGACAGACAAGTGTATGTAGCTTAGGCCAATGATAGGACGCTGCAAGAAATCAGTAGTAAATCAGAGCCAATAATAGTGTATATAACAGAACTGTGAGAGAGAACACGTGGGAAAGACATCAAAATGTAAGTCTATAGTATAGAAAGTATGTTACACACTGCAGAAATCCTTGAAATACAGCAAGTGCACATTAAACCGTTGTTTAAAACTACTATAATTCAACAAATAGTAGCATTAAATTGTAAAACATACTTGGGAGACAAGTGAATATTGCTTTTCCAATTCAGAGAGCAGTGTAGAAAGGTGTTTCTACGATGTAGGTAGTCCGGTAACTGCAACAGAAAGCCAGTTGTAAGACATTGTAAGCAAGACAAGGAATAAAGGCGAAATAGCAGTGAATTGAAGAGAATAGCTAGAGAGTCAAGGGAAAGTACATCACGATGTTAGGATATAGTAATGAAAGTGTTTCATACAGTGCGTGCAATCCTACAATTGAGCAAATAGCACATTTAAGCAGCTTGCGTACCACTTGAATTCACTACAAAGTAGCAATCAACTGTAAAACAGGTGAGAGACAAGTGGATATAGTTTACCAAGTTCAGAGAAGAGAGTATAAAACGTTTGTATATGTGGGCAAGTCTCTTAATAGAGCAGGAGGCAAATTATAGGTCACTGCAAGAAAGAAGTAGTTATGCAGAGCAAATACTAGTGAATAGAACAGAATTGTGAGAATACAAGTGGAAAAGACAACGAAATATAAGTCTATAGTATAGAAAGGTGTTTGTACACTGCAGAAAACCGTTTAAATAGAGCAAAGTGCACATTGAACCAGTATTTAAAACCACTGGAATTCACTGAAATGTAGCATTAAACAGTAAAATAGTTGACAGTCAAGTGTATGTAGCTTCCCCAGTAAACAGATATACACAAAGCTGTTTGTACACGTGGGGAAGTCTAGAAGTAGAGCAAAGGCCCAATCATAGGACACTGCAAGAAACCAGTAGCAAATCAGAGCCAATAATAATGAATATAACAGAATGTGAGAGAACACGTGGGAAAGACATCAAAATGTAAGTCTACAGTCTAGAAAGTATGTTAGACACTGCAGAAATCCTTGAAATACAGCAAGTGCACATTAAACCGGTCTTTAAAAACACTATAATTCACCGAAAAGTGGCATTAAACTGAAAAACTCACTTGGGAGACAAGTGTATATTGCTTCTCCACTTCAGACAGCAGTGTAGAATGGTGCTTCTATGATATAGGTAAGTTCGGTAACTGCAACACAAAGCCAGTTGTAGGACACTGTAAGCAAGACTAGAAATAAAGGCAAAATATCAGTGAATTGAAGACAATAGCTAGAGAGTCAAGGGAAAGTACATCACAATGTTAGGATATAGTAAGGAAAGTGTTTCATACAATGCGGGCAATCCTGGAAGAGAGCAAGTAGCACATTTAAGCAGCTTTAGTACCACTAGAATTCACTACACAGCAGCAATCAAATGTAAAACAGGTGATAGACAAGAGTATATACCTTCTCAAGTTCAGAGAAGATAGTATGATGTTCTTTTACATGTGGTGAAGTCTCACAAATAGAGCAGAAGGCCAATTATAGGTCACTCCAAGAAAGAAGTAGTAATGCAGAGCAAGTAATAGTGAATACAACAGAATTGTGAGAATACAAGTGGAAAAGACAAGAAAATATAAGTCTACAGTATAGAAAGGTCTTTGTACACTGCAGAAAACCCTCTAAATAGAGCAAAGTGCACATTGAACCAGTCTTTGAAACCACTGAAAAGTCAGTAAAATGTAGCATTAAACAGTAAAAGAGTTGACAGACAAGTGTATGTAGCTTCTCCAGTTAACAGAAGCATGCACACAGCTGTTTGTACATGTGGGGAAGTCCCATAAGTAGAGCAATAGGCCAATGATAGGACGCTGCAAGAAATCAGTAGTAAATCAGAGCCAATAATAGTGTATATAACAGAACTGTGAGAGAACACGTGGGAAAGACATCAAAATGTAAGTCTACAGTCTAGAAAGTATGTTAGACACTGCAGAAATCCTTGAAATACAGCAAGTGCACATTAAACCAGTCTTTAAAAAAAACACTATAATTCACCGAAAAGTGGCATTAAACTGAAAAAACTCACTTGGGAGACAAGTGTATATTGCTTCTCCACTTCAGACAGCAGTGTAGAATGGTGCTTCTATGATATAGGTAAGTTCGGTAACTGCAACAGAAAGCCAGTTGTAGGACATTGTAAGCAAGACTAGAAATAAAGGCAAAATATCAGTGAATTGAAGACAATAGCTAGAGAGTCAAGGGAAAGTACATCACAATGTTAGGATATAGTAAGGAAAAGTGTTTCATACAATGCGGGCAATCCTGGAAGAGAGCAAAGTAGCACATTTAAGCAGCTTTAGTACCACTAGAATTCACTACACAGCAGCAATCAAATGTAAAACAGGTGATAGACAAGAGTATATACCTTCTCAAGTTCAGAGAGAGATAGTATGATGTTCTTTTACATGTGGTGAAGTCTCACAAATAGAGCAGAAGGCCAATTATAGGTCACTCCAAGAAAGAAGTAGTAATGCAGAGCAAGTAATAGTGAATACAACAGAATTGTGAGAATACAAGTGGAAAAGACAAGAAAATATAAGTCTACAGTATAGAAAGGTCTTTGTACACTGCAGAAAACCCTCTAAATAGAGCAAAGTGCACATTGAACCAGTCTTCGAAACCACTGAAAGTCAGTAATATGTAGCATTAAACAGTAAAAAGAGTTGACAGACAAGTGTATGTAGCTTCTCCAGTTAACAGAAGCATGTACAAAGCTGTTTGTACATGTGGGGAAGTCCCATAAGTAGAGCAATAGTCCAATGATAGGACGCTGCAAGAAATCAGTAGTAAATCAGAGCCAATAATAGTGTATATAACAGAACTGTGAGAGAACACGTGGGAAAGACATCAAAATGTAAGTCTATAGTATAGAAAGTATGTTACACACTGCAGAAATCCTTGAAATACAGCAAGTGCACATTAAACCGTTGTTAAAAAAAACTACTATAATTCAACAAATAGTAGCATTAAATTGTAAAACATACTTGGGAGACAAGTGAATATTGCTTTTCCAATTCAGACAGCAGTGTAGAAAGGTGTTTCTACGATGTAGGTAGTCCGGTAACTGCAACAGAAAGCCAGTTGTAAGACATTGTAAGCAAGACAAGGAATAAAGGCGAAATAGCAGTGAATTGAAGAGAATAGCTAGAGAGTCAAGGGAAAGTACATCACGATGTTAGGATATAGTAATGAAAGTGTTTCATACAGTGCGGGCAATCCTACAATTGAGCAAATAGCACATTTAAGCAGCTTTAGTACCACTTGAATTCACTACAAAGTAGCAATCAACTGTAAAAAACAGGTGAGAGACAAGTGTATATAGTTTACCAAGTTCAGAGAAGAGTAGTATAAACGTTTGTATACATGTGGGCAAGTCTCATAATAGAGCAGGAAGGCAAATTATAGGTCACTGCAAGAAAGAAGTAGTAATGCAGAGCAAATAATAGTGAATAGAACAGAATTGTGAGAATACAAGTGGAAAAAGACAAGAAAATATAAGTCTATAGTATAGAAAGGTCTTTGTACACTGCAGAAAACCCTTTAAATAGAGCAAAGTGCACATTGAACCAGTCTTTTTAAAACCACTGAAAAATTCACTGAAATGTAGCATTAAACAGTAAAATAGTTGACAGTCAAGTGTATGTAGCTCTCCCCAGTAAACAGAAGCACACAAAGCTGTTTGTACATGTGGGGAAGTCCATAAGAAGTAGAGCAAAGGCCCAATCATAGGACACTGCAAGAAACCAGTAGCAAATCAGAGCCAATAATAATGAATATAACAGAATGTGAGAGAACACGTGGGAAAGACATCAAAATGTAAGTCTACAGTCTAGAAAGTATGTTAGACACTGCAGAAATCCTTGAAATACAGCAAGTGCACATTAAACCGGTCTTTAAAAACACTATAATTCACCGAAAAGTGGCATTAAACTGAAAAACTCACTTGGGAGACAAGTGTATATTGCTTCTCCACTTCAGACAGCAGTGTAGAATGGTGCTTCTATGATATAGGTAAGTTCGGTAACTGCAACACAAAGCCAGTTGTAGGACACTGTAAGCAAGACTAGAAATAAAGGCAAAATATCAGTGAATTGAAGACAATAGCTAGAGAGTCAAGGGAAAGTACATCACAATGTTAGGCTATAGTAAGGAAAGTGTTTCATACAATGCGGGCAATCCTGGAAGAGAGCAAGTAGCACATTTAAGCAGCTTTAGTACCACTAGAATTCACTACACAGCAGCAATCAAATGTAAAACAGGTGATAGACAAGAGTATATACCTTCTCAAGTTCAGAGAAGATAGTATGATGTTCTTTTACATGTGGTGAAGTCTCACAAATAGAGCAGAAGGCCAATTATAGGTCACTCCAAGAAAGAAGTAGTAATGCCGAGCAAGTAATAGTGAATACAACAGAATTGTGAGAATACAAGTGGAAAAGACAAGAAAATATAAGTCTACAGTATAGAAAGGTCTTTGTACACTGCAGAAAACCCTCTAAATAGAGCAAAGTGCACATTGAACCAGTCTTCGAAACCACTGAAAGTCAGTAATATGTAGCATTAAACAGTAAAAGAGTTGACAGACAAGTGTATGTAGCTTCTCCAGTTAACAGAAGCATGCACAAAGCTGTTTGTACATGTGGGGAAGTCCCCCATAAGTAGAGCAATAGGCCAATGATAGGACGCTGCAAGAAATCAGTAGTAAATCAGAGCCAATAATAGTGTATATAACAGAACTGTGAGAGAACACGTGGGAAAGACATCAAAATGTAAGTCTATAGTATAGAAAGTATGTTACACACTGCAGAAATCCTTGAAATACAGCAAGTGCACATTAAACCGTTGTTAAAAAAAACTACTATAATTCAACAAATAGTAGCATTAAATTGAAAAAAACATACTTGGGAGACAAGTGTATATTGCTTTTCCAATTCAGACAGCAGTGTAGAAAGGTGTTTCTACGATGTAGGTAAGTCCGTAACTGCAACAGAAAGCCAGTTGTAAGACATTGTAAGCAAGACAAGGAATAAAGGCGAAATAGCAGTGAATTCAAGAGAATAGCTAGAAAGTCAAGGGAAAGTACATCACAATGTTAGGATATAGTAAGGAAAGTGTTTCATACACTGCGGGCAATCCTAAAATAGAGCAAATAGCACATATAAGCAGCTTTAGTACCACTAGAATTCACTACAAAATAGCAATCAACTGTAAAACAGGTGAGAGACAAGTGTATATAGCATCGCAAGTTCAGAGAAGAGAGTATAAAGTGCTTGCTACATGTGGTAAAGTCTCATAAGTAGAGCAGAAGGCCAATTATAGGTCACTGCAAGAAAGAAGTAGTAATGCAGAGCAAATAATAGTGAATACAACAGAATTGTGAGAATACAAGTGGAAAAGACAAAATATAAGTCTACAGTATAGAAAGGTCTTTGTACACTGCAGAAAACCCTTTAAATTGAGCAAAGTGCACATTGAACCAGTCTTTGAAACCACTGAAATACATTGAAATGAAGCATTAACCAGTAGAACAGTAGACAGAAAAGTGTATGCAGCCTCTCCAGTTAACAGAAGCATGCACACACAGCTGTTTGTACATGTGGGGAAGTCCATAAGAAGAGCATAGGTCCAATTATAGGACACTGTAAGAAACCAGTAGTAAATCAGAGCCAATAATAATGAAGATAACAGAATTGTGAGAGAACACGTGGGAAAGACATCAAAATGTAAGTCTACAGTCTAGAAAGTATGTTAGAAACAGCAGAAATCCTTGAAATACAGCAAGTGCACATTAAACCAGTCTTTAAAACCACTATAATTCACCGAAAAGTGGCATTAAAAACTGAAAAAAAACTCACTTGGGAGACAAGTGTATATTGCTTCTCCACTTCAGACAGCAGTGTAGAATGGTGCTTCTATGATATAGGTAAGTTCGGTAACTGCAACACAAAGCCAGTTGTAGGACACTGTAAGCAAGACTAGAAATAAAGGCAAAATATCAGTGAATTGAAGACAATAGCTAGAGAGTCAAGGGAAAGTACATCACAATGTTAGGATATAGTAAGGAAAGTGTTTCATACAATGCGGGCAATCCTGGAAGAGAGCAAGTAGCACATTTAAGCAGCTTTAGTACCACTAGAATTCACTACACAGCAGCAATCAAATGTAAAACAGGTGATAGACAAGAGTATATACCTTCTCAAGTTCAGAGAAGATAGTATAATGTTCTTTTACATGTGGTGAAGTCTCACAAATAGAGCAGAAGGCCAATTATAGGTCACTCCAAGAAAGAAGTAGTAATGCAGAGCAAGTAATAGTGAATACAACAGAATTGTGAGAATACAAGTGGAAAAGACAAGAAAATATAAGTCTACAGTATAGAAAGGTCTTTGTACACTGCAGAAAACCCTCTAAATAGAGCAAAGTGCACATTGAACCAGTCTTCGAAACCACTGAAAGTCAGTAATATGTAGCATTAAACAGTAAGAGTTGACAGACAAGTGTATGTAGCTTCTCCAGTTAACAGAAGCATGTACAAAGCTGTTTGTACATGTGGGGAAGTCCCATAAGTAGAGCAATAGTCCAATGATAGGACGCTGCAAGAAATCAGTAGTAAATCAGAGCCAATAATAGTGTATATAACAGAACTGTGAGAGAACACGTGGGAAAGACATCAAAATGTAAGTCTATAGTATAGAAAGTATGTTACACACTGCAGAAATCCTTGAAATACAGCAAGTGCACATTAAACCGTTGTTTAAAACTACTATAATTCAACAAATAGTAGCATTAAATTGTAAAAAAACATACTTGGGAGACAAGTGTATATTGCTTTTCCAATTCAGACAGCAGTGTAGAAAGGTGTTTCTACGATGTAGGTAAGTCCGGTAACTGCAACAGAAAGCCAGTTGTAAGACATTGTAAGCAAGACAAGGAATAAAGGCGAAATAGCAGTGAATTGAAGAGAATAGCTAGAGAGTCAAGGGAAAGTACATCACAATGTTAGGATATAGTAAATGAAAGTGTTTCATACAGTGCGGGCAATCTACAATTGAGCAAATAGCACATTTAAGCAGCTTGCGTACCACTAGAATTCACTACAAAGTAGCAATCAACTGTAAAAAACAGGTGAGAGACAAGTGTATATAGTTTACCAAGTTCAGAGAAGAGAGTATAAAACGTTTGTATATGTGGGCAAGTCTCTTAATAGAGCAGAAGGCCAATTATAGGTCACTGCAAGAAAGAAGTAGTAATGCAGAGCAAATAATAGTGAATAGAACAGAATTGTGAGAATACAAGTGGAAAAGACAAGAAAATATAAGTCTATAGTATAGAAAGGTGTTTGTACACTGCAGAAAACCGTTTAAATAGAGCAAAGTGCACATTGAACCAGTCTTTTAAAACCACTGAAATTCACTAAAATGTAGCATTAAACAGTAAAATAGTTGACAGTCAAGTGTATGTAGCTTCTCCAGTAACAGAAGCATATACACAAAGCTGTTTGTACATGTGGGGGAAGTCTATAAGTAGAGCAATAGGCCCAATCATAGGACACTGCAAAGAAACCAGTAGCAAATCAGAGCCAATAATAATGAATATAACAGAAATGTGAGAGAACACGTGGGAAAGACATCAAAATGTAAGTCTACAGTCTAGAAAGTATGTTAGACACTGCAGAAATCCTTGAAATACAGCAAGTGCACATTAAACCGGTCTTAAAAAAAACACTATAATTCACCGAAAAGTGGCATTAAACTGAAAAACTCACTTGGGAGACAAGTGTATATTGCTTCTCCACTTCAGACAGCAGTGTAGAATGGTGCTTTCTATGATATAGGTAAGTTCGGTAACTGCAACACAAAGCCAGTTGTAGGACACACTGTAAGCAAGACTAGAAATAAAGGCAAAATATCAGTGAATTGAAGACAATAGCTAGAGAGTCAAGGGAAAGTACATCACAATGTTAGGATATAGTAAGGAAAGTGTTTCATACAATGCGGGCAATCCTGGAAGAGAGCAAGTAGCACATTTAAGCAGCTTTAGTACCACTAGAATTCACTACACAGCAGCAGCAATCAAATAAAAAAACAGGTGATAGACAAGAGTATATACCTTCTCAAGTTCAGAGAAGATAGTATGATGTTCTTTTTACATGTGGTGAAGTGTCACAAATAGAGCAGAAGGCCAATTATAGGTCACTCCAAGAAAGAAGTAGTAATGCAGAGCAAGTAATAGTGAATACAACAGAATTGTGAGAATACAAGTGGAAAAGACAAGAAAATATAAGTCTACAGTATAGAAAGGTCTTTGTACACTGCAGAAAACCCTCTAAATAGAGCAAAGTGCACATTGAACCAGTCTTCGAAACCACTGAAAGTCAGTAATATGTAGCATTAAACAGTAAGAGTTGACAGACAAGTGTATGTAGCTTCTCCAGTTAACAGAAGCATGTACAAAGCTGTTTGTACATGTGGGGAAGTCCCATAAGTAGAGCAATAGGCCAATGATAGGACGCTGCAAGAAATCAGTAGTAAATCAGAGCCAATAATAGTGTATATAACAGAACTGTGAGAGAACACGTGGGAAAGACATCAAAATGTAAGTCTATAGTATAGAAAGTATGTTACACACTGCAGAAATCCTTGAAATACAGCAAGTGCACATTAAACCGTTGTTTTAAAAAAACTACTATAATTCAACAAATAGTAGCATTAAAAAAAAAAAACATACTTGGGAGACAAGTGTATATTGCTTTTCCAATTCAGACAGCAGTGTAGAAAGGTGTTTCTACGATGTAGGTAAGTCCGGTAACTGCAACAGAAAGCCAGTTGTAAGACATTGTAAGCAAAGACAAGGAATAAAGGCAAAATAGCAGTGAATTGAAGAGAATAGCTAGAGAGTCAAGGGAAAGTACATCACAATGTTAGGATATAGTAAGGAAAGTGTTTCATACACATGCGGGCAATCCTGGAAGAGAGCAAATAGCACATTTAAGCAGCTTTAGTACCACTAGAATTCACTACAAAGTAGCAATCAACTGTAAAACAGGTGAGAGACAAGAGTATATACTTCTCAAGTTCAGAGAAGAGAGTATAAAATATTCTTTTTACATGTGGTGAAGTCTCACAAATAGAGCAGAAGGCCAATTATAGGTCACTGCAAGAAAGAAGTAGTAATGCAGAGCAAATAATAGTGAATAGAAACAGAATTGTGAGAATACAAGTGGAAAAGACAAAAAATATAAGTCTACAGTATACAAAAGGTCTTTGTACACTGCAGAAAACCCTTTAAATAGAGCAAAGTGCACATTGAACCAGTCTTTGAAACCACTGAAATTCACACTAAAATGTAGCATTAAACAGTAAAAGAGTTGACAGACAAGTGTATGTAGCTTCTCCAGTTAACAGAAGCATGCACACACACAGCTGTTTGTACATGTGGGGAAGTCCCATAAGTAGAGAGAGCATAGGCCAATGATAGGACACTGCAAGAAACCAGTAGTAAATCAGAGCCAATAATAATGAATATAACAGAACTGTGAGAGAACACGTGGGAAAGACATCAAAATGTAAGTCTACAGTCTAGAAAGTATGTTAGACACTGCAGAAATCCTTGAAATACAGCAAGTGCACATTAAACCGGTTTTTTAAAAACACTATAATTCACCAAAAAGTGGCATTAAACTGAAAAAACTCACTTGGGAGACAAGTGTATATTGCTTTTCCACTTCAGACAGCAGTGTAGAATGGTGCTTCTATGATATAGGTAAGTTCGGTAACTGCAACAGAAAGCCAGTTGTAGGACATTGTAAGCAAGACTAGAAATAAAGGCAAAATATCAGTGAATTGAAGAGAATAGCTAGAGAGTCAAGGGAAAGTACAGTACATCACAATGTTAGGATATAGTAAGGAAAGTGTTTCATACAATGCGGGCAATCCTGGAAGAGAGCAAATAGCACATTTAAGCAGCTTTAGTACCACTAGAATTCACTACACAGCAGCAATCAAATGTAAAAACAGGTGAGAGACAAGAGTATATACCTTCTCAAGTTCAGAGAAGATAGTATAAATGTTCTTTTACATGTGGTGAAGTCTCACAAATAGAGCAGAAGGCCAATTATAGGTCACTCCAAGAAAGAAGTAGTAATGCAGAGCAAATAATAGTGAATACAACAGAATTGTGAGAATACAAGTGGAAAAGAAAAAAAAATATAAGTCTACAGTATAGAAAGGTCTTTGTACACTGCAGAAAACCCTCTAAATAGAGCAAAGTGCACATTGAACCAGTCTTTGAAACCACTGAAAGTCAGTAAATGTAGCATTAAACAGTAAAAGAGTTGACAGACAAGTGTATGTAGCTTCTCCAGTTAACAGAAGCATGCACACAAAGCTGTTTGTACATGTGGGGAAGTCCCATAAGTAGAGAGCATAGGTCCAATGATAGGACGCTGCAAGAAATCAGTAGTAAATCAGAGCCAATAATAGTGTATATAACAGAACTGTGTGAGAGAACACGTGGGAAAGACATCAAAATGTAAGTCTACAGTCTAGAAAGTATGTTAGACACAGCAGAAATCCTTGAAATACAGCAAGTGCACATTAAACCAGTCTTAAAAAAACACTATAATTCACCGAAAAGTGGCATTAAACTGAAAAAAAAACTCACTTGGGAGACAAGTGTATATTGCTTCTCCACTTCAGACAGCAGTGTAGAATGGTGCTTCTATGATATAGGTAAGTTCGGTAACTGCAACACAAAGCCAGTTGTAGGACACTGTAAGCAAGACTAGAAATAAAGGCAAAATATCAGTGAATTGAAGACAATAGCTAGAGAGTCAAGGGAAAGTACATCACAATGTTAGGATATAGTAAGGAAAGTGTGTTTCATACAATGCGGGCAATCCTGGAAGAGAGCAAGTAGCACATTTAAGCAGCTTTAGTACCACTAGAATTCACTACACAGCAGCAATCAAATGTAAAACAGGTGATAGACAAGAGTATATACCTTCTCAAGTTCAGAGAAGATAGTATAATGTTCTTTTTACATGTGGTGAAGTCTCACAAATAGAGCAGAAGGCCAATTATAGGTCACTCCAAGAAAAGAAGTAGTAATGCAGAGCAAGTAATAGTGAATAGAACAGAATTGTGAGAATACAAGTGGAAAAGACAAGAAAATATAAGTCGACAGTATACAAAGGTCTTTCTACACTGCAGAAAACCCTCTAAATAGAGCAAAGTGCACATTGAACCAGTCTTTGAAACCACCGAAATTCACTAAAATGTAGCATTAAACAGTAAAAGAGTTGACAGACAAGTGTATGTAGCTTCTCCAGTTAACAGAAGCATGTACAAAGCTGTTTGTACATGTGGGGAAGAAGTCCCATAAGTAGAGCAATAGGCCAATGATAGGACGCTGCAAGAAATCAGTAGTAAATCAGAGCCAATAATAGTGTATATAACAGAACTGTGAGAGAACACGTGGGAAAGACATCAAAATGTAAGTCTATAGTATAGAAAGTATGTTACACACTGCAGAAATCCTTGAAATACAGCAAGTGCACATTAAACCGTTGTTTAAAACTACTATAATTCAACAAATAGTAGCATTAAATTGAAAAAAAACATA
The DNA here is from genome assembly GCA_025583905.1 of Ia io. Lineage (NCBI taxonomy): Eukaryota > Metazoa > Chordata > Mammalia > Chiroptera > Vespertilionidae > Ia > Ia io. The sequence continues at coordinate 2,751,560 of JAJQQW010000023.1, forward strand.
CTTGGGAGACAAGTGTATATTGCTTTTCCAATTCAGACAGCAGTGTAGAAAGGTGTTTCTACGATGTAGGTAAGTCCGTAACTGCAACAGAAAGCCAGTTGTAAGACATTGTAAGCAAGACAAGGAATAAAGGCGAAATAGCAGTGAATTGAAGAGAATAGCTAGAAAGTCAAGGGAAAGTACATCACAATGTTAGGATATAGTAAGGAAAGTGTTTCATACAATGCGGGCAATCCTAGAATAGAGCAAATAGCACACATTTAAGCAGCTTTAGTACCACTAGAATTCACTACAAAGTAGCAATCAACTGTAAAACAGGTGAGAGACAAGTGTATATAGCTTCGCAAGTTCAGAGAAGAGAGTATAAAGTGCTTGCTACATGTGGTAAAGTCTCATAAGTAGAGCAGAAGGCCAATTATAGGTCACTGCAAGAAAAAGAAGTAGTAATGCAGAGCAAATAATAGTGAATACAACAGAATTGTGAGAATACAAGTGGAAAAGACAAAAAAATATAAGTCTACAGTATAGAAAGGTCTTTGTACACTGCAGAAAACCCTTTAAATAGAGCAAAGTGCACATTGAACCAGTCTTTGAAACCACTGAAATACATTGAAATGAAGCATTAAACAGTAAAACAGTAGACAGAAAAGTGTATGCAGCCTCTCCAGTTAACAGAAGCATGCACACACAGCTGTTTGTACATGTGGGGAAGTCCATAAGTAGAGCATAGGCCCAATTATAGGACACTGCAAAACCAGTAGTAAATCAGAGCCAATAATAATGAATATAACAGAATTGTGAGAGAACACGTGGGAAAGACATCAAAATGTAAGTCTACAGTCTAGAAAGTATGTTAGACACAGCAGAAATCCTTGAAATACAGCAAGTGCACATTAAACCGGTCTTTAAAAAAACACTATAATTCACCGAAAAGTGGCATTAAACTGAAAAACTCACTTGGGAGACAAGTGTATATTGCTTCTCCACTTCAGACAGCAGTGTAGAATGGTGCTTCTATGATATAGGTAAGTTCGGTAACTGCAACACAAAGCCAGTTGTAGGACACTGTAAGCAAGACTAGAAATAAAGGCAAAATATCAGTGAATTGAAGACAATAGCTAGAGAGTCAAGGGAAAGTACATCACAATGTTAGGATATAGTAAGGAAAGTGTTTCATACAATGCGGGCAATCCTGGAAGAGAGCAAATAGCACATTTAAGCAGCTTTAGTACCACTAGAATTCACTACACAGCAGCAATCAAATGTAAAAAACAGGTGATAGACAAGAGTATATACCTTCTCAAGTTCAGAGAAGATAGTATAATGTTCTTTTTACATGTGGTGAAGTCTCACAAATAGAGCAGAAGGCCAATTATAGGTCACTCCAAGAAAGAAGTAGTAATGCAGAGCAAGTAATAGTGAATACAACAGAATTGTGAGAATACAAGTGGAAAAGACAAGAAAATATAAGTCTACAGTATAGAAAGGTCTTTGTACACTGCAGAAAACCCTCTAAATAGAGCAAAGTGCACATTGAACCAGTCTTCGAAACCACTGAAAGTCAGTAAAATGTAGCATTAAACAGTAAAAGAGTTGACAGACAAGTGTATGTAGCTTCTCCAGTTAACAGAAGCATGTACAAAGCTGTTTGTACATGTGGGGAAGTCCCATAAGTAGAGCAATAGGCCCAATGATAGGACGCTGCAAGAAATCAGTAGTAAATCAGAGCCAATAATAGTGTATATATAACAGAACTGTGAGAGAACACGTGGGAAAGACATCAAAATGTAAGTCTACAGTCTAGAAAGTATGTTAGACACTGCAGAAATCCTTGAAATACAGCAAGTGCACATTAAACCGGTCTAAAAAAACACTATAATTCACCGAAAAGTGGCATTAAACTGAAAAACTCACTTGGGAGACAAGTGTATATTGCTTCTCCACTTCAGACAGCAGTGTAGAATGGTGCTTCTATGATATAGGTAAGTTCGGTAACTGCAACAGAAAGCCAGTTGTAGGACATTGTAAGCAAGACTAGAAATAAAGGCAAAATATCAGTGAATTGAAGACAATAGCTAGAGAGTCAAGGGAAAGTACATCACAATGTTAGGATATAGTAAGGAAAGTGTTTCATACAATGCGGGCAATCCTGGAAGAGAGCAAGTAGCACATTTAAGCAGCTTTAGTACCACTAGAATTCACTACACAGCAGCAATCAAATGTAAAACAGGTGATAGACAAGAGTATATACCTTCTCAAGTTCAGAGAAGATAGTATAATGTTCTTTTACATGTGGTGAAGTCTCACAAATAGAGCAGAAGGCCAATTATAGGTCACTCCAAGAAAGAAGAAGTAGTAATGCAGAGCAAGTAATAGTGAATAGAACAGAATTGTGAGAATACAAGTGGAAAAGACAAGAAAATATAAGTCGACAGTATACAAAGGTCTTTCTACACTGCAGAAAACCCTCTAAATAGAGCAAAGTGCACATTGAACCAGTCTTTGAAACCACCGAAATTCACTAAAATGTAGCATTAAACAGTAAAAGAGTTGACAGACAAGTGTATGTAGCTTCTCCAGTTAACAGAAGCATGCACACAGCTGTTTGTACATGTGGGGAAGTCCCATAAGTAGAGCAATAGGCCAATGATAGGACGCTGCAAGAAATCAGTAGTAAATCAGAGCCAATAATAGTGTATATAACAGAACTGTGAGAGAACACGTGGGAAAGACATCAAAATGTAAGTCTATAGTATAGAAAGTATGTTACACACTGCAGAAATCCTTGAAATACAGCAAGTGCACATTAAACCGTTGTTTAAAACTACTATAATTCAACAAATAGTAGCATTAAATTGTAAAACATACTTGGGAGACAAGTGTATATTGCTTTTCCAATTCAGACAGCAGTGTAGAAAGGTGTTTCTACGATGTAGGTAAGTCCGTAACTGCAACAGAAAGCCAGTTGTAAGACATTGTAAGCAAGACAAGGAATAAAGGCGAAATAGCAGTGAATTGAAGAGAATAGCTAGAAAGTCAAGGGAAAGTACATCACAATGTTAGGATATAGTAAGGAAAGTGTTTCATACAATGTGGGCAATCCTAGAATAGAGCAAATAGCACATTTAAGCAGCTTTAGTACCACTAGAATTCACTACAAAGTAGCAATCAACTGTAAAAACAGGTGAGAGACAAGTGTATATAGCATCGCAAGTTCAGAGAAGAGAGTATAAAGTGCTTTACATACATGTGGTAAAGTCTCATAAGTAGAGCAGAAGGCCAATTATAGGTCACTGCAAGAAAGAAGTAGTAATGCAGAGCAAATAATAGTGAATACAACAGAATTGTGAGAATACAAGTGGAAAAGACAAGAAAATATAAGTCTACAGTATAGAAAGGTCTTTGTACACTGCAGAAAACCCTTTAAATTGAGCAAAGTGCACATTGAACCAGTCTTTGAAAAACCACTGAAATACATTGAAATGTAGCATTTAACAGTAAAACAGTAGACAGAAAAGTGTATGCAGCCTCTCCAGTTAACAGAAGCATGCACACACAGCTGTTTGTACATGTGGGGAAGTCCATAAGAAGAGCAATAGGTCCAATTATAGGACACTGCAAGAAACCAGTAGTAAATCAGAGCCAAATAATAATGATATAACAGAATTGTGAGAGAACACGTGGGAAAGACATCAAAATGTAAGTCTACAGTCTAGAAAGTATGTTAGAAACAGCAGAAATCCTTGAAATACAGCAAGTGCACATTAAACCAGTCTTAAAAAACACTATAATTCACCGAAAAGTGGCATTAAACTGAAAAAAAACTCACTTGGGAGACAAGTGTATATTGCTTCTCCACTTCAGACAGCAGTGTAGAATGGTGCTTCTATGATATAGGTAAGTTCGGTAACTGCAACAGAAAGCCAGTTGTAGGACATTGTAAGCAAGACTAGAAATAAAGGCAAAATATCAGTGAATTGAAGACAATAGCTAGAGAGTCAAGGGAAAGTACATCACAATGTTAGGATATAGTAAGGAAAGTGTTTCATACAATGCGGGCAATCCTGGAAGAGAGCAAGTAGCACGTTTAAGCAGCTTTAGTACCACTAGAATTCACTACACAGCAGCAATCAAATGTTAAACAGGTGATAGACAAGAGTATATACCTTCTCAAGTTCAGAGAAGATAGTGTGATGTTCTTTTACATGTGGTGAAGTCTCACAAATAGAGCAGAAGGCCAATTATAGGTCACTCCAAGAAAGAAGTAGTAATGCCGAGCAAGTAATAGTGAATACAACAGAATTGTGAGAATACAAGTGGAAAAGACAAGAAAATATAAGTCTACAGTATAGAAAGGTCTTTGTACACTGCAGAAAACCCTCTAAATAGAGCAAAGTGCACATTGAACCAGTCTTCGAAACCACTGAAAGTCAGTAATATGTAGCATTAAACAGTAAAAGAGTTGACAGACAAGTGTATGTAGCTTCTCCAGTTAACAGAAGCATGTACAAAGCTGTTTGTACATGTGGGGAAGTCCCATAAGTAGAGCAATAGTCCAATGATAGGACGCTGCAAGAAATCAGTAGTAAATCAGAGCCAATAATAGTGTATATAACAGAACTGTGAGAGAACACGTGGGAAAGACATCAAAATATAAGTCTACAGTCTAGAAAGTATGTTAGACACTGCAGAAATCCTTGAAATACAGCAAGTGCACATTAAACCGGTCTTTAAAAAAAACTACTATAATTCACCAAAAAGTGGCATTAAACTGAAAAAAAACTCACTTGGGAGACAAGTGTATATTGCTTCTCCACTTCAGACAGCAGTGTAGAATGGTGTTTCTATGATATAGGTAAGTTCGGTAACTGCAACAGAAAGCCAGTTGTAGGACATTGTAAGCAAGACTAGAAATAAAGGCAAAATATCAGTGAATTGAAGACAATAGCTAGAGAGTCAAGGGAAAGTACATCACAATGTTAGGATATAGTAAGGAAAGTGTTTCATACAATGCGGGCAATCCTGGAAGAGAGCAAATAGCACATTTAAGCAGCTTTAGTACCACTAGAATTCACTACAAAGCAGCAATCAAATGTAAAACAGGTGATAGACAAGAGTATATACCTTCTCAAGTTCAGAGAAGATAGTATAATGTTTTTTACATGTGGTGAAGTCTCACAAATAGAGCAGAAGGCCAATTATAGGTCACTCCAAAGAAAGAAGTAGTAATGCAGAGCAAGTAATAGTGAATAGAACAGAATTGTGAGAATACAAGTGGAAAAGACAAAAAATATAAGTCGACAGTATACAAAGGTCTTTCTACACTGCAGAAAAACCCTCTAAATAGAGCAAAGTGCACATTGAACCAGTCTTTGAAACCACCGAAATTCACTAAAATGTAGCATTAAACAGTAAAAAAGAGTTGACAGACAAGTGTATGTAGCTTCTCCAGTTAACAGAAGCATGTACAAAGCTGTTTGTACATGTGGGGAAGTCCCATAAGTAGAGCAATAGGCCAATGATAGGACGCTGCAAGAAATCAGTAGTAAATCAGAGCCAATAATAGTGTATATAACAGAACTGTGAGAGAACACGTGGGAAAGACATCAAAATGTAAGTCTATAGTATAGAAAGTATGTTACACACTGCAGAAATCCTTGAAATACAGCAAGTGCACATTAAACCGTTGTTTAAAACTACTATATATTTCAAAAAATAGTAGCATTAAATGTAAAAAAAACATACTTGGGAGACAAGTGTATATTGCTTTTCCAATTCAGACAGCAGTGTAGAAAGGTGTTTCTACGATGTAGGTAAGTCCGGTAACTGCAACAGAAAGCCAGTTGTAAGACATTGTAAGCAAGACAAGGAATAAAGGCGAAATAGCAGTGAATTGAAGAGAATAGCTAGAAAGTCAAGGGAAAGTACATCACAATGTTAGGATATAGTAAGGAAAGTGTTTCATACACTGCGGGCAATCCTGGAAGAGAGCAAATAGCACATTTAAGCAGCTTTAGTACCACTAGAATTCACTACAAAGTAGCAATCAACTGTAAAAACAGGTGAGAGACAAGTGTATATAGCATCGCTCAAGTTCAGAGAAGAGAGTATAAAGTTCTTTGCTACATGTGGTAAAGTCTCATAAGTAGAGCAGAAGGCCAGTTATAGGTCACTGTAAGAAAGAAGTAGTAATGCAGAGCAAATAATAGTGAATACAACAGAATTGTGAGAATACAAGTGGAAAAGACAAGAAAATATAAGTCTACAGTATAGAAAGGTCTTTGTACACTGCAGAAAACCCTCTTTAAATAGAGCAAAGTGCACATTGAACCAGTCTTTGAAACCACTGAAAGTCATTAAAATGTAGCATTAAACAGTAAAAGAGTTGACAGAAAAGTGTATGTAGCCTCTCCAGTTAACAGAAGCATGCACACACAGCTGTTTGTACATGTGGGGAAGTCCCATAAGTAGAGCAATAGGTCCCAATGATAGGACACTGCAAGAAATCAGTAGTAAATCAGAGCCAATAATAATGAATATAACAGAACTGTGAGAGAACACGTGGGAAAGACATCAAAATGTAAGTCTACAGTCTAGAAAGTATGTTAGAAACAGCAGAAATCCTTGAAATACAGCAAGTGCACATTAAACCAGTCTTTAAAAACACTATAATTCACCGAAAAGTGGCATTAAACTGAAAAACTCACTTGGGAGACAAGTGTATATTGCTTCTCCACTTCAGACAGCAGTGTAGAATGGTGCTTCTATGATATGGGTGAGTTCGGTAACTGCAACAGAAAGCCAGTTGTAGGACATTGTAAGCAAGACTAGAAATAAAGGCAAAATATCAGTGAATTGAAGACAATAGCTAGAGAGTCAAGGGAAAGTACATCACAATGTTAGGATATAGTAAGGAAAGTGTTTCATACAATGCGGGCAATCCTGGAAGAGAGCAAATAGCACATTTAAGCAGCTTTAGTACCACTAGAATTCACTACAAAGTAGCAATCAACTGTAAAACAGGTGAGAGACAAGTGTATATAGCATCGCAAGTTGAGAGAAGAGAGTATAAAGTGCTTGGTACATGTGGTAAAGTCTCATAAGTAGAGCAGAAGGCCAATTATAGGTCCCTGCAAGAAAGAAGTAATAATGCAGAGCAAGTAATAGTGAATACAACAGAATTGTGAGAATACAAGTGGAAAAGACAAGAAAATATAAGTCTACAGTATAGAAAGGTCTTTGTACACTGCAGAAAACCCTCTAAATAGAGCAAAGTGCACATTGAACCAGTCTTCGAAACCACTGAAAGTCAGTAATATGTAGCATTAAACAGTAAGAGTTGACAGACAAGTGTATGTAGCTTCTCCAGTTAACAGAAGCATGTACAAAGCTGTTTGTACATGTGGGGAAGTCCCATAAGTAGAGCAATAGGCCAATGATAGGACGCTGCAAGAAATCAGTAGTAAATCAGAGCCAATAATAGTGTATATAACAGAACTGTGAGAGAACACGTGGGAAAGACATCAAAATGTAAGTCTATAGTATAGAAAGTATGTTACACACTGCAGAAATCCTTGAAATACAGCAAGTGCACATTAAACCGTTGTTTAAAAAACTACTATAATTCAACAAATAGTAGCATTAAATGTAAAAAACATACTTGGGAGACAAGTGTATATTGCTTTTCCAATTCAGACAGCAGTGTAGAAAGGTGTTTCTACGATGTAGGTAAGTCCGGTAACTGCAACAGAAAGCCAGTTGTAAGACATTGTAAGCAAGACAAGGAATAAAGGCGAAATAGCAGTGAATTGAAGAGAATAGCTAGAGAGTCAAGGGAAAGTACATCACAATGTTAGGATATAGTAAGGAAAGTGTTTCATACAATGCGGGCAATCCTAGAATAGAGCAAATAGCACATTTAAGCAGCTTTAGTACCACTAGAATTCACTACAAAGTAGCAATCAACTGTAAAACAGGTGAGAGACAAGTGTATATAGTTTTCCAAGTTCAGAGAAGAGAGTATAATGTTCTTTGTACATGTGGTGAAGTCTCATAAATAGAGCAGCAGAAGGCCAATTATAGGTCACTGCAAGAAAGAAGTAGTAATGCAGAGCAAATAATAGTGAATAGAACAGAATTGTGAGAATACAAGTGGAAAAGACAAGAAAATATAAGTCTACAGTATAGAAAGGTCTTTGTACACTGCAGAAAACCCTTTAAATAGAGCAAAGTGCACATTGAACCAGTCTTTGAAACCACTGAAATTCACTGAAATGTAGCATTAAACAGTAAAACAGTTGACAGACAAGTGTATGTAGCTTCCCAGTTAACAGAAGCATACACAAAGCTGTTTGTACATGTGGGGAAGTCCATAAGTAGAGCAAAGGCCCAATTATAGGACACTGCAAGAAACCAGTAGTAAATCAGAGCCAATAATAATGAATATAACAGAATGTGAGAGAACACGTGGGAAAGACATCAAAATGTAAGTCTACAGTCTAGAAAGTATGTTAGACACTGCAGAAATCCTTGAAATACAGCAAGTGCACATTAAACCGGTCTTTAAAAACACTATAATTCACCGAAAAGTGGCATTAAACTGAAAAACTCACTTGGGAGACAAGTGTATATTGCTTCTCCACTTCAGACAGCAGTGTAGAATGGTGCTTCTATGATATAGGTAAGTTCGGTAACTGCAACACAAAAGCCAGTTGTAGGACACTGTAAGCAAGACTAGAAATAAAGGCAAAATATCAGTGAATTGAAGACAATAGCTAGAGAGTCAAGGGAAAGTACATCACAATGTTAGGATATAGTAAGGAAAGTGTTTCATACAATGCGGGCAATCCTGGAAGAGAGCAAGTAGCACATTTAAGCAGCTTTAGTACCACTAGAATTCACTACACAGCAGCAATCAAATGTAAAACAGGTGATAGACAAGAGTATATACCTTCTCAAGTTCAGAGAAGATAGTATGATGTTCTTTTACATGTGGTGAAGTCTCACAAATAGAGCAGAAGGCCAATTATAGGTCACTCCAAGAAAGAAGTAGTAATGCAGAGCAAGTAATAGTGAATAGAACAGAATTGTGAGAATACAAGTGGAAAAGACAAGAAAATATAAGTCTACAGTATACAAAGGTCTTTGTACACTGCAGAAAACCCTCTAAATAGAAGAAGCATGT
>JAJQQW010000023.1:2760843-2846343 GCA_025583905.1 Ia io
AGACAATGTGAACACGTTCTCTCCATCAGACCCGGGCTCATGCTCACTGATCCATGCCAGTGACAGGGCTCTGGGCATTGAGCCTCAGGGCCTGGAGGAGACTGCGAGTGGGCACGTGACCAGCAGGTGGGGCTGCGGCAATGCCCTGGGTTCTGCCTGGGGCTCCCTCACCGCTGGGGTCCTCGTGGCCTCTGGGCTGGGAGAGTCACTGAACCCAGACAAGGAGGAAGGAGGGACAGGAATTCCTTTGTTTGTTTAACACAGAACCGCGCTCCAGGGCTCCCGAGACACAGCCTGACACGGAGCATGTGACACAGGTACAGGGAGCCCCACACAGAACCACATCCAGTCACGTCTGCAGTCAGGGAGCCCCTCCGATCCCCCTGGTCCCCGGGGCGCCCCAGCCCTTCCCTCCACCACGTACTGACCACATCCAGTGCCCACAGGCTGGGAGGGCCTCGCCGACTTAACAGGGCTGCTCACCTGGCCTTGGAGACGCCCCTGAGCAAGTTCCTGGACACCCACCTCCATCTGGACTGAACAGCCCCTATTGTTGTAGTGTAACCCCATCTTACAAAGGACGCCTCCGAAAAGTCGAATTATGGAGTCCTTTATTAAAGGCCTGGTTCATACGAGGGGCTAAAGCTCCAAATCTCGCAGCCCCGAACAGCTTGCCACGTCTGGCTTACATTGGGAGAATATCACAAACGTATCCATTACATCTTTGGGTCTGGAATGAGGGACCTGTTTCACGATTTTACAGAAGTGAAACTGAGCAAGTTAGTTATCTAAAGTATCTGCGAATCACTGAATCAGCAGAAACACATTATCTGGGACGGACCACCTGGACAATATAGAATAATTGTGCTGTCCAGATTCTGGGATCCCTGTGTCAACAGGAATGCACCATCTGTAGCACTTTAGGATAATTTGTGCTCTTCTGATTCCAGGACCACTGAGCCAACCGAAACTCAGTTATCTGTCGTTACTGAGACACTTTAGGATAATTGATTTGTCCTGGGTCACAGAGGAATGTGCTTCCATGACCAGTGAGATCCCAAGGAATGGGACATTCAAACCATCATCAATGGAGTATTGGGATAGCATACATAAGTTCAGAAAATCAAAATAACTTTCTATTGTTTTAGCAAACAAATAAGCACAGAACCCAAACAGCAGATTCTACCTGAGATGATTGCTACCACACTTCACTATGAGCCCTGCCAGCCGGATCGACGCCTCATCACGTGTGATGTGGGATCAAGAGCTCACTGGGCATGAACTTGGCAGCAACTTCACTGGAACTGAAACCAAATTAATTTATCAGTTACGTCCATGCTGGCACTTCCATGGCTGCAGTGAGCGCCAGCGTCTGTGCCAGTCAGACCAGGATGTGGGAACAGGGACAGTGACCTGGGGAGCAGCAGACACCAGCTGGGCTCAGGGATTTGGACCAGGGCGATGTAGTGTGTCCTGTGGGCCACAGGGGGCAATGTTGGATCGCCCTTTGGCCCCCACACAGCTGCTCACTGAGGACTTTCCACTCACAGGAGCCTGTGCGGCCTGATGGGGACCAGCTGTGTCTATGCTGGGAGCGCCACCTGAGCAATAGCCTCTGTGTGGTCTCAGCCTGTGCTTCCTTCCAGGGCCCCCAAGGGGGGAGCCCACCTCCAGCCCCCTCAGTCTGGGGTGTGAGCTGAGCTCCAGCCCCAGGGCCCAGAGAGGGGCTGGGCAGTCCCTGGAGGGACCCCCATTTGCATGGCAGCCCCTCCTCTGGCAGAGGGTGGGGAGAAAAGGAGGCCTGGGCAGCCCAGCCCCACTGTGGGCTCAGGGCTGTGAGCACCATGGCCTGGACTCCTCTGCTCCTCGCGCTCCTCTCTCACTGCACAGGTAGGGCCAGGCCTGGGACCAGGCTTATTCCCTTCCTGCTCAGTCTCCTGGGAACCTGCCCCTGGTCCCTGCCCCTCACTGACAAGTGTCTGTGTCTGCAGGGTCCCTCTCCCAGCCTGTGCTGACCCAGCCGCCCTCCCTCTCTGCATCTCCGGGAGCCACAGCCAGACTCACCTGCACCCTGAGCAGTGGCTCCAATGTTGGCAGCTATGCTATATACTGGTACCAGCAGAAGCCAGGGAGCCCTCCCAGGTTTATCCTAAGACTACTAATCAGACTCAGATAAGCACCAGGGCTCCGGGGTCCCCAGCCGCTTCTCTGGATCCAAAGACGCCTCGGCCAATGCGGGGCTCCTGCTCATCTCGGGGCTGCAGCCTGAGGACGAGGCTGACTATTACTGTAACACATGGGACAGCAGCTCTAAGACTCAGCACAGTGTGTCCAGACAGACAGGGAAGTGAGACAAAAACCCTCTCCGCTCTCTCTGGCCGCTTCTGACCCATGCTGCGGCTTCTCCATCCCCAACACCCTCAGGATCTCAGGCAGCACCATAACGTCTCACGTGAAGGCTGTCACACTGGCTTTTCATTGTCACACACGTGTGCCCATGGCAGCAGGTTCAAACTGTCTCCCAGGTCAAATATGAACCTTTTTCAGGGAGAAACCATGTCAGACAGAGGATCCTTCCGACTAAGGGGGGGTTCCCTTGGATCTGACTGTGTCCTTCCCCAGACCCTCCCAGGAGGTTCCTCCATGTCCTTCCTCCTCCCGCCCCAGGGGTGTTTTCTGGCCCAGAGTCCAGGAAAGGGAACTCCCCATCAGCATGCAGCCAGCCTCTCCTCTCCTCCCTCCACATTGGCACCAGACACAGTGCCATGGCTCCCCCAGCCTCCTGTGTCTGCTCCCCCACCCCCACTGCTCCCCAGCCCCCAGGGCACCTCCTGCTGGAGACCCTCACGTCCTCTGGATTCTTCTGCAGGGACTCTTTCAGGGCCTGTGCTTTCGCTGTGGTCACGTCTCTACGTGGACGTTAAGGCCTCTGATGAGAGAGGAGTCACCAGCTCCCAGGTCCCAGACAGGGACCCAGTCCTTCCTTGTGTGACTGCAGAGGGTGTTCTCCTCAAAAGAACGTCTGTGTCTGGGTGACCTCCCTCTCTCTGTGTGAGCCTCTGCCCCCACAGACAATGTGAACACGTTCTCTCCATCAGACCCGGGCACATGCTCACTGATCCATGCCAGTGACAGGGCTCTGGGCATTGAGCCTCGGGGCCTGGAGGAGACTGCGAGTGGGCACGTGACCAGCAGGTGGCGCTGCCCTGGGTTCTGCCTGGGGCTCCCTCACCGCTGGGGGTCCTCGTGGCCTCTGGGCTGGGAGAGTCACTGAACCCAGACAAGGAGGAAGGAGGGACAGGGATTCCTTTGTTTGTTTAACACAGAACCGCGTTCCAGGGCTCCTGCAGACACAGCCTGACACGGAGCATGTGACACAGGTACAGCCAGGGTTTCCCCCCACACAGAACCACATCCAGTCACGTCTGCAGTCAGGGAGCCCCTCCGATCCCCCTGGTCCCCGGGACGCCCCAGCCCTTCCCTCCACCACGTACTGACTACATCCGGTGCCCACAGGCTGGGAGGGCCTCGCCGAGTTAACAGGGCTGCTCACCTGGCCTTGGAGACGCCCCTGAGCGAGTTCCTGGACACCCACCCCCATGGTGACCTGAACAGCCCCTATTGTTGTAGTGTAACCCCATCTTACAAAGGACGCCTCCGAAAAGTCGAATTATGCAGTCATTTATTAAGGGCCTGGTTCATACGAGGGGCTAAATCTCCAAATCTCGCAGCCCCGAACAGCTTGCCACGTCTGGCTTACATTGGGAGAATATCACAAACGTATCCATTACATCTTTGGGTCTGGAAATGAGGGACCTGTTTCACGATTTTACAGAAGTGAAACTGAGCAAGTTAGTTATCTAAAGTATCTGCGAATCACTGAATCAGCAGAAACATTATCTGGGACGGACCACCTGGACAATTTAGATTAATTGCGCTCTCCAGATTCTGGGATCCCTGTGTCAAGGAGGATGCACCCTGTGTAGCACTTTAGGATAACTTGTGCTCTTCTGATTCCGGGACCACTGAGCCAACCGAAATCACCTGTAACTGTCATTACCTGAGACACTTGAGGATAATTGTGTCCTGGGTCCCAGAGGACCAGTGCTTCCATGACCAGTGAGATCCCAAGGAATGGGACATTCAAACCATCATCAATGGAGTGTTGGGATAGCATACATAAGTTCAGAAAATCAAAATAACTTTCTATTGTTTTAGCAAACAAATAAGTACAGAACCCAAACAGCAGTTTCTACCTGAGATGATTGCTACCACACTTCACTATGAGCCCTGCCAGCCGGATCGACGCCTCATGACGTGTGATGTGGGATCAAGAGCTCACTGGGCATGAACTTGGCAGCATCTTCACTGGAACTGAAACCAAATTAATTTATCAGTTACGTCCATGCTGGCACTTCCATGGCTGCAGTGAGCGCCAGCGTCTGTGCCAGTCAGACCAGGATGTGGGAACAGGACAGTGACCTGGGGAGCAGCAGACACCAGCTGGGCTCAGGGCTTTGGACCAGGGTGACGTAGTGTGTCCTGTGGCCAGCAGGGGGCGCTGTGGGATCGCCCTGTGGCCCCCACACAGCTGCTCACTGAGGACTTTCCTCTCACAGGAGCCTGGACTGGGGGTTGGGCCCTGTGTGCTCTGATGGGGACCAGCTGTGTCTGTACTGGCAGCACCCCCTGAGCAATAGCCTCTGTGTGGTCTCAGCGGATGCTTCCTCCCAGGTTCCCCCAAGGGGTGAGCCCACCTCCATGCCCCTCAGTCTGGGGTGTGGGCTGAGCTCCAGCCCCAGGGCCCAGGGAGGGGCTGGGCAGTCCCTGGAGGGACCCCCATTTGCATGGCAGCCCCTCCTCTGGCAGAGGGTGGGGAGAAAAGGAGGCCTGGGCAGCCCAGCCCCACTGTGGGCTCAGGGCTGTGAGCACCATGGCCTGGACTCCTCTGCTCCTCGCGCTCCTCTCTCACTGCACAGGTAGGGACAGGCCTGGGACCAGGCTTCTTCCTTTCCTGCTCAGTCTCCTGGGAACCTGCCCCTGGTCCCTGCCCATCACTGACAAGTGTCTGTGTCTGCAGGGTCCCTCTCCCAGCCTGTGCTGACCCAGCCGCCCTCCCTCCCTGCATCTCCGGGAGCCACAGCCAGACTCACCTGCACCCTGAGCAGTGGCTCCAATATTGGGAGCTACCGGATAAGCTGGTACCAGCAGAAGCCAGGGAGCCCTCCCCGGTATCTCTTGAATTACTACACAGACTCAGATAAGGGCCAGGGCTCCGGGGTCCCCAGCCGCTTCTCTGGATCCAAAGACGCCTCGGCCAATGCGGGGCTCCTGCTCATCTCGGGGCTGCAGCCTGAGGACGAGGCTGACTATTACTGTCACATATGGGAAGGCACCTATAAGACTGACACAGTGGTCCAGACCCACAGGGAAGTGAGACAAAAACCTTCTCTCCGCTCTCCTGGCCTGACCTGGGCCCCTGCTGGTGGCTTCTCCATCCCCAGCACCCTCAGGACTCTCAGCACCATAACGTCTCACGTGAAGGCTCGGTCACAGCTGACTTTGTGTGAACGTGTGAGGCAGCAGTTCTAACTGTCTCCCAGGTCATCACCTCCTTGTTCAGGGAGAAACCATGTCAGACCCGATACTTCCCACTAAAGGGGTTCCCATCTGACTCCTCCTCCCCCAGACCCTCCCGGTTCCTCCATGTCCTTCCTCCTCCCGCCCTCGGAGTGTTTTCTGGCCCAGAGTCCAGGAGAGTCTCCCTCTGCCCCATCCGCATGCAGCTCCGCCTCCTCTCCTCCCTGCACATTGTTCTTCCCACCACACGGCTGCTCCCTCCTGTGCTGCTCCCCCATCCCTAATGCTCCCCAGCCCCCAGGGCACCTCCTGGCTGGAGACCCTCATGTCCTCTGGATTGTTCTGCAGGGACTCCGCATGGAGGGCCTGTGGTCACGTCTCTACGTGGACGTTAAGGCCTCTGATGAGAGGAGACCAGCTCCCAGCGTCCCAGACAGGGACCCAGTCCCTCCTTATGTGACTGCAGAGGGTGTTCTCCTCAAAAGAACGTCTGTGTCTGGGTGACCTCCCTCTCTCTGTGTGAGCCTCTGCCCCCATAGACAATGTGAACACGTTCTCTCCATCAGACCCGGGCACATGCTCACTGATCCATGCCAGTGACAGGGCTCTGGGCATTGGGCCTCAGGGCCTGGAGGAGACTGCGAGTGGGCACGTGACCAGCAGGTGGCGCTGCCCTGGGTTCTGCCTGGGGCTCCCTCACCGCTGGGGGTCCTCGTGGCCTCTGGGCTGGGAGAGTCACTGAACCCAGACAAGGAGGAAGGAGGGACAGGAATTCCTTTGTTTGTTTAACACAGAACCGCGTTCCAGGGCTCCTGAGACACAGCCTGACACGGAGCATGTGACACAGGTACAGGGAGCCCCACACAGAACCACATCCAGTCACGTCTGCAGTCAGGGAGCCCCTCCGATCCCCCTGGTCCCCGGGACGCCCCAGCCCTTCCCTCCACCACGTACTGACTACATCCGGTGCCCACAGGCTGGGAGGGCCTCGCCGAGTTAACAGGGCTGCTCACCTGGCCTTGGAGACGCCCCTGAGCGAGTTCCTGGACACCCACCTCCATGGTGACCTGAACAGCCCCTATTGTTGTAGTGTAACCCCATCTTACAAAGGACGCCTCCGAAAAGTCGAATTATGCAGTCATTTATTAAAGGCCTGGTTCATACGAGGGGCTAAATCTCCAAATCTCGCAGCCCCGAACAGCTTGCCACGTCTGGCTTACATTGGGAGAATATCACAAACGTATCCATTACATCTTTGGGTCTGGAATGAGGGACCTGTTTCACGATTTTACAGAAGTGAAACTGAGCAAGTTAGTTATCTAAAGTATCTGCGAATCACTGAATCAGCAGAAACACATTACCTGGGACGGACCACCTGAACAATTTAGAATAATTGCGCTGTCCAGATTCTGGGATCCCTGAGTCCACAGGAATTCACCATCTGTAGCTACTGAGACACTTTAGGATAATTGAACTGTCCTGGGTCCCAGAGGAATGTGCTTCCATGACCAGTGAGATCCCAAGGAATGGGACATTCAAACCATCATCAATGGAGTGTTGGGATAGCATACATAAGTTCAGAAAATCAAAATAACTTTCTATTGTTTTAGCAAACAAATAAGTACAGAACCCAAACAGCAGTTTCTACCTGAGATGATTGCTACCACACTTCACTATGAGCCCTGCCAGCCGGATCGACGCCTCATGACGTGTGATGTGGGATCAAGAGCTCACTGGGCATGAACTTGGCAGCATCTTCACTGGAACTGAAACCAAATTAATTTATCAGTTACGTCCATGCTGGCACTTCCATGGCTGCAGTGAGCACCAGTGTCTGTGCCAGTCAGACCAGGATGTGGGAACAGGACAGTGACCTGGGGAGCAGCAGACACCAGCTGGGCTCAGGGCTTTGGACCAGGGCGACGTAGTTTGTCCTGTGGCCAGGAGGGGGCGCTGTGGGATCGCCCTGTGGCCCCCACACAGCTGCTCACTGAGGACTTTCCACTCACAGGAGCCTGGGCCTGGGGGCTGGGCCTCGTGTGCCCTGATGGGGACCAGCTGTGTCTGTGCTGTCAGCACCCCCTGAGCAATAGCCTCCGTGTGTTCTCATCGGGTGCTTCCTCCCAGGTTCCCCCAAGGGGTGAGCCCACCTCCATGCCCCTCAGTCTGGGGTGTGGGCTGAGCTCCAGCCCCAGGGCCCAGGGAGGGGCTGGGCAGTCCCTGGAGGGACCCCCATTTGCATGGCAGCCCCTCCTCTGGCAGAGGGTGGGGAGAAAAGGAGGCCTGGGCAGCCCAGCCCCACTGTGGGCTCAGGGCTGTGAGCACCATGGCCTGGACTCCTCTGCTCCTCGCGCTCCTCTCTCACTGCACAGGTAGGGCCAGGCCTGGGACCAGGCTCATTCCCTTCCTGCTTAGTCTCCTGGGGATCTGCCCCTGGTCCCTGCCCTTCACTGACAAGTGTCTGTGTCTGCAGGGTCCCTCTCCCAGCAGCCTGTGCTGACCCAGCCGCCCTCACTCTCTGCATCTCCGGGAGCCACAGCCAGACTCACCTGCACCCTGAGAAGTGACATCAGTGTTGGTAGTTACTGGATAAACTGGTACCAGCAGAAGCCAGGGAGCCGTCCCCGGTATCTCCTGGCCTACTACTCAGACTCAAGTAAAGATCAGGGCTCCGGGGTCCCCAGCCGCTTCTCTGGATCCAAAGACGCCTCGGCCAATGCAGGGCTCCTGCTCATCTCGGGGCTGCAGCCTGAGGACGAGGCTGACTATTACTGTATGATTGATTACAGTAGTGCTCCCCACAGTCACACACTCTGATGGGGAAGTGGGACAAAAACCTCACCCTCCCTGAGTCTTATTTCACAACGTCTGACCCCGTTAACATAACTTCCCTGTGCAAACTCCTCGGGGAAGATCCTTCTGCTTCCTAACGGATCACTTTCCATGTTTGATCCCATGTCTCTGAGTCTCAGAAACACAGAACCAGCACCAACACTCACTGGTCATTCCGTCCCTGAAAGGTGGCCTGTCATCCATGGGTAATAGACCAGGTCCCGTGTGATGGCTGTTTCTGGCTTGAAGTAAGGAAACAGCTTTGTAACCTGTTCCCAGAGCCCAGGACCCTCCCAGCAGGCGGCCCGTCCCCGGAGCAGGGACTCCGCGCCCAGAGGTCAGAGCAGTGACCCCTCACTCCCCGGCTCCTGTGCCCAGGCTTCTGCCCAGCCCTGTGCTCACTGACCAGGCCCTCAGCTGCGAGGGCTGGGGGGCCTCAGGCCCAGGAGGAAGCCCAGACACAGGGCTGGTGTCCCCTCTGCTGGGACCCTGACCTTCAGTGCCATCAGGGGAGAGGGGCTATCACAGGGAAAGGGGGGGGCCTGGGTTGATCCCTCCAAGAAAATTCCCTAAGTGACAGCTTAGGTCTGACCACGAACTGCCAGGGACACGGGCCCCGACTCACAGGAGGAGGCGGAGTGGAGCAGAGAGAGTGTCCTGAGGGGACGGGGATGCCACCTCAGGGGGCACCTGGATGCCCTGAGCCAGGGGGTCAGTGCACAGAGCAGTGGGGAGGCAGGACCTGTCCCTCCTGGGCCTTAGTCAGCAGGGGACACAGTGGTGCGTCCAGGCCTGGCCACCAGGGGGCAATCAGGGACCTTGCTGAAGGGCTGGGCTCATCTGAGCTGCAACCTGTTCCCTGGCCCTGCCTGGTGCCCTGTGCTCAGGGCTCACAGCTGTGACCTTGCCTCCCCCTGGGCCCCGCACAGCCCCACCCCTGCCCTCACCCTGCCATCCTCAGGCACAGGGACCCACCCATTGGCCAGGGAGGGATCTAAACCAGGGGTTCTCATTTGCATGAGTGGGCCCTCCCTCCCGCAGACTATGAAGAGGGGAAGGGAGAGATGTGGGGAGCTCTGCTTCAGCTGTGGGGCACAGGAGGCAGGACTCAGGGATGACCTGCACCATGGCCTGGGCCCCTCTCCTCCTCACCCTCCTGGCTCACTGCACAGGTGACTGGATAGGGGACAGGGGAAGGGGCCTTGGGAAGACTCATGGGCCCTGCTTCCTCCTCTTGTCTCTACACCCAGACTCACCCTCTCTGTGTCTCCCCTCTTCCAGGATCCTGGGCCCAGCCTGTGCTGACTCAGCCGTCCTCAGTGTCCGGGGCCCTGGGCCAGAGGGTTACCATCTCCTGCACTGGAACCTGCTCTGAAATGGGTTACAAATATCGTGGTGGTGATGGTGCTTGTAATGATGATGATGTACGCGATGGTAACTGTTTGGAAATTTGTGTGGATAGTTACAATGTGCAGTGGTACCAGCAGCTCCCCGGAAGGGAACCCAAACTCCTCATCTATGGTAACAGCAAACGACCCCCTGGGGTCCCTGACCGATTCTCTGGCTCTGTGTCTGGCAACTCAGCCTCCCTGACCATCTCGGGGCTGCAGCCTGAGGACGAGGCTGACTATTACTGTAAATTATGGGACAGAAGCTCTAAGACTTACACAGTGGTCCAGACCCACAGGGAAGTGAGACAAAAACCTCCTCTTCACTCTCCTGGCCTGACCTTGGCCCTGCTGGCGGCTCTGCCTATTTCTGGCTCAGCCCTGGCTGTGCTGGTCGGTGTCCATCCAGCACTGGGTCATCCTTGGACCCGTGGTCCTGACAGTGTCACAGTTTTGAGGTCAGGTCAGCGTTTCCATTGATTTGTGGCTCATGTCATGTTTGCCATGCTCACGTTCTCACAGAGAACATTCCTCAGGGATAACGGTTCCCATGGAGACATGTGAGGAGGTGGAATCAGATCCATTCAGGCCAAGCTCAGCTCTGAGTCGAGGAGTGACTGAGGTAGGATCAGGGTCTGAGTGCTCAAATTGAAAATTTGCATTAAAAAACATTCTATCCTATCTAATAAAGAGGGACTGTGCTAATTGACCTCACACTGTTCCAAAGATGGCAGCGCCCACAGCCAATAAGGAGGGAATAAGCTAATTACTGCCCCACCCTTAATGATGGTAGCTCCCACAGCCAATAAGAGGGAATCAGGTAATAGGCTGCCGCCCTCAATGATGGTATCGCCCACAGACAATAAGGAGGGAATATGCTCAATGACTGCCATCCCTTTCAAGATGGCGGTGCCTGGTACCCTCAGCCCCTCTGGGATGGCAGGCCTTGCCCTGTGCTTGCATCTGGAACCCCCCAGTCCCCTCAGCCTCCCAGCCGCCCAGGACCGGCCTGAGCCCCAGGCAAGCATCAGATGGCAGCTGCCCAGCCACCCAGGACGGCCTGAGGCTCAGGTAACCAGGGCCGGCCGAGGCTTGCGCTGCCAGCAGTGGCAACATCAGAAGTGTGATGGGGCATCTCCTTTCCCTAATCGCCAGGTCACCTCCTGCTCTGAGGGCTCCCGGACTGTGAAAGGGGGCAGGCCGGGCTGAGAGACTCCCCTCAGTGCATGAATTTTCATGCACCGGGACTCTAGTGCTGAAGTGAAGTGTATTCTGTGTGACAGCAGGAACTGTCCACATGTAAACATAACACCGTCCTCTCTGTGGCCACATGCACATGAGCTCCGTGTGGATGCGTCTGGCTGGGGGATGGGATGATGGAGGCGAGGCCGCCAGGCCTGAGCTCCGGGGCTAAAGGACCAGGGTGTCAGATTGTGTCCACCAGGTTCTGGGTCCCCATTGTCCTCAGGATTAAACACGACCCAGGGAAAGGCTCCCGGATGCTCTGCTCATGGGGGCAGCCCGCCCAGCCCTCCCCACGCCCTGCAGCCTGTACCCTCCTGTGCACACGGGTCCCTGCATGTCCCCTGCTCCTCCTCCTCCTCCTCCAGGGACCGGGGCCCAGGACACACAGCAAGGCCTCTGCCCTGGCCGAGGCAGCAGCACTGCCTGGAAAGGCGTCATTTGGATCCCTCAGCTCCGGTGACATCTCATCAACACTCTGCACCCAATGACACAGCCACATCCCCAGGACTTGGGGTTCCTCAGCCCGGGCGGCGTGGCTCAGTGGTTGAGCATCGACCTATGAACCAGAAGGTCAGGGTTGTATTCCGGGTCTGGGCACAGGCCCAGGTTTCAGGATGGATCCCCCGTGGGGGCTTGCAGGAGGCAGCCCATCGATGATCCTCTCTCATCATTGATGTTTCTCTCTCTGCCTCTTCCTTCCTCTCTGACATCAATAAAAATATACTTTAAAAAAGAAAGGAATGTTGGTTCTCATTTTGGGCTCCATGTCAGCTACAGCAGAGGCCCCTGGTCACAGCTGGAGGACGAGGCTGAGCATCACTGACCAGCCCACCCCCAGGCCCCGCCCTCCTCCCAGCACAGCCCTGGGGGATGAGGCCCTTCCTGGGCTCCCAGTCTCTCCCGGGAGGAGCTGACTCCAGGTTGAATTGTCACCATCCTCATCGTCACAGGTCAGAGTGTTTGTTCAGTGAGCACAAGAGAAACGACTTGGGAGCTCATCTCCTTGCTGTCCTCCCACCCACACCCCCGGGTCAGCAGGAGGTCACAGGTTCTGGCAGCTTCCCCGGGGGCAGGACAGACAGAGTTGAGCCCAGCTGAGCCCCTGGAGAAGGGAAGGTCACTGTCCTCACCCCAAGGTCAGGAGCGCCCTCTGCAGCCTTGGGCGGGAGGGCCTGTGGGACACTATGGTGGGTGCAGGCCGTGCTCTGAGGCGGGTCCATCCTGGAATCAGAAGGAAGGTCATCAGGGGCTTCCCCAGCGTTTTCTCCAGGGGCCTGGACATTAAGGCTGGTCTCAGGTATAACCCACAACCCATGGCTGTGTTCTTAAAGGGCCAGACTGATGAGCACACAAAATGCCCCCAAACAGGCATTGATGGTTTCCTGTGTCTTTACCCTCCATCAATCTGCAGATGTCCCATCCACAAAGGTATTCAATGTCCTTAGCTCTTTGTGTCTTAATTGCATAGGGACCAGGAAGAGATTGCTCTCCCAAAGCCACGCCCACGAAAGCCACGCCTACCCCATCACAGAGGGCCTGGCCTAGAAGACACTGTGTTATCAGCCAACTCCCCCTTCATTAGAGGGATGAGCGCATCCACAGAGACAGGCTTAATGAGTGACATGCGTTTCAGGAGCTGCTCCCATCTGTGAATGGGGATGAGGCCCAGGGTGTGTCCCAAGCTCATGTCCCTTCTCCATCCCCAACACCCTTAGGACCCCCAGCACCATAACATCTCACGTGAGGGCTGGGTCACAGCTCACTCTTTATGAACGTGTGAGACAGCATTTCTAACTGTCCCCAGACCATCACCTCTCAGGTACGTCCATGCTGGCACCTCCCACGGCTGGGCCCAGGAGTAAGACGCTGCAGTGAGCGCCAGCGTCTGTGCCAGTCAGACCAGGATGTGGGAACAGGGACAGGGACCTGGGGAGCAGCAGACACCAGCTGGGCTCAGGGCTTTGGACCAGGGCGATGTCCTGTGTCCTGTGGCCAACAGGGGGCGCTGTGGGATCGCCCTGTGGCCCCCACACAGCTGCTCACTGAGGACTTTCCACTCACAGGAGCCTGGACTGGGGGCTGGGCCCTGTGCGCCCTGATGGGGACCAGCTGTGTCTGTGCTGGCAGTGCCCCCTGAGCAATAGCCTCTGTGTGGTCTCAGCAGGTGCTTCCTCCCAGGGCCCCCCAAGGGGTGAGCCCCACCTCCATGACCCTCAGTCTGGGGTGATAGCTGAGCTCCAGCCCCAGGGCCCAGGGAGGGGCTGGGCAGTCCCTGGAGGGACCCCCATTTGCATGGCAGCCCCTCCTCTGGCAGAGGGTGGGGGAGAAAAGGAGGCCTGGGCAGCCCAGCCCCACTGTGGGCTCAGGGCTGTGAGCACCATGGCCTGGACTCCTCTGCTCCTCGCGCTCCTCTCTCACTGCACAGGTAGGGCCAGGCCTGGGACCAGGCTTCTTCCCTTCCTGCTCAGTCTCCTGGGAACCTGCCCCTGGTCCCTGCCCATCACTGACAAGTGTCTGTGTCTGCAGGGTCCCTCTCCCAGCCTGTGCTGACCCAGCCGCCCTCCCTCTCTGCATCTCCGGGAGCCACAGCCAGACTCACCTGCACCCTGAGCAGTGGCTTCAATGTTGGCAGCTATGGCATATATACTGGTACCAGCAGAAGCCAGGGAGCCCTCCCCGGTATCTCCTAGCCTACTACTCAGACTCAAATAAGCACCAGGGCTCTGGGGTCCCCAGCCGCTTCTCTGGATCCAAAGACGCCTCGGCCAATGCGGGGCTCCTGCTCATCTCGGGGCTGCAGCCTGAGGACGAGGCTGACTATTACTGTATGATCGATTACAGTAGTGCTCCCCACAGTGACACACTCAATGGGGAAGTGGGACAAAAACCTCGCCCTCCCAGAGTCTTATTTCACAACGTCTGACCCCGTTAACATAACTTCCCTGTGCAAACTCCTCAGGGAAGATCCTTCTGGTTCGTATCGGGTCACTTTCCATGTTTGATCCCATGTCTCTGAGTCTCAGAAACACAGAACCAGCACCAACACTCACTGGTCATTCCGTCCCTGAAAGGTGGCCTGTCATCCATGGGTAATAGACCAGGTCCCGGGCGATGGCTATTTCTGGCTTGAAATAAGGAAACAGCTTTGTAACCTGTTCCCAGAGCCCAGGGCCCTCCCAGCAGGCGGCCTGTCCCCGGAGCAGGGACTCCGTGCCCAGAGGTCAGAGCAGTGTGACCCCTCACTCCCGGGCTCCTGCACCCCAGGCTCCTGCCCAGCCCTGTGCACACTGACCAGGCCCTCAGCTGCGAGGGGCGGGGGGGGGCCTCAGGCCCAGGAGGATGCCCAGGCACAGGGCTGGCATCACCTCTGCTGGGACCCTGAGCTTCAGTGCCATCAGGGGAGAGGGGCTGTCACAGGGAAAGGGGGGTCTGAGCCCAGGAAATCCTCTTTGGGTGTTGATGGGGGGAGCATCTGGACTGTGGCTGGGGAATGCTGAGCTGCTCCAGGAAGGATGCGGGCGCCTGGGTCTATGGGGGAGACGCTCTTACAGCTGCCGCCACTCAGGCCCTGGGGGCTCCCGTGAGTGGGGCTCCCTGAGCCTCAGGCTCTGACTGTGTCTCTCCTCACACCCACTGGGGCTTTCCAACAACAAGGGTGTGGGTGGCTGTGGGACTTGGGGAGCAGGACCTTCCCAACAGGTGCCTGTGTCACTGCCGCTGGGAAGCTGTTGATGAGCTCAGATCCCAGGTCCCCTTCTCCTGAACCTGGGTCAACAGACACACGACCGTTCCCATAGCAACGGTCCCCCCAGCTCCCAGGCAGAGCCCCTACCGGACCTTGTGACCCAGGACACAGGTTACTGATAGTCCACGGGTCAGCCCTCTTCACTGGGTCTTCATTTGTGCCCATGGCGTCTTTTTCTTTAATATATATATATACCAGAGGCCCCATGGTCAGAAATTTGTGCAAGAGGAGGCCTTCCTTCCCCTGGCTGCGGGCACCAGTGTCCTCTGGCACCCAGCCCCCTTGTTTGCTCTTGGCTGCCGCCTCCAGGTGCCCGGGCACCTGGCTTCCCTCCAGTCCCAGCAGCTACTTCCTCCTCAGGCCAAGCCACTCGCCCTGACGAGCTGGGAGGTCCGGAAGGACTTCTGGAATGACTAATGGTCTACCTAATTAGCATGTGACCTTTTATTATATAGGATATTTAAAAAAAAAAAAAAAAAATATATATATATATATATATATATATATATATATTTTTTTTTTTTTTTTTAAAGGAAGATACAGTAAGAGAGAGATAGAAACATCAATGATGAGAGAGATTCATTGATCGGCTGCCTCCTGCATGCCCCACATTGGGAATAGAGCCTGCAATTGGCGCTTGTGCTCTGATCAGGAATTGAACCGTGACCCCCTGGTTCCTAGGTCAGTGCTCAAGCACTGAGCCCCGATGGTCGGCCAACTCGGCCTCTGTGACCAGCCCTGGTCTCTGTCCTGAGGAGGAGGCTGCCTATCGCTGTCACGTGACTTAATAAACCCGCTGCCACAAAGAGCTGCCAGCACTGGGGCGGCTGAGGGGCACCTGCCCTCCTCGCCTGCAGGACCAACTCACCCTGCACCCGTTTTCAAAAATGAGACCGAGAGCCCTAGCTGGTTGGGCTCAGTGGATGGAACCTCGGCCTATGGACTGAAGAGTTCCGGGTTTGATTCTGGTCAAGGCACATGGCCGGGTTGCAGGCTCCATCGCCTCTATGGGGCGTGCAGGAGGCGGTAGATCAATGATTCTCTCTTATCATTGATGTTTCTATCTTCATCTTCCTCTCCCTTCCTCTCTGAAATCAACAAAAATGTATTTATTTTAAGAAGGAAGAGTAAAAGGGACCCAGAGTCTCCTCTCAGCATCTTCAAAGTGTCTGGGAATCTGTATACATTCCCCCTCGGAATGTCAAGACCCAGGAAGTTAAACACGTGAAGGAGAAAAGAGAATCGACCGACACCACCCTGAGGCACCCAGAGGAGGGGATTCTGGGTGGAAAGAATGAGGACACCACCCTCCAGTCCATCGGGGAGCAGCACAAGCTTCTCAGTCCAAAGGGAAAAGGAGAACCAGGATGTGATGGACTCTGTGAGCACAGCCAAAGGACAGTTATAGATCCAAAAGCTAAACCTGGGGGAACAGGGGGACCTCTCTGCAGGGAGTGAGAAGGAGGAAACACCTGGTTTATTTGTTTGTTGGTTTGAAGTGGCCATCACTCATTCCTTCTGTAGTTCCCACCACCATGACTATTCCCTAGGCCGTCACCAGGGGGCGCTGTGGACCTTCTCAGAGCTGCCAGGCCTGAAGCCAACTCTAATGGTTCTAATTGAGTGGGCCCTGCGCCCATGCTCCTGGCCTGGGGGTGAGGTGACAGCAGGTGCTTCCCCTCAAAGGACAGACTCAGAGCCCACAGCCTTCCCAGCCTCCTCCTCACAGTGAAGCTGCCAACGGGGCCCAGGACCCAGAACAGGAGGGTCCTGTTGGCGCACATTTGCATAATGACCAGCAAACACCCCTTTACCCAGGAGGCCGGGAGGAGATAAAGGGACACCGAGCCCAGCACATGCCAGAGACCAAGGCACCTTGGAACGTCTCCACCATGAGCTGGACTCCCCTCCTCCTCCTCCTCCTCGCTCTCTGCCCAGGTTCAGGGCCATTTCAGAGACCAGCCTGTGGGGGGGTCCCTCTCCCTTTATTCTTCATTCCTGATTGCGTCTGTTTTTGTTTCAGGGTCCAGGTCTCAGGCTGTGGTCACTCAGGAGCCCTCAGTGAGCGTGTCCCCAGGCCTAACGGTCACTCTCACCTGCAGCACTAACACTGGAGAAGTCACCAGCAGTCACTACCCGTACTGGGTCCAGCAGAAGTCTGGCCAGGCCCCCAGGACACTCATTTATGACACAAACAGTAAACTCTCCTGGACACCAGCCAGATTCTCAGGCTCGATCCAAGGGGGCAAAGCTGCCCTGACCCTGGCAGGGGCACAGACTGAGGACGAGGCCGAGTACTACTGTGCTCTGGCGTACAGCAGGCATTCCCACAGTGACAGGTGCCGGTGGGGAAGTGAGGCACAAACACAGGCTCAGTGCACCCTCTGCTTCTAGGGCCCCGTCTGCTGTGCACAGGGCTGCATCCAGCTGGTGTGGGCTCTGAGGTTGTTCTCTGAGGCCCCAGACCAGGCAATCTCATCAACTGTTCTTGGCTGTGATCGTTTTATGAAAACAAGAGCCAATATGATCAACAGTCTCACAGGAAATGGAGAGGAGCAGCAAAAGGAAAAGTCACACTCACACTCACACTCACACTCACACTCACACTCACAGTCAAGTCTGAATTTCACTTGGCCAGCATTTAATAATCAAGATAAAACTTAACAATCTTATCTAATCAAGAGGTAATATGCAAATTGCCCATCACACCTTAACAGTCAATATAGCTCAGCCCACAGCTGAGGCCCAGTTCCCATAACAAGTCTTAACGAGCAATCAGCAGGGACCTGAGGCTGCATACCCCACCTGGTGGGGATTGACGAGGGTGTGGCCGGCCACGTGTAGATTTCACCCAATGGGGATGGGGCTGGCTGGATCTGGGTCTTTCGCTATTTTGAGGCACCGCGGGTGTTTGGGGACTTGACTTTGGATCTTTCAGTGTGCCCCAGACTCTGTCAGAAGGAAGATTGTCATATACATTTTTCTAATTTTCTTTCATCTCTGACACTTCTATTATAAAGGGCAAATTGCAATATTAAAATATTTCCTGTAATTAATCCCTTTTTAATGTGCACAAATTTCGTGCACCAGGCCAATAGTATGGTATAACAACAGTAGAAATGGAGCCACTTTAAAGCAGAGTTTGGGCCTCCATCGCAGCTGAATGTTTTGCCCATCTACCCTTAACAACTGTGTGAGGTTGGAGGGCAGATACCCTGTAGGGGGGTCACAGCACCCGTGTCTTTATAAAATCGGGCCCTCTGTCCCAGAGCAGGTTTCCACTGACTCTCTGAGGACTGGGTGCATGTCCCGTGGGCCTCACCTGTGAGGACAGAGTCAGGGACTGAACCCCAAGCTGAGATCATGTCAAGGTTGGGCGGAGTCTGCAGACGCTGGAAAGAGACAAGAGAGCACCTACCCGGGGCCTCCCTGGGAGCACGGGGCTGCCAGCACCTTGACCTCAGACTTGAACCCCACCCCTGAGAGGGACCATCTCGCTGGTACTGAAGGGCTCAGTCTGTGGGTCTTTGTGGCAGCTTCTCCAGGACACAGCCCATCAGGACAGTCCATCCTGCTCAGCGTGGGGTGTGCTGAGCCCTAGCACGAGGGCCCGGGGACTGGGAAGTCCCTGGAGGAACCACATCTGCAGGGACGGCCCCTCCTCTGGCAGAGGGCGGGAGGGAGGAGGCCTGGGCAGCCACAGTGCCTGGCCTGGGCTTGAGGACTCTCCTGGAGCTTGGCCACCTGCTCAGAGCAGGGATGTGCTCTTTCTCCTGAGAGGACATGGCAGGGATCTCTGAGCTACCAGGAGCTGGAACTGGGCTCCATCCCCTGCGGACCCCATGGCTGGGAGCCGTGGGTCCAGATCAGAGCAAACAGAGACGGGAAGGTTCCCTAATGGGCCCCCTGGGCCTCCCTCTGCCCCACCCTCATCACTAGTGCATTTGGGTCTGGAAACTGATCATGGAAACCCTCACGGTAGCTCCTGCCTCTCCATGACCAGCTCTGACCCTTCACCTCCCCACTGTCCTTACACATTCAGGTCCAATAAAAGCCACAACCACTCCCATCAGGGGGCTATGACCTGAGGTCCAGTTCCCCCAGGAAAGTGAGAAAGCAGCACCAACCCCACAGCCTGGCCTCCCTGTCCCAGAGGGAGGACCTGGGAAGCAGGCTCATGGCTGCCATGGAGACGCTGCCTCCCTCTCCTTGGAGCCTCTTGCTCCCTCACCCCTCCCTCAGGGGAGGACAGGCCCAGGGGCCCTGCACACGACCTCTGACCCCATACTCCATGATGCCTCTCCTTCTGCTTCCGTCCCAGAAAGTGCTCCCCCAGGTCACCTTGATTCATTGCTTCGTATCCCCCTCTCACAAGGCCCTGGTCCGTGTGGTGCTATCACTGTCCCCCGTCCGCTTCCGTGTCCAGGGAGCTGGGATCACAGTCACTCAGTTTTGACTCAAAAAAATCAGAAACCCACCTCTACTGTGGATATAAAATAGACGAGTGTGAAATTTTATGCCATCTCCATATGAATGAGAAAACCAGTTACTAGGTAAAGCTTGACCGAAAAGCAAGTGTAGGAACTCAATATGTATTATCTACTGAATAAAAGAGGAGGCCATTGAAAATATTTCTTGGAGTTTTGAAGAAAGAGTGACAATTTCTCACAGAGGAGAACATAAAAAAAAACCTGCCATGACAATAAGGGGACTCGGCTCCTGGGCATAGAGGCTGCTCTGGACCTGATCCTGGGAAGAAAGTTCCCTAAGTGACTCGAGCTCAGGTCTGACCATGAACGGCCAGGGAGACGGGCCCCGACTCACAGGAGGAGGCGGAGTGGAGCAGAGAGAGTGTCCTGAGGGGACAGGGAGGCAAACTCAGGGGGCACCTGTATGCCCTGAGCCAGGGGGTCAGTGCACAGAGCAGTGGGGAGGCAGGACCTGTCCCTCCTGGGCCTTAGTCAGCAGGGGACACAGTGGTGCGTCCAGGCCTGGCCACCAGGGGGCGCTCAGGGGCCGCTGCTGAAGGGCTGGGCTCATGAGAGCTGCAACCTGTTCCCTGGCCCTGCCTGGTGCCCTGTGCTCAGGGCTCACAGCTGTGACCTTGCCTCCCCCTGGGCCCCGCACAGCCCCACCCCTGCCCTCACCCTGCCATCCTCAGGCACAGGGACCCACCCAGGGCCCAGGGAGGGATCAAAACCAGGGGGTCTCATTTGCATGAGTGGGCCCTCCCTCCCGCAGACTATGAAGAGGGGAAGGGAGAGATGTGGGGAGCTCTGCTTCAGCTGTGGGGCACAGGAGGCAGGACTCAGGGATGACCTCCACCATGGCCTGGGCCCCTCTCCTCCTCACCCTCCTGGCTCACTGCACAGGTGACTGGATAGGGGACAGGGGAAGGGGCCTTGGGAAGACACATGGGCCCTGCTTCCTCCTCCTGTCTCTACACCCAGACTCACCCTCTCTGTGTCTCCCCTCTTCCAGGATCCTGGGCCCAGCCTGTGCTGACTCAGCCGTCCTCAGTGTCGGGGGCCCCGGGCCAGAGGGTCACCATCTCCTGCACTGGAAGCAGCACCAACATCGGGGATGGTTACAGTGTACAGTGGTACCAGCAGTTCCCAGGAAAGGCCCCCAAACTCCTCATCTATAGTAATAGCAACCGACCCTCAGGGGTCCCTGATCGATTCTCTGGCTCCAGGTCTGGCAGCTCAGGCACCCTGACCATCACGGGCTGCAGGCTGAAGATGAGGCCGCTTATTACTGCCATTCCTTTTACAGCAGTCTCAATGCTCACACAGTGCCCCAAGCCTGTGGGGAAGTGAGACAAAAACCTGCTGTCCCGCTGCTTTGGGTCCCAGGGCAGTCCCATCCTCTGATAAGGTGGCTGTGCCTTTGCTGGGTGGCCCTGAAACCGGGGTCTGAGGCCCCCGTAGGAGACTGTGTGGGCAAATCTGTCCTCACCCTGTGAACCTGCCTGTCCAGCCGCCCGTGGCAGCAGCACACCGTGTGCGTGTCTCAGCCTGAGCAGACCTTCCTGTGCGTCAGGGGGTGGCTGCCTGGGCGGCCAGGACGGGGCAGGGCAGACCCAGGGCCCCGAGTCCAGCTGTGCCTGCGTCAGAGCCCCTCAGGGAGGCCCCGTGTGTGTGCTGTGACCTGGGGCTCCCCACACAGCCTGGGCCCCCCTCCAGCCGGAGAGCAGGCGCCTGTGTGTCCCTGATCCGCTCCTGGGGGCAAGTCTGGCAACTTGGGCTCCGGGAGCCCCGATGGGCGGGCACTGAGGCCCAGGCTGCCTGTCCCCCCTCCTGTGCCCACAGCCCCTGTGCCCACCCAGAGCCCGTCCTGTGGGACTGAGGCCACAGGGACCCCTTCTCACCTGCCAGGAGGGGCGCCCAGCACCTGCCCCTCAGGCTCAGACTGTGGCCTCTGCTTCTACTGCTCCTGCCCCCTCCACCCCCCACGGGCCAGGTCCCAGGGCAGCCCCTGGAGCATGAGGGGCCTCCTCCCTCTCCCCTCAGAGGCCTCCCAGCAGCCTCTTCCTGGACACAAGGCTGACACCACACAGGAGCCCCTCCCCATCAGCGGGGATCCTGAGCCTCTTTGCCCTGAAGCCCCGGGTCTGAGCTGGGGACCATCTGTGGTCACTTCAGGCCTGAACCCCAATGAGGGGACCTGCATCTCTATCAGGGTCATTGACTTGTGTCCAGGCCCCCCCAGCCGTGCCCCCTCCTCCCGGATGCTCAGTAGGAGCGGCTGAGGCCTTTGTGCACAGAGAGGTCCCTCTGTCCCTGCTGCCCTGGCCCAGGGGTCTCAGGCTGCAGTGCCCATGGGTCCCTGGGAACAGCCGCTGTCCACGCCCCTCAGTGCTGAGCTCTGACGTCACCTCCTCCTGGGAGCTCCCTGCCTGCTCCTCCCGGGACCCTGAGCCAGGAGGGGTGAGGGCCCCGAGTCTGTACCTGGTCTCTGGGGACACCCCCTCCTCCCGCCTCAGGGGCCCACACGCTGCTGGGGGACGCGTCGTGCGTGTGGGTGAGAGTGTCCGTCCCCCATCTGCCAGCTCCTCCCCATCCCTGTTCAGCTTCTGCCTGAAAGGAGGGAATGTGTACGAACACAGGAGGGAATGTTTACAAATGTCAGCACATGTGAGGACACGGAGACGACATTGGGACTCAGAACGCAGAACATACAGATGTCGGAATACAAAGGCGTTTCCTAAAATTTAAAAAACCCCACGTGTTACAGGCTCCACTGGTAACTGTGACGCCCACCAAACAGTTTAGATTTTTTAGTGAATCACTAACTCAATCAGATCCCCATGAAAACCTTAAATGCCTCACCTGGTGTGAAATGTTTGCTGAATGGTCCTCCTTTGAATACGACCCTGAGGGCGTTTCTGGAAAATTCCTCTCTCCCTCACCGACCTGCACAGCCCCCTGAGCTCCGCACACTGAGCAGCGCCCTCCCCTGTGACGTGGACAGAGGCTCACTGTGTGTTTACTGTGCAGCATCTTCCCTGGAAGAGAAACCACATTCACGTGTCGTGTGTGAATGTGTAAGCACCTCACACAGATGCACCCCTGAGAGTGCACAGCTACGGGATCAACACAGAGACTCACATCCCAGTGTCTGGGCTCAGACCGTGGGGGTGGGAGAGGGACAGAGACCTGGGAGCCCACAGCCAGCTGGGCTCTCAGGGCTTTGGGGCAGGGAGGGTGTGTCCTCCCGCCAGCAGGGGGCGCTGAGAGACTGCAGGTGATCAGCACACAGCTGTTCAGTGAGACCTTCACCCACAGGCACCTGCACTGGGGGCTCCCTGCTGTCCTTGGGGGCCTGGCAGCGCGCCCTGAGCAGGCACCTGTGTGTGGTCTCAGCAAGTGCTTCCTCCCAGGGCCCCCCAAGCGGGGAGCCCACCTCCAGGCCCCTCAGTCTGGAGTGTGAGCTGAGCTCCAGCCCCAGGGCCCAGAGAGGGGCTGGGCAGTCCCTGGAGGGACCCCCATTTGCATGGCAGCCCCTCCTCTGGCAGAGGGTGGGGAGAAAAGGAGGCCTGGGCAGCCCAGCCCCACTGTGGGCTCAGGGCTGTGAGCACCATGGCCTGGACTCCTCTGCTCCACGCGCTCCTCTCTCACTGCACAGGTAGGGCCAGGCCTGGGACCAGGCTTCTTCCCTTCCTGCTCAGTCTCCTGGGAACCTTCCCCTGGTCCCTGCCCATCACCGACAAGTGTCTGTGTCTGCAGGGTCCCTCTCCCAGCCTGTGCTGACTCAGCCGCCCTCCCTCTCCGCATCTCCGGGAGCCACAGCCAGACTCACCTGCACCCTGAGCAGTGATGTCAGTGTTGGTGGTAAATACATATACTGGTTCCAGCAGAAGCCAGGGAGCCCTCCCCGCTATCTCCTGTACTACTACTCAGACTCCAATAAGCACCAGGGCTCCGGGGTCCCCAGCCGCTTCTCTGGATCCAAAGATGCCTCGGCCAATGCGGGGCTCCTGCTCATCTCGGGGCTGCAGCCTGAGGACGAGGCTGACTATTACTGCGCTACATACCATGGCAGTGGGAGCAGCTTCCATTACCCACAGTGTCTCAGAGGACGAGGAAGTGAGACAAAAACCCCTGGGCCCCGAGGCGGTGGCTCTGAGCCTCCATCAGCGAGGAGCGTCTGTGGGGCCTCTGTCAGGGGGGCTCCTCTGCAGGGACCTGTGTCCCCCTGGGAGGAGGGAGGTCACACTCGATGGAGCAGCAGCACAGGCGTCCCAGGAGCACACGCGGGAGGTCATGGAGCCCCGCCCTCCACCTTGAGTCAGGGGAAATTCTAAGAAGAAGGAATATAATCATTTGGCTTCAGTTTATCTTCATTGGAGTCTGGACAGACTGAAGCCGTACCCCAGAACCCTCCTCGTCCTTTATGCCTCCCTGAGCATGCCCCTGAAATCAGCAATACCTTCCTCACTGTCCTGAGGACTGACACCTGCTGAGAACTTACTGTGTTCTTACCGTACATGAGTGTTTAATTCCCACCACAACCACACTGCATGTTGTCACGAGCACATTGAGAGCTGATGAAACTGAATGAATATTTTTAGTTAAAAAACTTTAAAAAATATTTTTACTGCTTTCAGAGACAAAGGGAAAAGAAGAGAAAGATAGAAACACCAATGAAGTGAGAGGATCATTGATCAGCTGCCCCCTGAACGCCTCCTCCTGGGGATTGAGAATACAAGCCGGGCATGTGCCCAGACCAGGAATCGACTGTGACCTCCTGGTTCATAGGTCGACGCTGAACCACTGACCCATACTGGCTGGACTGAGTTAATATGTTTTTTTTTTTTAAAAATTTATTTTATTGATCTTTTTAAAGAGAGGAAGGGAGAGGGATAGAGAGTTAGAAACATGGATGAGAAACATTGATCAGCTGCCTCCTGCACACACCCTACTGGGGATGTGCCTGAAACCAATACACATGCCCTTGACTGGAATCTTACCTGGGACCCTTCAATCTGCAGGCTGACGCTCTATCCACTGAGCCAAACCAGCCAGGGCTGCATGAATATTTGTAAATAAAAATCCCCTTCTTTCCTATTGTTTGTCTTGTCTTCTCACCCAGAGCTCTTCCCTCCTGACCCTCTGTTCCCCAAGGTGTGGGGAGTGGCTTCCCGACAGCAGTTCTCTGACACCAGCTGATGTCCCCCAACAGCACTCAGTGCTCACACCATCTGCCCAGAGACAGGGTCAGACCCGCAGCTAAAGGGCCAGTCCCCTTGACTGCCCGCAGGTCAGGTGCCAATCACAGGCATGAGGTCCCATGTTTCACACAACTTCTGGGCTTAAATCCAAGGTTCCCAGGAAAACTCCCAAGATTTCAATTATGATACTGTATTAATTTGCTAACACCACCTCAGCCCTTCACCCCTTCAAGTAAATATGGGGGGCAGGTGTGAGGATCCCAAGCTTCTAATCCTCCCGGCCTCTCCCGTGGCCCGTCCTCACCCAGGAGCCCACCCAGCGTCCCCTCATCAGCAACAGGCCCGCCCGTCCCCCAGGAAGTGACAAGGGTCTCTGGAGCAGGTGCCGGGGCCAGGGGCCGAGACCAGCGTGTGTTTCCTGTCATCTCACATCCTGTGTCTGCAACTACACATGGTCACCCAGACATCCATGCTCCCCACAAATTCATGTCATGTGTGTCACCCTGTGTTACTCCTGACCCATCACATCTGACATGTTAGTGTTCACCCTGGACATGGACACAACCTTCTCCTTCTCTGAACAAACCCACAGAAGGTGGGTCCCAACCAGCACAGACTCTCAGTCACACCCTCCCTCCCTCCTCCCTCCTCTGCTGCTGCCTCCCTCACCTCCTCCTCCCTCGGGCCCCTCAGCTCTTAGCTCCATCCCCATGGGAAGTTTCAGGGAACAGTGACCAGTTCTTGCTCTGGTCCCGCCCCCCAGGCCTCCGTCTCTGGGGAGGGTGAGTCCCAGGAGCTAATCAGCATCGAATCCCTTCAGAGTCCGATTCCCTCTCCCCCCTCCACCTGAGGGTGTCCCTCCTCCCTGCCCTCAGCCCGTCTCTTCACTGGGACAGGACAATGACTGATTTTCCCAAAGAGGATGTGTCCCACCCACCGCTGCCTGTGTGCACACGGAGCTGTGGATGGAAGTGTTTCCTCCTCCAGCTTCCTGAGGCCCCACAACCATCACTGGGGTGCAGGCAGGTGTTTTCTTGTTCCTGAGAAAACTTTTATTCTATGAACATCAGGACCAAGACCCCCCAGCCACCCCCACACACACACATTTCGCTCAGATTAGCGAAGTCCAAGCAGTAGCCCTTTTCCTGTAAATGTACCCACTCTCCTGGCCACCCCCACGGAGAATCTGGGGGCTGCAGGGAGCTGGGGGGCAGGCTGTGGTGTCAGCGCAGAAACAGGGGGCTGGGGCTCACCCTGCCCTGTGCCTCCTGAGGGCCGAAGGCCCCGCGGCTGAGGGTCATGTGCCTGCAGGGACGAAAGGGGACAGACGCCTCTCCTGCCACAGGACTGTCTCCTAAGGGAGTGAGCAGCCCTCTGAGCCCTTCCCACCGGCGCCTCCCCTGTGCTGTGGGGGAGAAGCTCACTGCGCATCAGCTTTGCAGCAGCTTCATTGAAAGTGACCCCCAATCATCATGTTCTGTTCGTGCACTTTGACCTTTCCCAAAAGAGGGCCCTGGGACTGAACACTGCACCCCACAGAGTTTCTCAGGGTGACAGCAGCTGGAATGAGCCCACACACTTGTGAGCAGAGGGACCTGAAACTGTGGGGCCTGTGGCCAGCAGGGGGAGCTGGGGGACCGCTCTGTGGCCCCCTCTCAGCTACTCACTGAGGACTTTCCACTCACAGGAGCCTTGGACCTGGGTGCTGGGCCCTGTACGCCCTGATGGGGACCAGCTGTGTCTGTGCTGGCAGCACCCCCTGAGCAATAACCTCTGTGTGGTCTGAGCAGGTGCTTCCTCCCAGGGCCCCCCAAGGGGTGAGCCCACCTCCATGCCCCTCAGTCTGGGGTGTGAGCTGAGCTCCAGCCCCAGGGCCCAGGGAGGGGCTGGGCAGTCCCTGGAGGGACCCCCATTTGCATGGCAGCCCCTCCTCTGGCAGAGTGGGGGAGAAAAGGAGGCCTGGGCAGCCCAGCCCCACTGTGGGCTCAGGGCTGTGAGCACCATGGCCTGGACTCCTCTGCTCCTCGCGCTCCTCTCTCACTGCACAGGTAGGGCCAGGCCTGGGACCAGGCTTATTCCCTTCCTGCTCAGTCTCCTGGGAACCTGCCCCTGGTCCCTGCCCATCACTGACAAGTGTCTGTGTCTGCAGGGTCCCTCTCCCAGCCTGTGCTGACCCAGCCGCCCTCCCTCTCTGCATCTCCGGGAGCCACAGCCAGACTCACCTGCACCCTGAGCAGTGACATCAGTGTTGGTGGTAAAAACATATACTGGTACCAGCAGAAGCCAGGGAGCCGTCCCCGGTACCTCCTGAGATATAAATCAGACTCAGACAAGCACCAAGGCTCCGGGGTCCCCAGCCGCTTCTCTGGATCCAAAGACGCCTCGGCCAATGCGGGGCTCCTGCTCATCTCGGGGCTGCAGCCTGAGGACGAGGCTGACTATTACTGTAACACATGGGATGACAGCTCTAAAACGTACACAGTGGTTCAGACCCACAGGGAAGTGAGACAAAAACCTCCTCTCCGCTCCCCTGGCCTGATCTTGGCCCCTGCTGGCGGCTCTGCCCAGTTCTGCTCAGCCTTGACTGTGCTCGTCCGTGTCTATCCGGCACCGGGTTATCCTAGGACCCGTGGTCCTGACAGTGTCACAGCTGTGACATCAGGTCAGCATTTCCATTGATTTGTGGCTCATGTCATGTTTGCCATGCTCACGTTCTCACAGGTGACATTCCTCAGGGATAACGGTTCCCTTGGAGACATGTGAGGAGGTGGAATCAGATCCATTCAGGCCAAGCTCAGCTCTGAGTCGAGGAGTGACTGAGGTAGGATCCGGGTCTGAAGGCTGAAATCTGAAATTTGCATTAAAAACCAACATCCTATCCTATCTAATAAAGGGGGAATATGCTAATTGACCCTGATACTTTTGCAAAGATGGCAGCGCCCACAAGCAATAAGGAGGGAATACCCTAATTGGCTTCCTTGCCCTCAAAGATGGCGGCACCCACAGGCATTAGGAGGGAATATGCTAAATGACTGCCACCCCCTTCAAGATGGCGGCTCACAGTCCCCTCAGCCCCACTGGGATGGCAGGCCTTGCCTTGAGTTTGCAACTGGAGCTCCCCAGTCCCCTTGCCTCCCAGCTGCCCAGGACTAGCCCGAGCCCCAGGCAAGCATCAGATGGTGGCTGCCCAGCCGCCCAGGATGGCCTGAGGCTCAGGTAACCAGGGCTGGCCGAGACTGGCGCTGGCAGCAGTGGCAACATGGGAAATGTGATGGGGCATCTCCTTCCCCTAATCACCAGGTCACCTCCCACCCCTGAGGACTTCGGACTGTGAAAGGGGGCAGGCCGGGCTGAGGGACTCCCCTCCAGTGCATGAATTTTCATGTCTTGCGCCTCCAGTGATGAAATGAAGTGTATTCTGTGTAACAGCAGGAACTGTCAACATGTAAACATAACAACGTCCTCTCTGTGGCCACATGCACATGAGCTCCATGCGGATGCGTGTGGCTGGGGGATGGGATGATGGGGGAGAGGCCGCCAGGCCTGAGCTCCGGGGCCAAAGCACCAGGGTGTCAGGTTGTGCCCACCAGGTGCTGGGACCCCTTGTCCTCAGGATTAAACACGACCCAGGGAAAGCCTCCCGGATGCTCTGCTCATGCGCAGCCCGTCAACCCTCCCCACACCCTGCAGCCTGGACCCTTTTGTGCACACGGGTCCCTGCATGTCCCCTGCTCCTCCTCCTCCTCCAGGGGCCGGGGCCCAGGACACACAGGAAGACCTCTGCCCTGGCCGAGGCAGCAGCACTGGGTGGAAAGGCGTCATTTGGATCCCTCAGCTCCAGTGACATCTCATCAACACTCTGCACCCAATGACACAGCCACATCCTCAGGACATGGGGGTCCTCATCCCGGCCGGCGTGGCTCAGTGGTTGAGCGTTGACCTATGAACCAGGAGGTCAGGGTTGTATTCCGGGTCATGGCACAGGCCCTGATTACATGCTTGATCCCCAGTATGGGGCGTTCACGAGGCAGCCCGTCGATGATCCTGTCTCATCATTGATGCTTTTTTCTCTCTCTGCCTCTTCCTTCCTCTCTGACATCAATAAAAATATACTTTAAAAAAGAAAGGAATGTTGGTTCTCATTTTGGGCTCCATGTCAGC
Source organism: Ia io (assembly GCA_025583905.1). Taxonomy (NCBI): domain Eukaryota; kingdom Metazoa; phylum Chordata; class Mammalia; order Chiroptera; family Vespertilionidae; genus Ia; species Ia io. The sequence continues at coordinate 2,789,468 of JAJQQW010000023.1, forward strand.
TACAGCAGAGGCCCCTGGTCACAGCTGGAGGACGAGGCTGAGCATCACTGACCAGCCCAACCCCAGGCCCCGCCCTCCTCCCAGCTCAGCCCCGGGGATGAGCCCCCTTCCTGGGCTCCCAGTCTCTCCCGGGAGGAGCTGACTCCAGGTTGAATTGTCACCATCATCATCGTCACAGGTCAGAGTTTTTGTTCAGTGAGCACAAGAGAAATGAGTTGGGAGCTCATCTCCGTGCTGTCCACCCACCCACACCCCCGGGTCAGCAGGAGGTCACAGGTTCTGGCAGCTTCCCTGGGGGCAGGACAGACAGAGCTGAGCACAGCTGAGCCCCTGGAGGAGGGAAGGTCACTGTCCTCACCCCAAGGTCAGGAGCGCCCTCTGCAGCCTTGGGCGGGAGGGCCTGTGGGACACTATGGTGGGTGCAGGCCCTGCTCTGAGGCGGGTCCATCCTGAACCAGAAGGCAGGTCATCCGGGGCTTCCCCAGTGTCTTCTCCAGGGGCCTGGACAAGAAGGCTGGGTCTCAGGTATAACCCACATCCCATGGCTGTGTTCTTAAAGGGCCAGACTGATGGTCACACAAAATGCCCCCAGACAGGCATTGATGGTTTCCTGTGTGGCTTTTCCCCTCCATCGATCTGCCGATGTCCCACCCACACACCCATTCAATGTCCTCAGCTCTTTGTGTGGCAATTGCATGGGGACCAGGAAGATATTGCTCTCCCCAAAGCCACGACCACCTCAGCACAGAGGGCCCAGCCCGGAAGACACTGTGTTATCAGCCACCATCTCATTTATTAGAGGGATGAGGACATCCACAGAGACAGGCTTAATGAGTGATGTGCATTTCAGGAGCCGCTCCCATCTGTGAATGGGGATGAGGCCCAGGGTGTGTCCCAAGCTCATGTTCCTTCTCCATCCCCAACACCCTTAGGACCCTCAGCACCATAACATCTCATGTGAGGGCTCGGTCACAGCTCACTCTTTATGAACGTGTGAGGCAGCATTTCTAACTGTCCCCAGAACATCACCTCTCAGTTACATACATGCTGGCACCTCCCATGGCTGTGCCCAGGATGAGACGCTGCAGTGATCACCAGCGTCTGTGCCAGTCAGACCAGGATGTGAGAACAGGGACAGGGACCTGGGGAGCAGCAGACACTAGCTGGGCTCAGGGCTTTGGACCAGGGCGACGTAGTGTGTCCTGTGGCCAGCAGGAGGCGCTGTGGGATCGCCCTGTGGCCCCCACACAGCTGCTCACTGAGGACTTTCCACTCACAGGAGCCTGGACTGGGGGCTGGGCCCTGTGCGCCCTGATGGGGACCAGCTGTGTCTGTGCTGGCAGCACCCCCTGAGCAATAGCCTCTGTGTGTTCTCAGCAGGTGCTTCCTCCCAGGGCCCCCAAGGGGTGAGCCCACCTCCATGCCCCTCAGTCTGGGGTGTGAGCTGAGCTCCAGCCCCAGGGCCCAGGGAGGGGCTGGGCAGTCCCTGGAGGGACCCCCATTTGCATGGCAGCCCCTCCTCTGGCAGAGGGTGGGGAGAAAAGGAGGCCTGGGCAGCCCAGCCCCACTGTGGGCTCAGGGCTGTAAGCACCATGGCCTGGACTCCTCTGCTCCTTGCGCTCCTCTCTCACTGCACAGGTAGGGCCAGGCCTGGAACCAGGCTTCTTCCCTTCCTGCTCAGTCTCCTGGGAACATGCCCCTGGTCCCTGCCCCTCACTGACAAGTGTCTGTGTCTGCAGGGTCCCTCTCCCAGCAGGTTCTGGTGACCCAGCCACCCTCCCTCTCTGCATCTCTGGGAGCCACAGCCAGACTCACCTGCACCCTGAGGAGTGACATCAGTGTTGGTAGTTACTGGATAAATTGGCACCAGCAGAAGCCAGGGAGCCCTCCCTGGTATCTCCTGGCCTACGACTCAGACTCCAATAAGCACTAGGGTTCCGGGGTCCCCAGCCGCTTCTCTGGATCCAAAGACGCCTCGCCCAATGCGGGGCTCCTGCTCATCTCGGGGCTGCAGCCTGAGGACGAGGCTGACTATTACTGTATGATCGGGTACAATAATGCTGCTCACAGTGACACATTCAGATGAGGAAGTAGGACAAAAACCTCGCCCTCCCAGAGTCTTATTTCACAATGTCTGACCCTGTTAACATGACTTCCCTGAGCAAACTACACGGGGATGAATCTTCTGGTTCCTAATGGGTCACTTTCCATGTTTGATCCCATGTCTCTGAGTCTCAGAAACACAGAACCAGCACCAACACTCACTGGTCATTACGTCCCTGAGAGGTGGCCTGTCATTCATGGGTCATAGACCAGGTCTGTGCGATGGCTGTTTCTGACTTGAAATAAGGAAACAGCTTTGTAACCTGTTCCCAGAGCCCAGGACCCTCCCAGCAGGGACTCCATTCCCAGAGCCGTGGGCCCGTCCCCCGAGCAGGGACTCCGGCCCAGAGGTCAGAGCAGTGACCCCTCACTCCCCGGCTCCTGTGCCCCAGGCTCCTGCCCAGCCCTGTGCACACTGACCAGGCCCTCAGCTGCGAGGGGCGGGGGGCCTCAGGCCCAGGAGGAAGCCCAGGCACAGGGCTGGCGTCACCTCTGCTGGGACCCTGAGCTTCAGTGCCATCAGGGGAGAGGGGCTGTCACAGGGAAAGGGGGGCCTGAGCCCAGGAAATCCTGTTTGGGTCTCCATGGGGGGAGCGATCTGGACTGTGGCTGGGGAATGCTGAGTTGCCCCAGGAAGGATGCGGGCGCCTGGGTCTATGGGGGAGACGCTCTTACAGCTGCCGCCACTCAGGCCCATGGGGGCTCCCGTGAGTGGGGTTCCCTGAGCCACAGGCTCTGACTGTGTCTCTCCTCTCACCCACTGGGGCATTTCCAACAACAAGGGTGTGGGGGCTGTGGGACTTGGGGAGCAGGACCTTCCCAACAGGTGCCTGTGTCACTGCCGCTGGGAAGCTGTTGATGAGCCCAGATCCCAGGTCCCCTTCTCCTGAACCTGGGTCAACAGACACACTGACCTTTCCCATAGCAACGGTCCCCCCAGCTCCCAGGGAGAGCCCCTACTCGACCTTGTGACCTAGGACACAGGTGATGGACAGCCCACGGGTCAGTCCTCTTCACTCGCTCTTCATTTGTGCCCATGGCGACTTTTGCTTTAATATATATATATATATACTAGGGGCCCCATGGTCAGAAATTTGTGCAAGAGTCGTCCTTCCTTCCCCTGGCTGTGGGCACCAGTGTCCCCTGGCACCCAGGACCCGGGTTTGCTCTTGGCTGCTGCCTCCAGGTACCGGGGTGCCTGGCTTCCCTCCGGCCTCAGCAGCTGCTTCCTCCTCAGCCCACGCCACCCGCCCTGAGGAGCTGGGAGGTCTGGAAGGACTTCTGGAATGACTTCTGGTCTACCTAATTAGCATGTGACCTTTTATTATATAGGATATTTTAAATATATATATATATTTTTTTTTTTTCAGAAAGGAAGGTAGAGCGAGAGAGAGATAGAAACATCAATGATGAGAGAGATTCATTGATCGGCTGCCTCCTGCATGCCCCACATTGGGAATGGAGCCTGCAATTGGCGCTTGTGCTCTGACCAGGAATTGAACCGTGACCCCCTGGTTCCTAGGTCAATGCTCAAGCACTGAGCCCCGCCGGTCGGCCGACTCGGCCTCTGTGACCAGCCCTGGTCTCTGGCCTGAAGAGGAGGTTGTCTATCGCTGTCACGTGACTTAATAAACCGGCTGCCACAAATAGCTGCCAGCCCTGGGGCGGCTGAGAGGGCACCTGCCCTCCTCTCCTGCAGGACCAGCTCCCCCTGCACCCGTTTACAAAAATGAGACTGAGAGCCCTAGCTGGTTGGGCTCAAGGGATACAGCCTCAACCTTCAGACTGAAGGGTCCAGGTTTAATTCTGGTCAAGGCACATGCCCGGGTTGCAGGCTCCATCCCCTGTAAGGGGCGAGCAGGAGGCAGTAGTTCAATGATTCTCTCTCATCATTGATGTTTCTATCTCTCCCTCTTCCTTCCTCTCTGAAATCAACAAGAATGTATTTTTTTATTTTTAAAGGAAGAGTAAAAGGGACCCAGAGTCTCCTCTCAGCATCTTCAAAATGTCTGGGAATCTGTATACATTCCCCCTCGTATGTCAGGACCCAGGAAGTTAAACACGTGAAGGAGAAAAGAGAATCGACCTACACCACCCTGAGGCACCCAGAGGAGGGCATTCTGGACGGAGAGAATGAGGACACAACCCTCCAGTCCATCGGGGAGCAGCACAAGCTTCTCAGTCCAAAGGGAAGAGGAGAACCAGGATGTGATGGACTCTGTGAGCACAGCCAAAGGGCAGTTATAGAACCAAAAGCTAAACCAGGGGAAACAGGGGGACCTCTCTGCAGGGAGTCAGAAGGAGGAAACACCTGGTTTATTTGTTTGTTGGTTTGAAGTGGCCATCACTCATTCCTTCTGTAGTTCCCACCACCATGACTATTCCCTAGGCCGTCACCAGGGGGTGCTGTGGACCTTCCCAGAGCTGCGAGGCCTGAAGCCAACTCTAATGGTTCTAATTGAGTGGGCCCTGAGCCCATGCTCATGGCCTGGGGGTGAGGTGACAGCAGGTGCTTCCCCTCAAGGGACAGACTCAGAGCCCACAGCCTCCAAGGCCTCCTCCTCACAGTGAAGCTGCCAAGGGGGCCCAGGACCCAGAACAGGAGGGCCCTGTGGGCGCACATTTGCATAATGACCAGCAAACACCCCTTTACCCAGGAGGCTGGGGAGGAGATAAAGGGACACCGAGCCCAGCACGTGCCAGAGACCATGGCACCTTGGAACGTCTCCACCATGAGCTGGACTCCCCTCCTCCTCCTCCTCCTCCTCGCTCTCTGCCCAGGTTCAGGCCCATTTCAGAGACCAGCCTGTTGGGGGGTCCCTCTGCCTTTATTCTTCATTCCTGGTTGTGTCTGTTTTTGTTTCAGGGTCCAGGTCTCAGGCTGTGGTCACTCAGGAGCCCTCAGTGAGCGTGTCCCCAGGCCTAACGGTCACTCTCACCTGCAGCACTAACACTGGAGAAGTCACCAGCAGTCACTACCCGTACTGGGTCCAGCAGAAGTCTGGCCAGGCCCCCAGGACACTCATTTATGACACAAACAGTAAACTCTCCTGGACACCAGCCAGGTTCTCAGGTTCCATCCAAGGGGGCAAAGCTGCCCTGACCCTGGCAGGGGCGCAGCCTGAGGACGAGGCCGAGTACTACTGTGCTCTGGCGTACAGCAGGCATTCCCACAGTGACAGGTGCCGGTGGGGAAGTGAGGCACAAACACAAGCTCAGTGCACCCTCTGCTTCTAGGGCCCCGTCTGCTGTGCACAGGGCTGCATCCAGCTGGTGTGGGCTCTGAGGTTGTTCTCTGAGGCCCCAGACCAGGCAATCTCATCAATTGTTCTTGGCTGTGATCGTTTTATGAAAACAAGAGCCAATATGATCAACAGTCTCACAGGAAATGGAGAGGAGCAGCAAAAGGAAAAGTCACACTCACACTCACACTCACACACACTCACACTCACACTCACACTCACACACACCATCAGGTCTGAATTTCACTTGGCCAGCATTTAATAATCAAGTTAAAACTTAACAATCTTATCTAATCAAGAGGGAATATGCAAATTGAACATCACACCTTAACAGTCAGGATGGCTGGGCCCACAGCTGAGGCCCAGTTCCCACAGCAAGTCTTAACGAGAAATCAGCAGGGACCTGAGGCTGCATCCCACACCTGGTGGGGATTGAAAAGGGTGTGGCAGGCCAGGTGTAGATTTCACCCAATGGGCATGGGGCTGGCTGGGTCTGGGTCTTTCGTTATTTTGAGGCACCGCGGGTGTTCGGGGACTTGACTTTCGGGGCCCCTCAGCTCTTAGCTCCATCCCCATGGGAGGGTTTCAGGGAACAGTGACCAGTTCCTGCTGTGGTCCCGCCCCCCAGGCCTCCATCTCTGGGGAGGGTGAGTCCCAGGAGCTAATCAGCATCGAATCCTTTCAGAGTCCGATTCCCTCTCCCCTCCACCTGAGGGTGTCCCTCCTCACAGCCCTCAGCCCCTCTCTTCACTGGGACACGACAATGACTGATTTTCCCAAAGAGGATGCATCCCACCCTCCGCTGCCTGTGTGCACACGGAGCTGTGGATGGAAGTGTTTCCTCCTCCAGCGATCCTGAGACCCCACAGCCATCACTGGGATGCAGGCAGGTGTTTCCTTTTTCCTGAGAAAACTTTTATTCTACGAACATCAGGACCAAGTCCTCCCCATTCACCCCCCCACCACATACACACATTTCGCTCAGATTAGCAAAGTCCACGCAGTAGCCCTTTTCCTGTAAATGTGCCCACTCTCCTGGCCACCCCCAGGGAGGATCTGGGGGCCGCAGGGAGCTGGGGGACAGGCTGTGGTGTTAGCGCAGATACAGGGGGGCTGGGTCTCACCCTGCCCTCTGCCTCCTGAGGCCCGAAGGCCCAGCGGCTGAGGGTCGTGTGCCTGCAGGGACGAAAGGGGACAGACGCCTCTCCCGCCACAGGACCGGCTCCTAATGGAGTGAGCAGCCCTCTGAGCCCTTCCCACCGGCCCCACGGCCCCTCCCTTGTGCTGTGGGGGAGAGGCTCACCGCGCATCAGGTTTGTAGCAGCTTCATTGAGAGTGACCCCCAATCATCATGTTCTCTACGTGCACTTTGACCTTTCCCAAAAGAGGGCCCTGGGACTGAACACTGCAGTCCCCCCCACAGTGTCTCAGGGTGACAGCAGCTGGAATGAGCCCAGACACCTGTGAGCAGAGGGACCTGAAGCTGTGGGGCCTGCGGCAAGCAGGGGGCGCTGGGGGACCGCTCTGTGGGCCTCACACTGCAGCTGAGGGAGGAGCATTCACTCAGAGGGAGCCCTGAGCTGCCTGCAGGGGACTCAGCAGCTGTGTCCCCTCAGGCCTGGCAGCGCCCCCTGAGCAGGTCCCTCTGTGTGGTCTCAGCAGGTGCTTCCTCCCAGGCCCCCCCAACGGGGGAGCCCACCTCCATGCCCCTCAGTCTGGGGTGTGAGTGAGCTCCAGCCCCAGGGCCCAGGGAGGGGCTGGGCAGTCCCTGGAGGGACCCCCATTTGCATGGCAGCCCCTCCTCTGGCAGAGGGTGGGGGAGAAAAGGAGGCCTGGGCAGCCCAGCCCCACTGTGGGCTCAGGGCTGTGAGCACCATGGCCTGGACTCCTCTGCTCCTCGCGCTCCTCTCTCACTGCACAGGTAGGGCCAGGCCTGGGACCAGGCTTCTTCCCTTCCTGCTCAGTCTCCTGGGAACCTGCCCCTGGTCCCTGCCCATCACTGACAAGTGTCTGTGTCTGCAGGGTCCCTCTCCCAGCAGCCTGTGCTGACCCAGCCGCCCTCCCTCTCTGCCTCTCCGGGAGCCACAGCCAGACTCACCTGCACCCTGAGCAGTGATGTCAGTGTTGGTGGTAAAAACATATACTGGTACCAGCAGAAGCCAGGGAGCCCTCCCCGGTTTCTCTTATGGTATAAATCAGACTCAGACAAGCACCAGGGCTCCGGGGTCCCCAGCCGCTTCTCTGGATCCAAAGACGCCTCGGCCAATGCGGGGCTCCTGCTCATCTCGGGGCTGCAGCCTGAGGACGAGGAGGACTATTACTGACTATTACTGTATGATCCCAGGTTACAGTCACAAGTCTGACCCACAGTGACACACACAGATGGGGAAGTGGGAGAAAAATCCCATGTCTCGCCTCGAAACACAGAGTCATTCCGTTATTTCACATAACGTCTGACCCTGTTTTAACATAACTGTTCCCCCTGTGCAAACTCCCCGGAGCAGGGGATGCCCAACCCTCAGTGACCCCTCGCTCCCGGGTCATTTTCCAGGCTCCTGTTCGATCCCATGTCTCTGAGTCAGGCCCAGAAACACAGAACCGTCACCACCAACACTGAGCTGGCCATCAGGGGTAGGGGCTGTCACCCTGAAAGGGGGGTGAGCCTGTCATCCATTTGGGTAATGCGGGACCAGGTCCCTGGGCGATGGCTGAATGCTTCTGCTCTTGAAAATAAGGAAACATGGGGCTTTGTACAGCTGCCGCCCAGGCCCATGGGGGCCCAGTGGGGACCCTGAGCCCAGGCTCTGACTGTGTCTCCCTTCTGCCGCTGGGAAGCTGTTGATGAGCCCTGATCCCAGGACCTTCCCAACACCTTCTCCTGAACCTGGGTCAACAGACACACTGACCGTTCCCATAGCAACGGTCCCCACAGATCCCAGGCAGAGCCCCTACCCGACCTTGTTACCTAGGACACAGGTGATGGACAATCCACGGGTCAGCCTTCTTTAGAGGCTCTTCATTTGTGCCCATGGCGTCTTTTTCTTTAATATATATATACCAGAGGCCCCATGGTCAGAAATTTGTGCAAGAGGAGGCCTTCCTTCCCCTGGCTGCGGGCACCAGCATCCCCTGGCACCCAGGACCCGGGTTTGCTCTTGGCCGCCGCCTCCAGGTGCCCGGGAGCCTGGCTTCCCTCCGGCCCCAGCAGCTGCTTCCTCCTCAGCCCACGCCACCCGCCCTGAGGAGCTGGGAGGTCTGGAAGGGCATCTGGAGTGACTTCTGGTCTACCTAATTAACATATGACCCTTTTATTATATAGGCTATTTTTAAAATATATATTTTTTTATTTCTGAAAGAAAGAGAGAGTGAGAGAGAGATAGAAACATCAATGAGGAGAGAGAATCATTGATCGGCTGCCTCCTGCACACCCCACATTGGGAATGGAGCCTGCAATTAGGGCTTGTGCTCTGACCAGGAATTGCACCATGACCTCCTGATTCCTAGGTCAATGCTCAACCACTGAGCCCTGCCGGTCGGCCCACACGACCTCTGTTACCCACCCTGGTCTCTGGCTTGAGGAGGAGGTTGTCTATCGCTGTCACGTGACTTAATAAACCCGCTGCCACAATGAGCTGCCAGCCCTGGGGCGGTTGAGGGGCACCTGCCCTCCTCTCCTGCAGGACCAGCTCCCCCTGTACCCGTTTTCAAAAATGTGACCCAGTATCCTGGCTGGGTTGGTCAGGGGACAGCGCCTCGGCCTATGGACTGAAGGGTTCTGGGTTTGATTCTGGTCAAGGCACATGCCTGGGTTGCAGGCTCCATCCCCTCTATGGGGCATGCAGGGGGCAGCCAATCAATGATTCTCTCTCATCATTGATGTTTCTATCTTCATCTTCCTCTCCCTTCCACTCTGAAATCAACAAAAATGTATTTATTTTAAGAAGGAAGAGTAAAAGGGACCCAGTCTCCTCTCAGCATCTTCAAAGTGTCTGGGAATCTGTATAAATTCCCCCTCGTATGTCAGGACCCAGGAAGTTAAACACGTGAAGGAGAAAAGAGAATCGACCGACACCACCCTGAGGCACCCAGAGGAGGGCATTCTGGGCGGAGAGAATGAGGACACAACCCTCCAGTCCATCGGGGAGCAGCACAAGCTTCTCAGTCCAAAGGGAAGAGGAGAACCAGGATGTGATGGACTCTGTGAGCACAGCCAAAGGGCAGTTATAGAACCAAAAGCTAAACCAGGGGGAACAGGGGGACCTCTCTGCAGGGAGTCAGAAGGAGGAAACACCTGGTTTATTTGTTTGTTGGTTTGAAGTGGCCATCACTCATTCCTTCTGTAGTTCCCACCACCATGACTATTCCCTAGGCCGTCACCAGGGGGCGCTGTGGACCTGCTGAGAGCTGCGAGGCCTGAAGCCAACTCTAATGGTTCTAATTGACTGGGCCCTGAGCCCATGCTCCTGGCCTGGGGGTGAGGTGACAGCAGGTGCTTCCGCTCAAGGGACAGACTCAGAGCCCACAGCCTCCCCAGCCTCCTCCTCACAGTGAAGCTGCCAACGGGGCCCAGGACCCAGAACAGGAGGGTCCTGTGGGCGCACATTTGCATAATGACCAGCAAACACCCCTTTACCCAGGAGGCTGGGGAGGAGATAAAGGGACACCGAGCCCAGCACGTGCCAGAGACCAAGGCACCTTGGAAAGTATCCACCATGAGCTGGACTCCCCTCCTCCTCCTCCTCCTCGCTGTCTGCCCAGGTTCAGGGCCATTTCAGAGACCAGCCTGTGGGGGTTCTCTCTGCCTTCATTCTTCATTCCTGATTGTGTCTGTTTTGTTTCAGGGTCCAGGTCTCAGGCTGTGGTGACTCCAGAGCCTGCAATGACTGTGTCCCCCGGAGCGACAGTCAGTCTCACCTGTGGCTCCAGCACAGGGGCTGTCGTTGATGGTCACTATCCACACTGGATCCAGCAGAAGTCTGGCCAGGTGCCCAAGGCGCTGATTTACAACACGAACAACAGACACTCCTGGACCCCGGCCCGGTTCTCAGGCTCCATCCAAGGGGGCAAAGCTGTCCTGACCCTCGCAGGGGCACAGCCTGAGGACGAGGCCGAGTATCACTGTCTTCTGTGGTTCAAGGACTATTCCCACAGTGACAGGTGCTGGTGGGGAAGTGAGGCACAAACACAAGCTCAGTGCACCCTCTGCTTCTAGGGCCCCGTCTGCTGTGCACAGGGCTGCGTCCAGCTGGTGTGGGCTCTGAGGTTGTTCTCTGAGGCCCCAGACTAGACAATCTCATCAATTATTCTCGGCTGTGATCATTTTATGAAAAGAAGATCCAATATAATCAACAATCTCACACAAAATGGACAGGAGCAACAGAAGGAAAAGTCACAATCACACTCACACTCACACTCACACTCACACTCACACTCACACACACCGTCAAGTCTGAATTTCACTTGGCCAGCATTTAATAATCAAGATAAAACATAACAATCTTATCTAATCAAGAGGTAATATGCAAATTGCCTGTCACACCTTAACAGTCAAGATGGCTCAGCCCACAGCTGAGGCCCAGTTCCCATAACAAGCCTTAACGAGCAATCAGCAGGGACCTGAGGCTGCATCCCCCACCTGGTGGGGATTGACGAGGGTGTGGCCGGCCAGGTGTAGATTTCACCCAACGGGGACGGGGCTGGCTGGATCTGGGTCTTTCGCTATTTTGAGGCACTGCAGGTGTTCGGGGACTTGACTTTGGATCTTTCAGTGTGCCCCAGACTCTGACAGAAGGAAGATTTTCATATAAATTTTTCTAATTTTCTCTCATCTCTGGGCAAATTGCAATATTAAAATATTTCCTGTAATTAATCCCTTTTGAATGTGCACAAATTTCATGCACCAGGCCACTAGTATACTATAACAACAGTAGAAAGGCAGCCACTTTAAAGCAGAGTTGGAGCCTCCATTGCAGCTGAATATTTTGCCCATCTTCCCTTCACAGCTGTGTGAGGTTGGAGGGCAGATACCCTGTAGGGGGGTCGATGCACCCGTGTCTTCCTAAACCAGGCCCCTCTGCCCCAGAGCAGGTTCCCACAGACACCCTGAGGACTGGGCGTGTGTCCCAAGGGGTTCAGCTGTGAGGACAGAGTCGGGTACTGAACCCCAAGCTGAGATCATGTCAAGGTTGGGCGGAGCCTCCAGATGCTGGAAAGAGACAAGAGAGCTCCTACCCGGGGCCTCCCTGGGTGCACAGGACTGCCAGAACCTTGACCTCAGACTTGAGCCCCACTCCTGAGGGGAACCATCTCGCTGGTTCTGAGGGGCTCAGTCTGTAGGCCTTTGTGGCAGCGTCTCCAGGACACAGCCTGTCAGATTAGTCCATCCTGCTCAGCGTGGGGTGAGCTGAGCCCCAGCACCAGGGCTCGGGGGCTGGGCAGTCCCTGGAGGAACCACATCTGCAGGGACGGCCCCTCTTCTGGCAGAGGGCAGGAGGGAGGAGGCCTGGGCAGCCACAGCGCCTGGCCCGGGCTTGGGGACCCTCCTGGAGCTCGGCCACCTGCTCAGGGCAGGGATGTGCTCTTTCTCCTGAGAGGACATCGCCAGGGATCTCTGAGCTCCCAGGAGCTGGAACTGGTCTCCATCCCCTGCGGACCCCATGGCTGGGAGCTGTGGGTCCAGATCAGAGCAAACAGAGACGGGAAGGTTCCCTAATGGGACCCCCTGGGCCTCCCTCTGCCCCACCCTCATCACTAGTTCAATTGGGTCTGGGAACTGATCAGGGAAATACGCAAGGTAGCTCCTGCCTCACCATGACCAGGGCATTCTGGGCGGATAGGATTAGGACACGATCCTCCAGTCCATGGGGAGCAGCACAAGCTTCTCAGTCCAAAGAAAAGAGGAGAACCCAGGATGTGATGGACTCTGTGAGCACAGCCAAAGGGCAGTTATAGAACCAAAAGCTAAACCAGGGGGACCTCTCTGCAGGGAGTCAGAAGTACAATATTTGCCTCTACCATCTTTCTAGGTATCAATCCATCTCTCTACCATCTATCTATCAATCAATCTCTCTAATATCTATCCAGCTATCAATGAATCTCACTACCATTTATCTAGCTATCAATCCACCTCTCTACCATCTATCTAGCTATCAATCAATCTCTCTACCAGGCGTCCTCAAACTACGGCCCGCGGGCCACATACGGGTGTTTTTGCCGTTTTGTATTTTTACTACAAAATAAGATATGTGCAGTGTGCATAGGAATTTGTTCATAGTTTTTTTTAAACGATAGTCCGGCCCTCCAACGGTCTGAGGGACAGTGAACTGGCCCCCTGTTTAAAAAGTTTGAGGACCCCTGCTCTCTACCATCTATCTAGCTATCAATCAATCTCTCTACTATCTATCTAGCTATCAATCAATCTCTCTACCATCTATTGATCTATCTACCAACACATATCTCTATCATCTATCATCTATCTATCTATCTATCTATCTATCTATCTATCTATCTATCTATATCTATCTATATCTATCTATCTATCATATCTATTTTGAGGGGCCACCATCATTCATTCTGTAGTTCCCACCACCAGGACTATTCCCTAGGCCGTCACCAGGGGGCGCTGTGGACCTTCCCAGAGCTGCCAGGCCTGAAGCCAACTCTAATGGTTCTAATTGAGTGGACCCTGCGCCCATGCTCATGGCCTGGGTGTGAGGTGACAGCAGGTGCTTCCCCTAAGGGGACAGACTCAGAGCCCACAGTCTCCCCAGCCTCCTCCTCACACTGAACCTGCCAACGGGGCCCAGGACCCAGAACAGGAGGGTCCTGTGGGCGCACATTTGCATAATGACCAGCAAACACCCCTTTACCCAGGAGGCTGGGGAGGAGATAAAGGGACACCGAGCCCAGCACGTGCCAGAGACCAAGGCACCTTGGAAAGTCTCCACCATGAGCTGGACTCCCCTCCTCCTCCTCCTCGCTCTCTGCCCAGGTTCAGGGCCATTTCAGAGACCAGCCTGTGGGGGTCCCTCTGCCTTCATTCTTCATTCCTGATTGTGTCTGTTTTTCTTTCAGGGTCCAGGTCTCAGGCTGTGGTCACTCAGGAGCCCTCAGCGACCGTGTCCCCAGGTGTGACGGTCACTCTCACCTGTGGCTCCAGCACAGGGGCTGTCACCAATGGTCACTATCAACACTGGATGCAGCAGAAGTCTGACCAGGCCCCCACGGCTCTGATTTATGACACAAACAAGAAATTCTCCTGGACTCCGGCCCGGTTCTCAGGCTCCATCCAAGGGGACAAAGGTGCCCTGACCCTCGCAGGGGTTCAGCCTGAGGACGAGGCCGAGTACTACTGTGCTCTGTGGTTCAGCAGCCATCCCCACAGTGACAGGTGCCCGTGGGGAAGTGAGGCAAAAACACAAGCTCAGTGCACCCTCTGCTTCTAGGGCCCCGTCTGCTGTGCACAGGGCTGTGTCCAGCTGGTGTGGGCTCTGAGGTTGTTCTCTGAGGCCCCAGACCAGGCAATCTCATCAGTTATTCTCGGCTGTGATCATTTTATGAAAACTAGAGCCAATATGATCAACAGTCTCATAGGAAATGGACATGAACAGCAAAAGGAAAAGTCACACTCACACTCACACTAATTCACACTGTCAGGTCTGAATTTCCCTTGGCCAGCATTTAATAATCAAGATAAAACTTAACAATCTTATCTAATCAAGAGGTAATATGCAAATTGAACATCACACCTTAATAGTCAGGATGGCTGGTCCCACAGCTAAGGCCCAGTTCCCACAACAAGTCTTAATGAGCAATCAGCAGGGACCTGAGGCTGCATCCTCCACCTGGTGGGGATTGATGAGGGTGTGGCCTGCCAGGTGTGGATTTCACCCGATGGGGGTGGGGCTGGCTGGGTCTGGGTCTTGCATTATTTTGAGGCACTGTGGGTGTGTGGGGACTTGACTTTGGATCTTTCAGCGTGCCTCAGACTCTGACAGGTGGAAGATTTTCATATACATTTTTCTAATTTTCTTTCATCTCTGACACTTCTATTATAAAGGGCAAATTGCAATATTAAAATATTTCCTCCTATTAATCCCTTTTTAATGTGCACAAATTTCGTGCACCAGGCCACTAGTATAGCATAACAACAGTAGAAATGGAGCCACGTTAAAGCAGAGTTGGGGCATCCATCACAGCTGAATTTTTTGCCTGTCTTCCTTCACACCTGTGTGAGGTTGGAGGGCAGATACTCTGTAGGGGGGTCGATGCACCCATGTCTTCCTAAACCAGGCCCCTCTGCCCCAGAGCAGGTTCCCACAAACTCTCTGAGGACTGGGCGTGTGCCCCGTGGGCCTCAGTTGTGAGGACAGAGTCAGGGACCGAATTGTGAGATCATGACAAAGGTTTGCGGAGCCTCAGCTTGTGAGAGTGACCTGGGGAGTGCACAGGGCTGCCAGAACCTTGACCTCAGACTTGAGCCCCACCCCTGAGATCATGTCTGAAAGTTTTGGGCCTTTGTGGCAGCGTCTCCAGGACACAGGTCAGAAGTCCAGAGCGTGAGCTGAGCAGCCCCAGCACCAGGGCTCGGGGGCTGGGCAGTCCCTGGAGAACCACATCGGCAGGGACCGCCCCTCCCTGGCAGAGGGCAGGAGGGGGAGGAGGCCTGCAGCCACAGGCTGGCCCGGGCTTGGGGACCCTCCTGGAGCTCGGCCACCTGCTCAGGGCATGGATGTGCTCTTTCTCAGAGGACATCGCCAGGGACCTCTGAGCTCCCAGGAGCTGGAAAGGGTTCCCTGCGGACCCCATGGGAGGGTGGGTCCAGATCAGAGCCAACAGAGACTGAAGGTTCCCTAATGGGCCCCCTGGGCCCCCCTCCCCCACCCTCATCACTAGTGCATTTGGGTCTGGAAACTGATCAGGGAAACCCGCCAGGTAGCTCCTGCCTCACTATGACCAGCTGTGACCCCTGACCTCACCACTGTCCTGACACATTCAGGTCCAACCAACGCCACAGCCACTCCCATCAGGGGACCATGACCTGAGGTCCAGTTCTCCCAGGAAAGTGAGAAAGCAGCACCAACCCCACAGCCTGGCCTCCCTGTCCCAGAGGGAGGAAGCAGTAGGCTCATGGCTGCCATGGAGATGTTGCCCCGCTCTCCTTTGTGCCTCTGCCTCCCCCTGTCTCCATCAGGTGAGGACAGGCCAAGGGGGCTGGCACGGGACCTCTGACCCCACAGAGCATGGTGCATCTCCTTCTGCTTCCATCCAAGAAAGTGCTCCCCCAGCTCACCCTTATGTCATTCAATAGGTTTCCCCCTCATAAGGCCCTGGCCCATGTGGTGCTATCACTGTCCCCGTGCCCTTCCGTGTCCAGGGAGCTGGGATCACAGTGACTCAGTTTTGACTCAAAAAATCATAAATACACGTCTCCTACGAATATAAAATAGACGAGTGTGAAGCATTTTATGCCATTTCCAAATGAATGAGGAAACCAGTTACTAGGTAAAGCTTGACCGAAAAGCATGTGCAGGAACGCAATATGTATTATCTACTGAACAAAAGGGAAGGACGTTGACAGATGATTTTTTTGAGTTTTGAAGAAATAATAATAATTTCTCAAACAGGAGAACATTGGAAAAAAAACTGCCATGAAAATAAGGAGACTCGGCTCCTGGGCACAGTGGCTGCTTAGGACCTGATTCAGGGAAGAAAGTTCCCTAAGTGGCATCAGCTCAGGTCTGACCATGAACGGCCAGGGAGACGGGCCCCGACTCATGGGAGGAGGCGGAGTGGAGCAGAGAGAGTGTCCTGAGGGGACGGGGAGGCCACCTCAGGGGGCACCTGGATGCCCTGAGCCAGGGGTTCAGTGCACAGAGCAGTGGGGAGGCAGGACCTGACCCTCCTGGGCCTTAGTCAGCAGGGGACACAGTGGTGCGTCCAGGCCTGGCCACCAGGGGGCGCTCAGGGGCCGCTGCTGAAGGGCTGGGCTCATCACAGCTGCAACCTGTTCCCTGGCCCTGCCTGGTGCCCTGTGCTCAGGGCTCACAGCTGTGACCTTGCCTCCCCCTGGGCCCCGCACAGCCCCACCCCTGCCCTCACCCTGCCATCCTCAGGCACAGGGACCCACCCAGGGCCCAGGGAGGGATCAAAACCAGGGGGTCTCATTTGCATGAGTGGGCCCTCCCTCCCGCAGACTATGAAGAGGGGAAGGGAGAGATGTGGGGAGCTCTGCTTCAGCTGTGGGGCACAGGAGGCAGGACTCAGGGATGACCTCCACCATGGCCTGGGCCCCTCTCCTCCTCACCTGCCTGGCTCACTGCACAGGTGACTGGATAGGGGACAGGGGAAGGGGCCTTGGGGAGACACATGGGCCCTGCCTCCTCCTCCTGTCTCTACACCCAGACTCACCCTCTCTGTGTCTCCCCTCTTCCAGGATCCTGGGCCCAGCCTGTGCTGACCCAGCCGCCCTCCCTCTCTGCATCTCCGGGAGCCACAGCCAGACTCACCTGCACCCTGAACAGCGGCTTTAATGTTGGCAGCTACAGGATAAGGTGGTACCAGCAGAAGCCAGGGAGCCCTCCCCGGTATCTCTTAAATTACTACTCAGACTCAGATAAGGGCCAGGGCTCTGGGGTCCCTATCTTCTTCTCTGGATCCAAAGACGCCTCAGCCAATGCGGGGCTCCTGCTCATCTCGGGGCTGCAGCCTGAGGATGAGGCTGACTATTACTGTAACACATGGGATGACAGCTCTAAAATGTACACAGTGGTCCAGACCCACAGGTGAGACAAAAACCTCCTCTCTGCTCTCCTGGCTGGGCCTTGGCCTGCTGGTGCTTCTGCCCAATTCTGGCTCAGCCCTGACTGTGCTGGTCGGTGTCTGTCCGGAACTGGGTCATCCTTGGATCCGTGGTCCTGACAGTGTCACAGCTCTGATGTCAGGTTAGCGTTTCCATTGATTTGTGGCTCATGTCATGTTTGCCATGCTCACGTTCTCACAGGGAACATTCCTCAGGGATAACGGTTCCCATGGAGACATGTGAGGAGGTGGAATCAGATCCCTCAGGCCAAGCTCAGCTCGGAGTCGAGGAGTGACTGAGGTAGGATTCTGATCTGAGGGCTGAAATCTGAATTTTGCATTAAAAACCAACATCCTATCCTATCTAATAAAGAGGGAATATGCTAACTGTCCCTCATGCTTTTGCAATGATGGCTGCTCCCACTGCCAATAAAGAGGGACTAGGCTAATTGAATGCCCCACACTCAATGATGGTGGCACCCACAGCCAATAAGCAGGGAATATGCTAATTGACTGCCCCATCCTTAATGATGGCGGCGCCCACAGGCAATAAGGAGGGATAAGCTAATTGGCTTCCTTGCCCTCAACGATGGTGGTGCCCATAGGCATTAGGAGGAAATATGCTAAATGACGGCCACCCCCTTCAAGATTGAGTTGCCCACAGTCACAAGATGGCTGCACCCAGTCCCCTCGGCCCTGCTGGGACAGCAGGCCTGGTCCTGCACCTGCATCTGGAGTCCTCCAGTCCCCTCATCCTCCCAGCTGCCCAGGACCGGCCCGAGCCCCAGGCAAGCATCAGATGGTC
Source organism: Ia io (assembly GCA_025583905.1). Taxonomy (NCBI): domain Eukaryota; kingdom Metazoa; phylum Chordata; class Mammalia; order Chiroptera; family Vespertilionidae; genus Ia; species Ia io. The sequence continues at coordinate 2,807,417 of JAJQQW010000023.1, forward strand.
GCTGCCCAGCCGCCCAGGACGGCCTCAGGCTCAGGTAACCAGGGCCGGCCGAGGCTTGTGCTGCCAGCAGTGGCAACAGTGAAAGTGTGATGGGGCATCTCCTTCCCCTAATCGTCAGGTCACCTCCCGCCCTGAGGGCTCCTGGACTGTGAAAGGGGGCAGGCCGGGCTGAGGGACTCCCCTCAGTGCATGAATTTTCACCCACTGGGACTCTAGTGCTGAAGTGATGTGTATTCTGGGTGACAGCAGGAACTGTCCACATGTAAACATAACACTGTCCTCTCTGTGGCCACATGTATATGAGCTCCGTGTGGATGCGTCTGGCTGTGGGGTGGGATGATGGAGGTGAGGCCGCCAGGCCAGAGCTCCGGGGCCAAAGGACCAGGGTGTCTGCTTGTGTCCACCAGGTCCTGGGTCCCCCTTGCCCTCAGGATTAAACACGACCCAGGGAAAGGCTCCTGGATGCTCTGCAAATGCGCAGCCCGCCCAGCCCTCCCCATGCCCAGCAGCCTGGACCCTGTTGTGCACACGGGTCCCTGCATGTCCCCTTCTCCTCCGCCCCCTCCAGGGACCGGGGCCCAGGACACACAGCAAGGCCTCTGCCCTGGCCGGGGCAGCAGCACTGGGTGGAAAGGCGTCATTTGGATCCCTCAGCTCCGGTGACATGTCATCAACACTCTGCACCCAATGACACAGCCACATCCTCAGGACATGGGGGTCCTCATCCCGGACAGCGTGGCTCAGTGGTTGAACGTTGACCTATGAACCAGGAGGTCAGGGTTGTATTCCAGGTCAGGGCACAGGCCCATGTTGTGGGCTTGATCACCATTGGGGGGCGAGCAGGAGGTAGCCCATTGATGATCCTCACTAATCATTGATGTTTCTCTCTCTCTCTCTCTCTCTGCCTCTTCCTTCTTCTCTGACATCAATAAAAATATACTTTAAAAAAGAAAGGAATGTTGGTTCTCATTTTGGGCTCCATGTCAGCTACAGCAGAGGCCCCTGGTCACAGCTGGAGGACGAGGCTGAGCATCACTGACCAGCCCAACCCCAGGCCCCGCCCTCCTCCTAGCACAGCCCGGGGATGAGGCCCCTTCCTGGGTTCCCAGTCTTTCCCCAGGAGGAGCTGACTCCAGGTTGAATTGTCACCATCATCATGGTCACAGGTCAGAGTGTTTGTTCAGTGAGCACAAGAGAAATGAGTTGGGAGCTCATCTCCTTGCTGTGCTCCCAACCACACCGCCGGTCAGCAGGAGGTCACAGGTTCTGGCAGCTTCCCCGGGGGCAGGACAGACAGAGCTGAGCACAGCTGAGTCCCTGGAGGAGGGAAGGTAACTGTCCTCACCCCAAGGTCAGGTCGCCCGCTGCAGCCTTGGGCGGGAGGGCTTGTGGGACACTATGGTGGGTGCAGGCCCTGCTCTGAGGCGGGTCCATCCTGAAACCAGAAGGAAGGTCATCCAGGGCTTCCTCAGCGTTTTCTCCAGGAGCCTGGACAGGAAGGATGGCTCTCAAGTCCAACTCACATCCCATGGCTGCATTCTTAAAGGGCCAGACTGATGGTCACACAAAATGCCCCCAAACAGGCATTGATGGTTTCCTGTGTGCCTTTTCCCCTCCATGGATCTGCCGATGTCCCACCCACACATGCAATCAATGTCCTCAGCTCTTTGTGTGGCAATTCCATGGGGACCAGGAAGAGACTGCTCTCCCCAAAGCCACGACCACCTCATCACAAACGGCCTGGCCCAGAAGACACTGCATTATCAGCCTACAACCCCTTTATTAGAGGGATGAGGACATCCACAGAGACAGGCTTAATGAGTGACATGCATTTCAGGAGCCGCTCCCATCTGTGAATGGGGATGAGGCCCAGGGTGTGTCCCAAGCTCCGGTCCCTTGTCAATCCCCAACACACTTAGGACCCTCAGCAACATAACATCTCACGTGAGGGCTCGGTCACAGCTCACTCTTTATGAACGTGTGACGCAGCATTTCTAACTGTCCGCACACCATCACCTCTCAGTTACGTCCATGCTGGCACCTCCCACAGCTGTGCCCAGGATGAGACGCTGCAGTGATCACCAGCGTCTGTGCCAGTCAGACCAGGATGTGGGAACAGGGACAGGGACCTGGGGAGCAGCAGACACCAGCTGGGCTCAGGGCTTTGGACCAGGGCGACGTAGTGTGTCCTGTGGCCAGGAGGGGGCGCTGTGGGATCGCCCTGTGGCCCCCACACATCTGCTCACTGAGGACTTTCCACTCACAGGAGCCTGGACTGGGGATGGGCCCTGTGCGCCCTGATGGGGACCAGCTGTGTCTGTGCTGGCAGCGCCCCCTGAGCAATAGCCTCTGTGTGGTCTCAGCAGGTGCTTCCTCCCAGGTACCCCCAAGCGGGGAGCCCACCTCCATGCCCCTCAGTCTGGGGTGTGAGCTGAGCTCCAGCCCCAGGGCCCAGGGAGGGGCTGGGCAGTCCCTGGAGGGACCCCCATTTGCATGGCAGCCCCTCCTCTGGCAGAGGGTGGGGAGAAAAGGAGGCCTGGGCAGCCCAGCCCCACTGTGGGCTCAGGGTTGTGAGCAACATGGCCTGGACTCCTCTGCTCCTCGTGCTCCTCTCTCACTGCACAGGTTGGGACGGGCCTCGGGCACCCCGCTTACCCCCCAGCATCACTCCTCTCTTGCTCAGAGTCTTGATAAACTTTCCTTGATTCCCTGAGCCCTCACTCATGAGTGTCTTGTTTGCAGGGTCCCTCTCGCAGTTTGTTGTTACTCAGCCGCCCTCTGTCTCTGCATCTCCGGGAGCCACTGCCAGACTCACCTGCACCGTGAGCAGTGACGTCAATATTGGTAACAAATATATATACAGATTCCAGCAGAAGCCAGGGAGCCGTCCCGGTATCTCCTGAGATTCAGCTCAGACTCATATAAGGACCAGGGCTCTGGGGTTCCCAGCCACTTCACTGGGTCCAAAGACGCCTCGGCCAATGCGGGGCTCCTGCTCATCTCGGGGCTGCAGCCTGAGGACGAGGCTGACTATTACTGTCTGATTGGGCACAATAACGCTTGTCACAGTGACACACACAGATGGGGAAGTGGGACAAGAACTTCCACCTTCACCCTAGCTGGTTTGCTCTGTGGCTAGAGCATCAGTCTTCAGACTGAATGGTCCAGGTTTTGATTCAGATCAAGGGCATGTAACTTCGTTGCAGGCTACTTCCCGACCAAGTCCCTGGTCGGGGCACATGCAGGAGGCAACCCATCGATGTGTCTCTCTCACATCGATATTTCTCTCTGTCTTTCCCTCTCTCTTCCACTCGCCCTAAAAACCCACGGAAAAATACACTCAGGTGAGGATTAAAAAAACAAACATTAAAATCCCCCAAAACCGAGATTTCCCAGAGTTTTGGGTTATGACAACGGCACATTTAAAAACAACTTGTATATATGCAACGTTTACCTGGAAGTCCCTTTCCATCCATGATGGGTCTACTCTCAATTTTCTCTCCATGCTTCTCCAGGGCCAGGAAAACAAACAAAACCATCATAGGTAGTATGGCGCCGAAATGCGGCCTGTTTTCTGTGTGGACTAAAACTAGAGACTGTGGCCCCGCCTTTCCCCCTCCAAATCAGGAACATTTGTTCTCTTCCCACCAAACCCCCATTCTCATCCCCACCAGGAGGCTGGAGTCCTGTTGGTCTTCAGACTGAAAGCAGAGAGAATGCTCAGCTGTCCAACTGTCTACATGTCTTTGTCAGCCAATCAACACGCCCAGAATTTGTACCATCGCCTTGTGCGCGGAGACCCCCGGAATCACAGGGGAGAGCGCTGTGCGGGTCAGAGAAGGGGTGGATGGCTGGGTCACAGGGAATACAGACTCCCTGCTCCTCTGACTCCCCATTCAACGGAATTAGAATCAAACGCACTAAGGACTGTGGAAGGGACTCACAGCCGGACAGCTCCCTTACGTACAGGTCACAGGCATCAGCAGGACAAGTTTCCAGTGGGACACAAACCGCCCTGCCCTGGACTTCAGTTGACACAGATCACCCGATTAAAAAAAAAAAAAATCCGTGAGAAAAATAATGTCATTATCGGGTATGAAAATAGAAAGGACTTTTATTTTATTATTTTTTAAAAAATATTTTCTTTTATTCATTTCAGAGAGAATGGGGGGAGGGAGAGAGAGATGGAAGCATCAATGATGAGAGGATCATTGATTGGCTGCCTCCTGCACGCCCCCTACTGGGGATCCCACTGGGCATGAGAATAAACGTGACTACAGATCCTTAAGAGCTAGCACTGGCCCGCCGGTGTGGCTCAGTGGTGGGGCATCATCCTATGAACCAGGAGGTCACGGTTCAATTCCCGGTCAGGGCCCAGGCCTGGGGTTCCCGGCTGGATCCCGGATAGGGGGCATGCAGGAGACAGGCGATTGGTGATCCTCTCTCATCATTGATGTTTGTATTTCTCTCTCCCTCTCCCTTCCTCTCTGAAATCAATAATAATAATAAAAAAAGATCCAGATGCAAAACCCAGAGCCCCTCCAGGAGGGCTGTGGGGGAGGAAATGGGCTGGAGGACATGTGCTCTGGGACCAACAGGGGGCGCTGGTGCACTGGGACTGAGAGCTCAGGGCTCTGGGCCAGGCAGCTAGGCACACACTCTACTGGCTCCTGCACACTTGGGCAGGCAGGTCCTCACTCAAATGTGACCTCTCTGCACCTGGGGCCCAGGAACCACATGAGCCCTCAGCTCTGACACCCACACTTGTCTCCTAGCCCACCCTCCCCTCATGGAGTCACTGTCCAGCCTGATTTACAAAACAGACAGACACACGACACAAAGAAGTTTGCTGGAAGCAGCGTGATCTCCGTGGCTCCGTGTACACAGCTGAGGAGCCACCGCCGGAGGGGCCTTCTCCGTGTCAGCAGCGAGGCCTCAGCCACAGCGTTCCGGGATTCACCAACATGGTCGCGCGTGTCCTCTCCACCTCCTCACACACCTCCTCACGCATGAACCATGCGTTTCCCTCGGGAAAGGGAGAGTGAGAGGCGCGGGCGTTTGCGCTGTCTTCCGCTCCTGTCCTGGCACACGCGGTCCTCGCCCATCACTTCTGCCACCTTCCGACCTGCCACCCAGGGTCCTAAGGCAGAAGCTGCTGGCTCTGCCCTCCATGTCTAAGCCTTTATTTAAATAAGTTTAAATGTGGCCCTCTGCCTTCCCCCTCCCTCCCTCTCTCCCTCCCTCTCTCCCTCCCTCTCTTCTGCCCTCTCTTCTGCCCTCGGCCACTCCATCCCAGAACCCCAGTTCCCGAAGGAGGTCACTAGAATCATGGTGAGGCTGAGGAGGAGGAAGACAGCCTGTGTGAGGGCCCAGCATCTGCCTCTTTCAATAACTGCCCCCCACAAGGGGACCTCAGGGTGACTCTGGGGCAGGACTAGAGGGGAAGCTGATTTGCATGAGGCACCTTCACCCCTAATGGGTGTGGGAGGATGAAAAGGCCCAGGACTCCCCACTGTAGCCAGGAGCCTGTGGAGGCCACATCCTGTGAGTGTCCCCACCATGGTCTGGACGGTACTTCTGCTCCAGCTCCTGGCGCACAGCTCAGGTCAGAGGAGGGGACTCTGCATCCTTGGGGGACACAGAACAGCAGGGCCTCAGGTGACCTTTGTCCCTCATAACACCTGTCTCTCTCCTGTTGGTTTCAGGGGTGGATTCTCAGACTGTGGTGACCCAGGAGCCGTCCATGTCAGTATCTCCAGGAGGGACAGTCACACTCACCTGTGGCCTTAGCTCTGGGGCAGTCTCCACTAGTAACTACCCTGGCTGGTTCCAGCAGACCCCAGGCAAGCCTCCACACCAGCTCATCTACCAAACAAACAACCGCCCCTCTGGGGTCCCTGACCGCTTCTCCGGCTCCATCTCTGGGACCAAAGCCGCCCTCACCATCTCGGGGGCCCAGCCTGAGGACGAGGCCGAGTACTCCTGTGCTCTGCATCTGGGTGGTACCACGTATTCACACGGTGGTGCAGGCGCACGGGGAAGTGCAACCAGAACCCCTCACAGGCCTGAGCGGCTGCGTGTCAGCAGAAGAAAAGGAGGGTGTTGCCAGTGGTCATTCTCATCCTAAGGAGGGAGCTCCGTGGCCCCGTTTTCCTGCCCGCTGGCCATCCCCATGTGCCCCCCTGCAGTCTCTGCCGGGGGTGCCCATCTCCCCACTGTGACTCCGTGAGCCCGGGGCTCCTGTCTCACTGCCTGTGATTGAGGGCAGGGGCTTAGCTCCAAAATACATCTACCAGCACTGGGCTCAGAGCCCCCCTGCCACTCCCCCACTGGACGGCCACAGAAGCCACAGACACAGTCCCTCATGAGTCCACACACAGAGGCCACACTTCAGGGGACGGGACCCTGAGCGCGGGGGGTGTCAGGGCCCCAGTGGTCTGGGCTCAGCTCCCCCTCAGCCCAGATGCCAGCTTGTCACCGCGGGAGAGGATCTGGGTGGGACTGGAATGTTACCCCATGCACATGAGCATCTGCCCCCTCCCCCTCTCTGTTATTCTCTGAGGGAGGCGCTCTCCCCCAGGGGAACCAGCTTGTGGGAGCCAGGCAGTGTCTCTGGGGACTCACGGGGGGCGCTGCTCTGTCTCCCTCCTGCATGGGAGGGGCCCTGGGGCCCTGCCTGTGTCTCCCAAATCCAGGCTGTTAAGACCTCCTAATTCTGGGGGATCAGTTCGCTTCTATTCCCCCGCTCCAATCCGCCCACAGGAAGTGTGTGTGACCCGCAGGCCCTGGGGGTGCCCGGGTCCGTCTGTGGGTGGCACCCCGGAGGGACCCCCGCTGCTGACGGGACCCCCACGGTAACACGGTGGAAGGCGTGATGAGCGCCCCCGTCCTTTATCTGCCGTCATGTCCAGGGCTTCCAGTCCGCCGCCCTGGGATTTCTCATTTCTCACCATTGGAGTGGAAATCGGTGTCGTTTGTGCTGTGAGCTTTCTAATTCCTTCGTTCTTGGGTATTCATACTTCTCCTTGACTCAGATTCGGTACATATAATATTACCCAAGTTTCTAGACTGGAAGAGACCTATTTGTAGTCCAGTAAAATAATTTGGGGTGTGTACTTGTCCTTAACAGAATTGGGGTTCTCCAAGACAGAGGAAGAGAAAGGGACAGAGTCCTGCACGTGTCCTTACACAGGGAGTGACCTAGCAATTCCAACACGGACGCCGAACCCCGTCTTCACTTTACGTACGATGAACGCCCACTGTGTGGGTGCTGTCACCCTCAGTCACGGGAGGGTTCTCTCTCCTTGTCACCCCCAACCCCACACCCCACACCCCACCCCCCGGCCCAGCCTCCCCATTCCTTCCGCTCCACAGCGGCCTGCAAAGGGAGAGGAGGTTGACAATACCCCACATGTTCACACAGCGTGGCCACCCTCGGGGCTGCTGACATTTCTGATTGAGGCTGACAGGTGTCTCGTCACCGCATGGTGACCCCGTGCCTTTCCCTTCTCCAGCCCATGAGGACGTCGGAGGTGCCCACAGTGATGGCTCCTTAGAGCGAAGGAGACCTGCCACCCCAAGGCCGGCAGTGCTCTGGTGTGGGGCACCCCGGGCCCCGGGCCTCCCGCGGCTGCTGAGACAGCTGGTCAGACTTCGTCATTGGGGGACCCTGTCCCTTCACACGCCAGACGTTGGCTTTGTCGCTTTCCAGGGATCTCGCTTCCGGGGGGAGGGGGGAGTGCTAGGTGTCCCCTCCAAAGAAGGCAGAGCAGGATTCCACTGAGGAAGGGAGGCCATGTCCCCAGGGCTGGGCTTACCCCTGGGATGAACTTGATGGCTGGGGCCCAGAGGGGAACATACTCATGTCATCACCCAGCCCTCGGCCACTCCATCCCAGAACCCCAGTTCCGGAAGGAGGTCACTAGAACCATGATGAGGCTGAGGGGGAGGAAGACAGCCTGTGTGAGGGCCCAGCATCTGCCTCTTTCAAGATCTCCCAGGGGACAGCAGGGTGACCCTGGGCAGGACTAGAGGGGAAGCTGATTTGCATGAGGCACCTTCTCCCCTAATGGGTGTGGGAGGCATGAAAAGGCCCCAGGACTCCCCACTGCAGCCCAGGAGCCTGAGGAGGCCACATCCTGTGAGTGTCCCCACCATGGTCTGGACGGTGCTTCTGCTCCAGCTCCTGGCGCACAGCTCAGGTCAGAGGAGGGGACTCTGCATCCGTGGGAGACACAGAACAGCAGGGCCTCAGGTGACCTTCATCTCTCATCATAACACCTGTCTCTCTCCTGTTGGTTTCAGGGGTGGATTCTCAGACTGTGGTGACCCAGGAGCCGTCCATGTCCGTATCTCCAGGAGGGACAGTCACACTCACCTGTGGCCTTAGCTCTGGGGCAGTCTCTAGTGGTAACTACCCTGGCTGGTTCCAGCAGACCCCAGGCAAGCCTCCCCGCCTGCTCATCTACAACACAAACAGCCGCCCCTCTGGGGTCCCTGACCGCTTCTCCGGCTCCATCTCTGGGAACAAAGCCGCCCTCACCATCTCGGGGGCCCAGCCTGAGGACGAGGCCGACTACCACTGTCTCACGCACCTGGGCAGTAGTTTGCATTCACACGGCGATGCCGGCGCACGGGGAAGTGCAACCAAAACCTCCTTCTGGGCGCAGAGCGGCTGGCCTTTAGCTGCGGGGCCTCGGGACCAAGACATCCGTGGGCTCCCGCATCCTCCCCCGGACCCTCTTCCGAAGCCCGGTCTGAGGTCCCCTCCTCTCTCCTGCGCGGGGAGCAGCAGACCTGCTGGTCCCGAGGGCTCCCGGGATGACCTCTGACCTCTGACCTGGTGAGCCCCGACAGAGGTGACTGACCCTCATGGGTGCCGCCCTGTTTCCTGGCTCCTGGCTTGTGCCATGACCTCCCTGAAATGCTTTTTGAAATGAATATTTTGTTACTGATTTCAGAGGCGAAGGCAGAGGGAGAGAGAGAGAGAAACATCAGCCATGAGAGAGAATCATGGACCGGCTGCCTCCTGCACGCCCCCGACTGGGGATGGAGGCCATCAACGGGGCCTGTGTCCTGACCAGGGATCGAACCGTGACCTCCTGGGTCATAGGTCAACGCTCAACCACTGAGCCCCGCCGGCCGGGCTGATGTTTCCCGACGCATCTCCACGTCTAGGCCATGGTCTCGGGGTGTCAAATGCACCACAAACCCTGTGTCTCAGAGCTGCTTCCTCCACGTGACACTCGGGCCATTTCCTCCACTCTCCCGGCCTGTGGTTCCACCGGTCACCTCCCCGTGTCCTGACTCGGGACATGTGCCGTCCCACCGCTCCCCAGTTTTCTCTGTTGTCATTTCCTCCAGCTGCCCCAGGACATCCCCTTGCAAGGTCTCCCTGTCCCGTTTCCTCCTAGAACTTTCCGCAGAGCTAGGTCTCTAATGTGCAGCACTGGCACAGGCACCGGCACAGGCACAGGCACAGGCACAGGCACAGGCACAGGCACGGGCACAGGCACAGGGCACAGGGCACAGGCACAGGCACAGGCACAGGCACAGGCACAGGCACAGGCACGGGCATAGGCACAGGCACGGGCACAGGCACAGGCACAGGCACAGGCACAGGCACAGGCACAGGCACAGGCACAGGCACAGGCACAGGCACAGGCACGGGCACAGGCACAGGCACGGGCACAGGCACAGGCACAGGCACTGGCACAGGCACAGGCACAGGCACAGGCACAGGCACAGGCACAGGCACGGGCACAGGCACAGGCACGGGCATAGGCACAGGCACGGGCACAGGCACAGGCACAGGCACTGGCACAGGCACAGGCACGGGCACAGGCACAGGCACAGGCACCGGCACGGGCACAGGCACAGGCACAGGCACGGGCACAGGCACAGGCACGGGCACAGGCACAGGTGCAGCCAGATTAAAAACGTCCCTGCACACAGGGCGAGGTCTCAGTGTAGCCGGACCAACCGTGGGCCCTCGCTGCCTGTCCCCACTGGAGCCAGTTCAGCGGAGACAGGGAGGAATCATATGAGCGTTGATTCCCATCCTGCCGGCAGCCGCGGAGAGCAGAAGGGCACCCACAGACATCTGCTCTGCACCCCCATAAGCCCGCTGCTTGTATTGGGTAGAAGGACAAGGATTACAGGGGATGTAGGCAAAGGGTGTACCAAATGGGCAGGTCACAGGTAATGTGGCTGGAGATTAACAAAGGCCTGTGGGTAAGCAAAGGGCTGTGGGTAAGCAAAGGCCTGTGGGTAAGCAAAGGGCTGTGGGTAAGCAAAGGGCTGTGGGTAAGCAAAGGCCTGTGGGTAAGCAAAGGGCTGGGGGTCTTCAAAGGGCTGGCGGCTCTGGGTTCTGCAACCAGGCTGGTCATCTTTCCATGGTCACAGGCAGCTCCCTGGTGGGGAGGATGGGCCGCGTTCCCGGGTGAGCTCCCGGGTCCCACCTGCCTTCTTCAACCAGAACAAAACCCCAGCGAGCAGAGCAGGATCCACTTCTCCCCAGTGTTCTGGTCCTGCCCCACCCCCTGCTCTGGCAGGCGAGCAGCCCTCACCCTCCAGCTGCTCCTGTGAAGGTCTGTGTCCCCTTCATGAGCGACCCTACACCCTCAGCACCCAGAGCGCGCCCTCCTCTGAGCCCCCCGCAGGGACAGATCCACTTTGCTCTCTGTTCCCCTCGCTGTGTCCTCAGCTGCACAGCAGCCCCAGGCTGTCCTGGGTCAGGGTTCCTGTGCCCGAATCAGGGATGGTCACCCCAAAGCCGCACCTGGGTCGCCCCCTGGAGGAGGAGTCTCGGGTGCTGGAAGCACAGGGTTCAAGGACTCCGTGAAGCAGGTTCTGGAGCAGGCTGACGGCAAAGGGGCACCTGGGACCAGCAGAGGGCGCCACGAGACCGGCTATGGGGGTGTCTGCAAAACAGGGGCTCCCAGCTGGGCAGCCTTCCAGGGACTCCAGGCCCCAGGGCTGGGCCCTTTGATTCCTATGAGAACTGGGCCGGCGTGTGGTCTCTGGGCTGAGTCCCCTGCACGTGGCTGTGTACGGCCCCAGCAGCTGCTTCCTCCCAGCCCCACCCGTGGGGACACTAGTGCACCAGGCGGGCCTCCCTGGGCAAGGGCCCTGGACCCCATCTGTGCCCCTGGGAAAAGGGTGGGAGGGGGCATATTTGCATGAGCAGCCCCTCCTCTGTGAAGCCAGCTGTGCGGGGATAAGAGGAGCCTGGAGCAGCTCAGCCTCCGCTCTGAGGACCAAGGATCAGCTGTGAGCACCATGGCCTGGGCCCCTCTGCTCCTCCTGCTCCTCGCTCACTGCACAGGTAGCCTCAGGCCTCAGGGACCCGCAGCACCTGCCCCCTGACCTTCTTCTCACCCCCATGTGTCTGTGTCCGCAGGGTCCCTCTCCCAGCCTGTGCTGACCCAGCCGCCCTCCCTCTCTGCATCTCCGGGAGCCACAGCCAGACTCCCCTGCACCCTGAGCAGCGATCTCAGTGTTGGTGGTAAAAACATGTACTGGTACCAGCAGAAGCCAGGGAGCGCGCCCCGGTTTTTCTTGTACTACTACTCAGACTCAGATATGAAGCTGGGACCTGGGGTCCCCAGTCGAGTCACTGGGTCCAAAGACGCCTCGACCAACACAGCGCATCTGCTCATCTCGGGGCTGCAGCCTGAGGACGAGGCCGACTATTACTGTCATGTGTATGAAAGTAGTACTAAGCACAGTGACACACACAGATGGGGAAGTGGGACAAAAACCCAACCTCCTTGCCCCAAGCTCCTGACACATGTACGGAGGCAGCACATGCCTGACTGGTACCCACAGGCCTACGCCCTGGGGTGTGAGGCTTGAGTGATGCTGCGAGCGGAGGTGCCACATACCCACAAAGGAGGAGAGCCAGGGGGCCAGACCCTGTTAAGCTCAGTGCACGCGGGACAGAGCCTCTGGCTTCCCTCGGAAGTGACCGCCTCACACCCTCCCGGGAACCCCTGGGCCATTCCCGCAGATCACAGGGAAGGGATAGGCCAACCAAGGGGGCGGCGAGCACATGCGCCCTAGGAGCCAGGATGGCACAGAGAGGCGGTCAGTCCACCTGGGAAAGGATGATGGGAAGAGCCACAATCCCAGAAGATCCCAGAGACGGGCTGGGTATGGGGGACCCATCAGCAGCCGGGAAAGCTTGGGAAACTGGCTGGTTAGTTTGCAAAGGGCACCTGGTCCTTCCCACGGGGGAGAGAATACAATCAGCTTAGCAAAGAAATGCCGCCTCACCGCCCTCCTCCCGCTCCCCCCACCCACCCCGCCCCATAATACCCTCTTGTACTGTGCACTCACTCACACATTCCCTCTGCAGCAGGGATGTGGGTCTGGCAGTCGCCTGGGGCCCACGGACCACCGGGCTCCAAGGCTGAGCTTTCACATGGCACAGAGTCTCTGGCGTTCGCCCCATTTCTGGCCCTGATAGGACAGCAGTGGCCTTTTCCACAGGGGAGCAGACGGAGATGGGACGCTGGGAGCCTGGTCAGCCAGCTAAAGCTCACCACGCCACAGCCTCCCCGCCCCCCACCCCGTCCATGGGTCCTGGGATGCTTTCTGTGAGACTGCGTGAAACAACACAGTTTCCACCGGCAAGGATTCCACACCGACTCCTCCCCCTTTTTGTGTGAAATGCTCACGATGACTCTTTAAAGTTAAGACGAACTAAAATGTACAGCAATGTAACAAGGACAATGCCAGTCAAACACAGGCAGAACTGACAGCTCCTTTTCCATAGCAGCAAACCAACGGGCTGAAGGTGAAGTCCACCGGCATGACAACCCAGAGGCCCCGATATTTCTTAGAAAGATCAGGTTTCACCGCCGTGTGTGTGTGTGTGTGTGTGTGTGTGTGTGTGTGTGTGTGTGTGCCTGTGTGTGTGTCTCTGTGTGTGTGTGTGTGTGTGTGTGTGTGTGTCTGTGTGTGTGTGTGTGTCTGTGTGTGTCTATGTCTATGTGTGTGTGTCTCTGTGTGTGTCTGTGTCTGTGTGTCTGTGTGTCTATGTCTGTGTGTGTGTGTGTGTGTGTGTGTCCGGCAGAGAGTAACCAGGGGATTATAGATCCTATGATTACAGCCCCCAAGCCTTGCTTGTTTCTCCAAAGGACAAAGCTAAAAACACAGAGAATCCACCTTCTGGCCTGTGGTTCCTGCAGGAATCAGATTTCAGCAGAGACCATGCCAGCCCCAGGGACCAGCCTCGGGGCCTGGATGTGGGAGGCTGTGCCCTGACTGCTTCGCATCTAAAACGAAATGGCCTCCTCCAGTCAGACCTGTGAGTGCCTTGGTAGCTGTGCAGACTGGCGCCCACACATGGACTTTCTCAAAGCCCACCAGAAGGTCTACCGTGGAAACCGACTTCCGATGGTGCACACCAACCGGAAATTACCGTATTTCTTATAAAAATCATTAGAAGGCCTTAAAATTAGCTGTTTTTATGGTACTGTGCACCACTTTGGACTCCAAATAAATACCCCTGTCCCTTATGAGGTCTTTCTGAAGCATGATCTTAATTTCAAATTAAAATACGCAAAACTCTTCCAATGTGAGACTAAATCCAGTTTATTTTCACTCCAGACCCTGTAAAATACGTTTAAAGATTACTTTTTTACAGTAATCAGTTTTCCTAAGGGTTTGCTTTGTAATGGTTTTCAATTACAGTTTGCATTCAATATTATTTTGTATTAATTTCCAGTGTGTGTGGTAGCATAGGGTTAGGCAGTTGTAAATTTACAGAGTTCCCCCGATATTTCCCGAACCCCCTGGGCACCCCACACAGTTACTGCAATATTACTGGCCGTCTTTCCTATGCTGCTCGTCCCACCCCCACGATTCTTTTCCAACTTCCAAGCTGTCCTTCCCCTCCCCTCTCACCCCGTCTCCTGAACCCCTTCGTTTCTGCCCGCCATCAGCCTGCTCGCCGTAACTCTCAGTCCATGTCTGCTTTGCTGGTTTGTCTACATTGTTCTTCACATTCCCGGGTCTTCTCAGGCCTTTGCTCCCAGAGCCCCCTGCGTGCTCACCCCGTCAGCTCTGGCCCGTACAGGGGCCACGTTTCCCACTCCTCTCGCCCGCAGCAGTCTAACAGTCCCTCAGGGCACGGGCTGCTTATGAATGTCCGTCACCTTGGGCCGGTGGAGGCTGAGGCCCATGGATGGTGGGGGGATGACAGGGACCTGGCCATCAGGCCTACATCCTAACACCATCCCACTAAAGAGACTGCAGTTGGGACAGTGAGCAGCAGGCGGCGCTGTGGGCCTGCCTCAGGATCCAGGTGCCCTCAGCTGTTCCATCCCCCAAAGTCCCCAGGGCTGGGCCCTGGTGCCTGTGTTTGCTGATGGGGGCTCAGCGACTGTGTCCTCTGGGCTGGGCAGGGGCCCCTGCTCACAAGCCCGGGGAAGGTCCCAGCAGCTGCCTCCTCCCTCGTGTCTCCCAGGGGGACACTCTGAGACTCACCCTAGAGCTGTGGTCTGTGTAACAGCCCAGCTCAGGCTTCGGGGGCTGCCAGGGTGGTGCTGGTTCTCCAGGAAGGAAACAAATTTGTGTGAGCGGCCCCTCCCCTGGGAGGCCCGTGAAGAAGATAAGAGAGGCCTGGAGCAGGGGCTGCAGGTCAGGTCACAGCCGGGCTGTGAGCACCATGGCCTGGACTCCTCTGCTCCTCGCACTCCTCTCTCACTGCACAGGTAGGGACAGGACTGGGACCAGGCTTATTTGCTTCCTGCTCAGTCTCCTGGGAAACTCCCCCTGGTCCCTGCCCCTCACTGACAAGTGTCTGTGTCTGCAGGGTCCCTCTCCCAGCCTGTGCTGACCCAGCCGCCCTCCCTGACTGCGTCTCCCGGAGCATCGGCCGGCCTCCCCTGCACCCTGAGCAGTGGCTCTGTCGTTGCGGGCTACCACATTGTCTGGTACCAGCAGAATCCGGGGAGCCCTCCCAGGTATCTCCTGAGGTTTAAAGGTGACTCAGACAAGCACCAGGGCTCCGGGGTCCCCAGCCGCTTCTCTGGATCCAAAGACACATCGGCCAACGCGGGGCTCCTGCTCATCTCGGGGCTGCAGCCCGAGGACGAGGCTGACTATTACTGTGCGACTTACCACGGCAACAGTGGCACTTACACGGTGGCCCAGGGCCATGGGGAAGTGAGCCTCAAACCCTCACGGTGCCCTTCCTGCCCGGGGCTGTCACTCCTGCCCTGCCTGGGGCCACATCTCACTCAGGGAGACATCCCTTGTCACTCGCTCAGGGGCCATCTCTTTTCCTGGGACCCAGGGCTGAGCAATGTTTTCCGTATCGTCCTTAGTGAACAAGTATCCACTGGTAGTATCTTCTCAGCCTGGTCATGTCCACATGGACAGACATCAGGTTATAAGGCTACATAGCCCTCCAGGGGGCTGATGGGTAAGGAAGGAGGTGGCTCAACCTGACAGGGGCAGCAATGGAATGGTGGGGACCAGCTGGAATTCTAAGAAGCATGAATCCTGCCCTGTTCACCGTGATTGCTTTGTTCCTTTTAAAGGAGGCGCCTCTCAGCTGGCTGGGAGGTACACACGGGACCCGGGAGCTCACCCCGGAATGCGGCCCATCCTCCCCACCAGGGAGCTGCCTGTGATCATGGAAAGATGACCAGCCTGGTTGCAGAACCCAGAGCCGCCAGCCCTTTGCTTACCCACAGGCCTTTGCAAATCTCCAGTCCCCATTACCTCTGACCTGCCCATTTGGCACACCATTTGCCTACGACCCCTGTAATCCTTGTCCTTCTACCCAATACAAGCAGCGGGCTTATGGGGAGCAGGGAAGATATCTGTGGGTGCTCTGCTGCTCTCCCAGGCTGCTGGCAGGATGGGAATCAACGCTCATATGATTCCTCCCTGTCTCCGCTGAACTGGCTCCAGTGGGGACAGGCAGCGCGGGCCCAGGGTCAGGCGTGAATCCGAGGGTGGGTGGTCTGAGTGTTCGGGTGGGTCACCGGGCCCGGCGTGAGCTGACTACGGCCTGTTTCCCGCAACTGTTGCCGCCTCCTGAGGCCCCGAGGAAGCAGGAGTCTGTGGCTCCTGGGAGGCTGAGCAAACAGAATCTTCTCCACGGGGGAAGATGACTGGTGACCTTTCTGTGGGCCCCAGGTACCCCCAAAGGCTCCCTTAGCACTGAGGCAGGATCAGCAGTCACCACCTTTCGACTTCATCCCGGGCCATGCCGAGATGCCAGGGAGGCCTTGCACGCTCAGCGACTGAGGTCACTCACTGCAGCAGACCCACCTCATACGTTTGAATGAGGACAGGGGTTTGGGGGTGGGGGAATCTTCTGAGAAGGAGAGGGCTCTGAAGGCTTCATGCTGCGAAACAGCTCTTGGACACTCCATGGATGCGGGAAACGTGAATGTTTATCTGAAGGACTTACACGTCTCTTCTGAAACACAAGCAAATCGAAGGCAATGCCAACTTGTATTAAAAGCTCTACATCTGCGTTGGCCGGTGTGGCTCAGTGGATAGAGCATAGGCCTGCAGACTGAAGGGTCCCCGGTTTGATTCCATTCAAGGGCACATGCCCAGGTTGCCGGCTTGATCCCCAGTAGGAGACGTGCGGGAGGCAGCCGATCCATGATTCTCTCTCATCATGAATGTTTCTATCTCTCTCCCTCTCCCTTCCTCTCTGAAGTCAATAAAAATATATTTAAAAAATAAATACTAAAAGCTCTGTATCTGCTCCTTACCGGCCCCTGAAGCTGTGCTCTGAGAGAAAAACTAAAGCAGCACAAGGAGCACCCTGGTGGACGGGGCTGGCGGGGGTGGGGCTGAGGGGAGGGGATGGGGAGTTGGGCAAAGAGGCGGAATCAATAGGGGTAATGTCCAATTTGGGGGATTTCCAAAATAAGTAGGAGTGAAATGGACGTAGGCGAGGCCCCAATTCTGTGATGCTCAGGTGTTCTCGGCCCTCGGGGATTCCCGATCGCTTCTCTGGCTCCGACTTGGGCAACACAACCTATCGACCATCAGGACCCCCAGCCTGAGGACGAGGCTCATGACTGCCGTTCAGCTTTGGGTGGCAGCATTGAGGCTGGCAAAGAGGGGGCGGAGCTGCGAGGAGGTGGTCAGTGTGAGGACACTGAAGTCCCAGGTGCCCTGCCTGAGCCCTCCTGTCGCCGTCCTCAGTGTGTCTGCTTACTCAGCAGCTCCTTCTCCAGAGCGAACATGTGTCAGACAGTCTGCTCATGTGAACAAGATGAACCCCAGTATTTCCTTAGTGCCTTAACCGGACAATTTTTGTGGTAATACTGCCATTACATGGATTGTATATATTTTAATATGTAATATATAAAAATGGATTTTAAAAAAATATATTATAAATTAATTTCAGAGAGGAAGGAAGAGGGGGACCGAGAGAGAAACAGCAATGATGAGACAGAATCAGTGATCAGCTGCCCCTGCACGCCCCCTGCTGGGGATTGAGAGCAAACCTGGGAGCCAAACCAGCCAGGGTGAGGTCATGTCTTTAAAGTAAAGAATAAGAGGGAGGGACAACTGCTGTAAAATCAGGGATCCATGGGGGGTGAGAAGTCCCTGCCCTGAGAGGGAGGGAGGGGGTGGGAAAGGCAGGGCTGAATTCCAGAGCCTCAGTCTCTCCCTGCTCAGCTCCAGGTTAGCCATCTGCTCATAAGTGAACCTGGACCCTGGACCAGCAGGGGCGCTCTGGGGCTGTCGCTGGGTCAGTGAGGGCCCTCAGCTGGGAAGCAAGGGTGGGGAACCTGCCTTGTGCCCTCTGCTCTGTGCTCACTGGGGACCAGCAGCTGTGACCTCCCAGGGCCCCACGAGAGGCTCCCCCTCCCCAGCCACACAGCGTTCACCACATTTATCCCCGGGGACACCAGGGGGAGGGGGCATTTGCATGAAGGGTCCCTCTGGGCCCTCCCAGGAGGAGACAGGATAAGAGAGACTGTGGGGGCCGCTCAGGTCTGAGGCTCAGAAGCAGAGCTTGGGCATCTCCACCATGGCCTGGGCCCCTCTCCTCCTCGCCCTCCTTGCTCACAGCTCAGGTGACTGACTGAGGGAAGTGGGGGCACGTGAGGATGGGGGCACCCGGGATACACTGATCTCTCCTCCTGAGCGCCCTCTGTGAGAGTGACCTCAGCCTCACTGTCTGTGTCTGTGTCCTTTGTTCCAGGGCCCGGGGTGCAGGCTGGGCTGACGCAGGAAGCCTCGCTGTCAGGGTCTCTGGGCCAGAAGGTCACCCTGTCCTGCAAGGGGGACAGCAACAATGTTGGAGCACGTACTGTGGGGTGGTACCAGCAGGTCACAGGTGGGGCCCCCAAAACGGTGATGCTCGGAAGCTCCCGGCCCTCGGGGATCCCGGATCGGTTCTCTGGCTCCAAGTCAGGCAACACGGCTTCGCTGGACATCACAGGCCTGCAGCCCGAGGACGAGGCTATATATTACTGTTCAACATGGGACACAGGCATCAGCAATCACACAGTGCTCGAGACCCACAGGGAACTGAGACAAAAACCCGCCCTGGTTCCCCTGATCGCCCATGAATGCCGTGAGACAGAAGCGGTGGCTGTGGCAGAACCTACAGTGTCCCACTCGAGAGTCACTCTGAGCACAGGCTCGCTTTATTATTTTATTAATTTCTTAATCCTCACCTGAGGATAGTTTCCCATCGATTTTTAAAGAGAGTGGGAGAGAGAGGGAGACAGAGAGAAACATCGATGTGAGAATAGCACATAGATGGGTGGACTCCTGCAGGAGCACCGACCAGGGCCCCAGGCCGCAGAGGAGCCTGCAATGGAGGTTCATGCCCTTGACCAGGATCTAACCTGGGAGCCCTTGTTCTACAGGCCAACGCTCTATCCACTGACCCACACCAGCTAGGGCACACAGTCCCACTTTAAATAGGTAGTGAGAGGTGATCTCTCTCAAATTGTTTTTTATCCCAGCTTTATTGTGATATAGTTTGCATGCCCTACGTTTCACTGGTTTAATGTGCACCATAGACCGGCATTCAGTGTATTTGCAGAGTGGTGTCACCATCCCATATGCTAGTTGCAGACATTTTCCTTATCCTCAGAGAAGGTCCCACGTGTACTAATCACGCCCATCACACCCCTGCCAGTCCCGGGTGACTGCTGACCACTCTCTGGATTCACATATTCCCTATGAGGTGCATTTCACATGGATGGAACTGGAAACAGGGAGCCCTTGGGGGCTATTGTTTCTTTTAATTCTATTTAAAATACATTTTTATTGATTTCAGAGAGGAAGGGAGAAATAGAAACATCAATGATGAGAGAGAATCATTGATTGGCTGCCTCCAGCATGTCCCTTATTGGAGAGGGAGCCCAGAACCCAAGCATGTGCCCTGACCGGGAATCGAACCTTGGGACCCTTTGGTCCATAGGCTGACACTCTATCCACGGAGCCAAACATTCTGAATAATGTTCTTGAGGCCCATCCACACTGGGACATGGGTCAACAGTCCAATTATTCTTCCCCAAATCATATTCCCATGTCTGAGCACAGCAGCGTTTGCTGAGGCTCCCGCTGCTGGGCATCTGAGGGGTTTGCATCTGTGGCTGCTGTGCACAGCGCTGCAGGGACCTGGGCGCCAGGATGGCTTGTGCTCTCAGGCGAAGTGTGTTCCCATTTCTCCTGGGGAGACACTGAGGAGTGGGATGAGGAGACGTATGGTAACTTCACATGACAGCTTCTGAGTCACTGGTGGACGTTTTCCAATATGGCTGCGATGCTTGACGTTTGTCCCAGCAATGACCAGGGTTCTGGTTTCTCCAAGGCTTCACCCACCAGGGTCACTAGGGCTCAGTTCACACGGCCCTGCTGGCCTGGGGTGGTGACATCTCACTGCAGTTTTCACTGGTCCTTCTCCGAGGACCAAGGACGTTGAGCATCCTTCCCTGTGCTTCCTGCTCCTCTCAAGTCAGAGCATCCGAGGGTCTGCGGTGCTTTCCCTGAGTTCCTGCTGAAATAACACACCCAGGCTGTGCTCCTGTCTGCACAGCAGGAGCTCTGGAGTTCCTCAGGGACCATGGGGTGGGCGGCAGGAGGCCCACCTTCTCCCGTGAGGACCAGGAGAGGGGAAGGTCGATGGGATCGGCCCTGATGGGCCCTGCTGTCTGAGGAGTCACTGGAGCTCCCTGAGCGCGCCCTCTCCCTCACACACTCGCCTCGTATTTTATCACACACACCCCTCCTACAGGTGTTGTTCTCTGCCTGACGTCCAGGTAGAGGCAGATGGAAAGTCACAACCTGGACACACATGCATGAAGAAACATGGCCTATGCCTACCTTGGACACAGGCTCAAGGCCACTTGGGGATGGGAGACTCAGTTCCAACAATGACGCCTGAGCCCACAGAGCTCTGGGGATTCCCCATGGTGACCCAGATCCCTCTGCCCTTCCCCCTCCTCCCTACCTGGACAAGCGGTTTCATTGGCGGACAGGAAGGATGTCAGTTTGGGACAAATGCACTGCTCACCCCCCTTACATTTCATTCCCCTGCTCACCCTCCCATTCTTCCTACCCCACAGCAGAAGGGAAAGTGAGACAGACTGTTACAATGTCCTATGTGATGTTCACGCCACCGTGTTCACACACAACGTTGTTCATATTTCTGAAAAAGCTCCTATGTTCTTATATCAGATGTGTGTAGGTATCCCATAATTCCATGGAGACACGGTCACATTTTCTGCTCATACACCATTTAATGTAAAACTACCCCATGTAACTGATGGCTTCTTAGAACAA
Source organism: Ia io (assembly GCA_025583905.1). Taxonomy (NCBI): domain Eukaryota; kingdom Metazoa; phylum Chordata; class Mammalia; order Chiroptera; family Vespertilionidae; genus Ia; species Ia io. Next base: position 2,828,207 of record JAJQQW010000023.1, read on the forward strand.
CAGAGAGCGGCCAATGCTGCCTGGAGATGCAACTGCATGGTGAACACCCCAGCCCTGTCCCCCGACACTGCTAGTGGGACAGGGTCCAGGACTGAGTCGGGGAGACCCCTTCACAGCCCAGACATGAGATCCCTGACATCCTCCTGACTCACCGCTGAAGGGAGTGTGACTGCTAAGTTCCCCAAGGAAGACAAAAAGGGGTTTCCTGAGGAAGGATCAATGTTCCCAGGGGTGGGGTTGGATTGGGGTGAACTGGATTGCTGGGTCCTAGAGGGGGCGGGCACTCCCACCTCATCCTTCAGCCTCAGACCCTCCAGGGAAGGAAGATAGGACTGAGGTCACCAGGACTCCAGGGAGCTGACTTAGTGAATCAACTCCCTCCCTCAGCGTCTCAGTCCCCATGCAGCCGGGATTGTGTGAGGGCCCAGCATATATCTCTTTCGGGACTTTCCCCAAGGGACAGCAGGGTGACCCTGGGCAAGACTAGAGGGGAAGCTGATTTGCATGAGGCACCTTCTCCCCCTAATGGGGGTGTGAGGAATAAAAAGGCCCAGGACTCCCCACTGCAGCCAGGAGCCTGAGGAGGCCACATCCTGTGAGTGTCCCCACCATGGTCTGGACGGTGCTTCTGCTCCAGCTCCTGGCGCACAGCTCAGGTCAGAGGAGGGGACTCTGCATTCTTGGGGGTCACAGAACAGCAGGGCCTCAGGGTGACCTTCATCTCTCATAACACCTGTCTCTCTCCTGTTGGTTTCAGGGGTGGATTCTCAGACTGTGGTGACCCAGGAGCCGTCCATGTCAGTATCTCCAGGAGGGACAGTCACACTCACCTGTGGCCTTAGCTCTGGGGCAGTCTCCACTAGTAACTACCCCAGCTGGTTCCAGCAGACCCCAGGCAAGCCTCCACGCCAGCTCATCTACTGCACAAACAGCCGCCCCTCTGGGGTCCCTGGTCGCTTCTCGGGCTCCATCTCTGGGAACAAAGCCGCCCTCACCATCTCGGGGGCCCAGCCTGAGGACGAGGCCGACTATTACTGTGCTCTGTACACGGGTAGTAGTAGTAATCCTTACACGGTGATGAAAACCTACGGGGAAGTGCAACCAAAACCTCCTCCTGGGCTCAGACTGGCTCAGCCTTTGATGCAGAAAAAGCCTGAAGGTGGAAATGGCCAGCACACCATGGGACAGGGGCTCCCTGGCCCCATTCTCCTGTCCAGGGATTTTGGTCAGGTGACTCCTCAGTCTCTCCCAGTTCGTGTCCATGTCATCATGTGACTCCTGCAAGAATGGGCTTCCCCTCTTCCTCTCTGCCCATAGTTACAGGGACGGGCTCAGCTCCCAGTTGGAACAACCTACAGTGAGAATCAGAGACCCCACTGTGAGGCTGTAAGTCTCCTCTAACTCCAAGGGCATTGACGACACAGCCCCAGTCATGAATTCGACTGTGGAGACGATAATATTTATTTTGGCCTTGACATGGAGCATTCCTGGCGCTTGTTAGAAATGCCATTCCCATGTTAGAGCCACTGAGTCAGGGACAGGTGTTCTTGTCCCAGAATCTCCATGTGAACAAGCCCTGCGGGAGGGGGTGAGCATGAAGGCTGGAGTGTGAGGAGCACAGGTCTTGGTGGGAAAGTCTGTGAGGAGGATTCTCCAAAAGGTCAGGGGCCTCTGAGGGGACCTTGCCAAAGGCGGCAGCCCCTACCTTGACTTTCTCAAACAAGTCTGATCCCCGGGTGCTCTGCTAGAATCTCTCTGTTTGGTCTGTAAGACCCGACCTTGTAGAAGCGCGTGCTTTCTCAGGATAGTTCCCTGCTGATTGCATCTAGAGGTTCATTAGAGTTCAAGCTGTTGTTACACTACAACGTCAACGAGGCAGGCGAACAGGACTGCTGTTACTACTGAAGTAAGAGCCCCTTCGCTCTCTCTTTCACAGAAACATGCATCAGAGCATCTGCTCATCCCTTGCTCAGTGTCAGCTGGTCGGCCACGTCCCTGGGGAAGCCATTCTCCTTCTCTTGGTCCCTTCCTTCCTCCACATCCAGCATAAACCCGAAATGCACTAAAGACTGAAATGTAAACTTGAAATCAGAAAACTCTCCCCACCCCCAAAAATTGTAGCCAGTAACATCTCTGACATTTACGGTACCAAAATTTTCTCTAATACATCTCCTCAGGCAAGGAAACCAAAAGGAAAAAATTAACCAATGGGATACATCAAACTAAAGGGATTTTTTTGTTTTTGTTTTTTTAATTTTTTTAATTTCATTATTGATTAAGGTGTCACATATTTGTCCTCATCCTCCCATTCCCATCCCACACCCCTCCCCACGGATGCCCCCACCCACCTGTTGTCCTTAACCATTGGTTAGGCTTGTATGCATGCACACAAGTCCTTTGGTTGATCTCTCCCCCTACCCCCATATTTTCCTACCCTCCCTCTGAGGCCTGACAGTCCGATCGATGCCTCCTTGTTTCTGGGTCTGTTCTTGTTCATCAGTCTATGTTGTTCATCTTTTCCCCTAGATGAGTGAGATCATGTGTTACTAGAAATATACTTATAAGAACCGAATGTGAGAGGAGCAATAATAGTTATGCTGACAGGCAAATGAATCAGTCTGTAGTGAGTTTCCTTCTGGACCAACAGTTCTTTTGAGACCCAATTTCAATGTCCACCAGTTCCTTATGTGTACATGTCAGCACTGACTTTTCACCTCTGGATGGTGGACAAATGGTGGTAATGCAGGATCGACTCCCTCTGGTTTGGTCTCGCCCGTACCCAGGGGCACGGCTTCACCCGGACTCAGGGGCACGTGGCCTCACCCGGACCCAGGGGCGCGTGGCCTCACCCGGACCCAGGGGCGCGTGGCCTCACCCGGACCCAGGGGCGCACGGCCTCACCCAGACCCAGGATCCAGCTTCACCCGGACAAACTAAAGGGTTTTTTCACAGCAAAGGATACCATCAACAAAACAAACAGACAGCCTCCAGTGACATAATGGAAATACATATTCACCAATGATCCTCCCATAAAGGGGTTCCTGTCCCACATCTATAAAGAGCTCATACACCTCAACACCAAGAGGAAAAAGCAAACCCACAAAACAATCCACACAAACAATGGGCAGAGGACCTGAATAGACTCCCCACAAAGAACATACTGATGACCAATGAACATAGGAAAACAATAGGAACTTGGACCCTTACTTCACACAATACACAAAATTTATTCCATATGGATTATTGGTCCAAATTAGAAAATCAAAACAATAACACTTCTAAGAAACCACGAAAGACTATTTTCATAATCTTAGCAAACAGAGGCACAAAAATCCCAAGGATGAAAAAAAATATATATAAAATAAAATAAAAATAAGGGGTATATTGCACTTCATGAAAAGCAAAAGCGGCTGCTTAACAAAGACACCCAGAAAAGAGTGAAAGGCAAGCTGCAGGTTGTACAAAGACAAAATCAAAGAAATTGAAACAATGGACGACCACTCACTCTTCGTATTTCCCATCACCCTCCTCTCCAGGAAACCACCAGGAGGTGCACACATTCTCTCAGAGGGGAGCACAGTGTGACAAGCTCAGAGCCTCAGACTGAAGGGGCTCCGAACTCTCTATCCCCTGGCAAGGTTGCTTCCCCAGGAAACTTGTTCCTGGTTAGGGGAGCTGCTTTCTGAGCACAGGACACAGTGGAAGGAGTGGGAAAGAGCAAATTCCCACAATGCACCAGACAGCCCTGTCCTGAGAGGGAGGGGGTTGGAAAGGCAGGGCTGAATACTAGAGCATCAGTCTGTCCCTGCTCAGCTCCAGGTTAGCCATCTGCTCATAAGTGAACCTGGACACTGGACCAGCAGGGGGCACTATGGGCCTGTCTCTGGGTCAGTGAGGGCCCTCAGCTGGGAAGCCAGGGTGGGGAACCTGCCCTGTGCCCTCTACTCTGTGCTTACTGGGGACCAGCTGCTGTGACCTCCCAGGGCCCCACGAGAGGCTCCCACTCCCAGCCACACAGCTTTCACCACATTTATCCCCGGGGACCCCTGGGGAAGGGGGCATTTGCATGAAGGGTCCCTCTGGGCCCTCCCAGGAAGGACAGGATAAAAGAGACTATGGGGGCCTGAGGCTCAGAAGCAGAGCTTGGGCGTCTCCACCATGGCCTGGGCCCCTCTCCTCCTCGCCCTCCTTGCTCACAGCTCAGGTGACTGACTGAGGGAAGCGGGCATGTGAGGATGGGGGCACCTGGGGATACACTGCTCTCTCCTCCTGAGCGTCCATAGTGAGAATGACCTCAGCCTCACTGTCTGTGTCTGTGACCTTTGTTCCAGGGCCCGGGGTGCAGGCTGGGCTGACGCAGGAAGCCTCGCTGTCAGGGTCTCTGGGCCAGAAGGTCACCCTGTCCTGCAAGGGGGACAGCAACAATGTTGGAAGCTACGGTGCAGCCTGGTACCAGCAGGTCACAGGTGGGGCCCCCAAAACGGTGATGCTCGGAAGCTCCCGGCCCTCGGGGATCCCGGATCGGTTCTCTGGCTCCAGGTCTGGCAACACGGCTTCGCTGGACATTACAGGCCTGCAGCCCGAGGACGAGGCTATATATTTCTGTGCAACATGGGACAATGGCATCAGCAGTCACACAGTGCTCCAGACCCACAGGGAACTGAGACAAAAACCTGCCCTGGTTCCCCTGATCGCCCATGAATGCCGAGAGACAGAAGCGGTGGCTGTGGCAGTACCTACAGTGTCCCATTCGAGAGTCACTCTGAGCACAGGCTGGCTTTATTATTTTATTAATTTCTGAATCCTCACCTGAGGATAGTTTCCCATCAGTTATTAGAGAGAGTGGGAGAGGGAGGGAGACAGAGAGAAACATCGATGTGAGAGAAGCACGGGGATGGGTTGCCTCCTGCAGGAGCCCCGACCAGGGCCTGGGCCGCAGGGGAGCCTGCAACCGAGGTTCATGCCCTTGACCAGGATCGAACCCGGGAACTTTGTTCTGCATGCCAACGCTCTATCCACTGAGTCACAATGGCTAGGGTACACAAGCCCACTTTAAATAGGTAGTGAGAGGTGATCTCTCTCAAATTGTTTTTTATCCCAGCTTTATTGTGATATAGTTTGCATGCCATAAATGTCACTGTTTAATGTGTACCATAGACTGGCATTTAGTGCATTTGCAGAGTGGTGTCACCATCCCATATGTTAGTTCCAGCCGTTTTCCTTATCCTCAGAGAAGGTCCCACGGGTACTAATCACGCCCATCACAACCCTACCAGTCCCGGGTGACTGCTGACCACTCTCTGGATTCACATATTCCCTATGAGGTGCATTTCACATGGATGGAACTGGAAAATAGGTAGCCCTTGGTGGCTATTGTTACCTCTAATTCTTTTTTAAAATATATTTTTATTGATTTCAGAGAGGAAGGGAGAAGGAGAGATAGAAATATCAGTGATGAGAGAGAATCATTGATTGGCTGCCTCCAGCATGGTCTCCACTGGGGTTGAAGCCCACAACCCCGGCATATGCCCTTGAAACTGTGAACCTTCAGTCCACAGTCTAACGCTCTATCCACTGAGCCAAACATTCTGAATAATGTTCTTGAGGCCCATCCACACTGGGACATGGGTCAACAGTCCAAATATTTTTGCCCAAATTATATTCCCATGTCTGAGCACAGCAGTGTTTGCTGAGGATTCCGCTGCTGGGCATCTGAGGGTTTTGCATCGATGGCTGCTGTGCACAGCGCTGCGGGGCCCTGGGCGCCAGGATGGCTAGTGCTCTCAGGCGATGTGTGTTCCCATTTCTCCTGGGAGACACTGAGGAGTGGGATTAGGAGACGTATGGTAACTTCACATGACAGGTTTTGAGTCACTGGTGGACGTTTTCCAATATGGCTGAGATGCTTGTCGTTTGTCCCAGCAATGACCAGGGTTCTGGTTTCTCCAAGGCTTCACCCACCAGGGTCCCTACGATTCAGTTCACACGGCCCTTTTGGTCTGGGGTGGTGACATCTCACTGCAGGTCTCACCGGTCCTCCTCCAGGGACCAAGGACGTTGAGCATCCTTCCCTGTGCTTCCTGCTCCTCTCAAGTCAGAGCATTCGAGGGTCTGCGGTGCTTTCACTCAGTTCCTGCTGAAAGCACACAGCCAGGCTGTGCTCCTGTCTGCACAGCAGGAGCTCTGGAGTTCCTCAGGGACCATGGGGTGGGTGGCAGGAGGCCCACCTTCTCCCGTGAGGACCAGGAGTGGGGAAGGTCTACGGGATCGGCCCTGATGGGCCCTGCAGCCCGCGGACTCATTGGAGCCCCTTGAGCGCACCTTCTCCCTTAAACACTTGCCTCGTATTTTATCACACACACCCCCTCCTACAGGTGTTGTTCTCGCCTGACGTCCAACTAGAGGCAGATGGGCAGTCACAACCTGGGACACACGTGCATGAAGAAACATGGCCTATGCGTACCTTGGACACAGGGTCACGGCCTCTTGGGGATGGGAGACTCAGTTCCAACAACGAGGCCTGAGCCCACAGAGCTCTGGGGCTTCCCCATCGTGACCCAGATCCCTCTGCTCTCCCCCCTCCTCCCTCGCTGGACAAGCGGTTTCATTGGAAAAAGGGAAGGATGTCATTTTGGGACAAATGCACTGCTCACCCCCTTACATCCCAATCCCCTGCTCACCCTCCCATTCTTCCTGCCCCACAGCAGAAGGGAAAGGGAGACGGACTGTTACAATGTCCTATGTGATGTTCACGCCAACTTGTTCACACACAACATTGCTCATATTTCTGAAAAAGCTCCTATGTTCTTATATCAGATGTGTGTAGGTATCCCATAATTCCATGGAGACACAGTCCCATTTTCTGCTCTAACACCATTTAATGTAAAACTACCCCAGGTAACTGATGGCTTCTTGGAACAACAGAGAGAGGCCAACCCTGCCTGGAAGTGCAACTGCATGGTGAGCACCCCCAGCCCTGTCCCCGACACTGCTAGTGGGACAGGGTCCAGGACTGAGTCGGGGAGACCCCAGGCCCTTCGCAGCCCAGACATGAGATCCCTGACATCCTCCTGGCTCATCGCTGGAGGGAGTGTGACTGCTAAATTCCCCAAGGAAGACAAAAAGGGGTTTCCTGAGGAAGGATCAGTGTTCCCAGGGGTGGGGGTGGATTGGGGTGAACTAGATTGCTGGGGCCAGGATGGGACGGACACTCCCACCTCGTCTTCAGCCTCAGAGCCTCCAGGGAAGGTTGTTAGGACTGAGGACACATGGACTCCAGGGAGCTGACTTAGTGAATCAACCCCCTCCCTCAGCGTCTCAGTCCCCATGCAGCATGGTCTGTGTGAGGGCCCAGCATCTATCTCTTTTGGGACTTTCCCCAGGGGACAGCAGGGTGACCCTGGGCAGGACTAGAGGGGAAGCTGATTTGCATGAGGCACCTTCACCCCTTAATGGGTGTGGGAGGCATGAAAAGGCCCAGGACCCCCCACTGCAGCCAGGAGCCTGAGGAGGCCACATCCTGTGAGTGTCCCCACCATGGTCTGGACGGTGCTTCTGCTCCAGCTCCTGGCGCACAGCTCAGGTCAGAGGAGGGGACTCTGCATCCTTGGGGGACACAGAACAGCAGGGTCTCAGGGTGACCTTCATCTCTCATAACACCTGTCTCTCTCCTGTTGGTTTCAGGGGTGGATTCTCAGACTGTGGTGACCCAGGAGCCGTCCATGTCAGTATCTCCAGGAGGGACAGTCACACTCACCTGTGGCCTTAGCTCTGGGGCAGTCTCCACTAGTAACTACCCCGGCTGGTTCCAGCAGACCCCAGGCAAGCCTCCACGCCAGCTCATCTACCAAACAAACAACCGCCCCTCTGGGGTCCCTGGTCGCTTCTCTGGCTCCATCTCTGGGAACAAAGCCGCCCTCACCATCTCGGGGGCCCAGCCTGAGGATGAGGCTGACTATTACTGTGCTCTGTACATGAGTAGTGCATTTACACAGTGATGCAAACCCACGGGGAAGTGCAACCAAAACCTCCTCCTGGGCTCAGACTGGCTCAGCCTTTGATGCAGAAAAAGTCTGAAGGTGGAAATGGCCAACACACCATGGGACGGGGGCTCCCTGGCCCCATTCTCCTGTCCAAGGATTCTTGGTCATGTGCCTCCTCAGTCTCTCCCAGTTCGTGTCCATCTCATCATGTGACTCCTGCAAGAATGGGCTTCCCCTCTTCCTCTCTGCCCATAGTTACAGGGACGGGCTCAGCTCCCAGTTGGAACAACCTACAGTGAGAATCAGAGACCCCACTGTGAGGCTGTGAGTCTCCTCTGACTCCAAGGGCATTGACAACACAGCCCCAGTCATGAATTCGACTGTGGAGACGATAATATTTATTTTGGCCTTGACATGGAGCATTCCTGGCGCTTGTTAGAAATGCCATTCCCATGTTAGAGCCACTGAGTCAGGGACAGGTGTTCTTGTCCCGGGATCTCCATGTGAACAAGCCCTGCGGGAGGGGGTGAGCATGAAGGCTGGAGTGTGAGGAGCACAGGTCTTGGTGGGAAAGTCTGTGAGGAGGATTCTCCAAAAGGTCAGGGGCCTCTGAGGGGACCTTGCCAAAGGCGGCAGCCCCTACCTTGACTTTCTCAAACAAGTCTGATCCCCGGGTGCTCTGCTAGAATCTCTCTGTTTGGTCTGTAAGACCCGACCTTGTAGAAGCGCGTGCTTTCTCAGGATAGTTCCCTGCTGATTGCATCTAGAGGTTCATTAGAGTTCAAGCTGTTGTTACACTACAAACGTCAACGAGGCAGGCGAACAGGACTGCTGTTACTACTGAAGTAAGAGCCCCTTCGCTCTCTCTTACACAGAAGCCTGTGTCAGAGCATCTGCTCATCCCTCGCTCAGGGTCAGCGGGTCGGCCGTGGTCCTGGGGAAGCACAGCTCCTTCTCTTGGTCCCTTACTTCCTCCACATCAAGCATAAACCCAAAATGCACTAAAGACTCAAATGCAAACTTGAAATCAGAAAACTCTCTTCCTACAAATGTAGGCAGTAACATCTCTGACATTTATGTTACCAACATTTTCTCTAATGCATCTCCTCAGGCAAGGAAAGCAAAAGGAAAAATTAACCAATGGGATACATCAAAATACAGGGTTTTTTCACAGCAAAGGAAACCTTCAACATAACAAACAGACAGCCTCCAGTGACATAACGGAAGTACATATTCACCAATGATCATCCCATAAAGGGGTTCCTGTCCCTCATCTATAATGAGCTCACACAGCTCAACACCAAGAAGAGAAAGCAAACCCACAAAACAATCCACACAAACAATGGGCAGAGGACCTGAATAGACTCCCCACAAAGAACACACTGATGACCAATGGACATGGGAAAACAATAGGAACTTGGACCCCCTACCTCACACAATACACAGAATTTATTCCTAATGGATTATTGGTCCAAATGTGAAAATCAAAACAATAACCATTGTAAGAAACCACGGAAGACTATTTTCATAATCTTAGCAAACAGAGGCACAAAGTTCCCAAGGATGCAAAAAATAAATAAATAAATAAAAATAAGGGGTATATTGCACTTCAGGAAAAGCAAAAGCCGCTGTTTATCAAAGACACCCAGAAGAGAGTGAAAGGCAAGCTGCAGGTTGTAGGAAGAAAAAAATCAACGAAATAGAAACAATGGACGACCACTCACTCTTCCTATTTCCCATCACCCTCCTCTCCAGGAAACCACCAGGAGGTGCACACATTCTCTCAGAGGGGAGCACAGTGTGACAAGCTCAGAGCCTTAGACTGAAGGGGCTCCGGACTCTCGAGCCTCTGACAACGTTGCTGCCCCAGGAAATTTGTTCCCAGTTAGGGGAGCTGCTTTCCGAGCCCAAGACACAGTGGAAGGAGTGGGAAAGAGTCGATTCCCACAATGCACCAGACAGCCCTGCTCTGAGAGGGCGCGGGTGGGGAAGGCAGGGCTGAATAACAGAGCCTCAGTCTCTCCTTGCTCAGCTCCAGGTTGGCCATCTGGTCATAAGTGAACCTGGACCCTGGACCAGCAGGGGGCGCTCTGGGGCTGTCGCTGGGTCAGTGAGGGCCCTCAGCTGGGAAGCCAGGGTGGGGAACCTGCCCTGTGCCCTCTGCTCTGTGCTCACTGGGGACCAGCAGCTGTGACCTCCCAGGGCCCCACGAGAGGCTCCCCCTCCCCAGCCACACAGCGTTCACCACATTTATCCCCGGGGACACCAGGGGGAGGGGGCATTTGCATGAAGGGTCCCTCTGGGCCCTCCCAGGAGGAGACAGGATAAGAGAGACTGTGGGGGCCGCTCAGGTCTGAGGCTCAGAAGCAGAGCTTGGGCGTCTCCACCATGGCCTGGGCCCCTCTCCTCCTCGCCCTCCTTGCTCACAGCTCAGGTGACTGACTGAGGGAAGCGGGGCACGTGAGGATGGGGGCAACCGGGATACACATGTCCCTCCTCCTGAGCGCCCGCTGTGAGAGTGACCTCAGCCTCACTGTCTGTGTCTGTGTCCTTTGTTCCAGGGCCCGGAGTGCAGGCTGGGCTGACGCAGGAAGCCTCGCTGTCAGGGTCTCTGGGCCAGAAGGTCACCCTGTCCTGCAAGGGAGACAGCAACAATGTTGGAAGCTACGGTGCAGCCTGGTACCAGCAGGTCACAGGTGGGGCCCCCAAAACGGTGATGCTCGGAAGCTCCCGGCCCTCGGGGATCCCGGATCGGTTCTCTGGCTCCAGGTCAGGCAACACGGCTTCGCTGGTCATCTCAGACGTGAAGCCCGAGGACGAGGGTATATATTACTGTTCAACATGGGACTATGGCATCAGCAATCACACAGTGCTCCACCCCAACGGGGAACTGAGACAAAAACCCGCCCTGGTTCCCCCTGATCGCCCATGAATGCCGAGAGACAGAAGCGGTGGCTGTGGCAGAACCTACAGTGTCCCACTCTGAGCACAGGCTGGCTTTATTATTGTATTAATTTCTGAATCCTCACCTGAGGATAGTTTCCCATCGATTTTTAAAGAGAGTGGGAGAGAGAGGGAGACAGAGAGAAACATTGATGTGAGAGAAGCACATGGATGGGTGGACTCCTGCAGGAGCCCCGACCAGGGCCCCAGGCCGCAGAGGAGCCTGCAATGGAGATTCATGACCTTAACCAGGATCGAACCTGGAAGCCCTTGTTCTACAGGCCAACGCTCTATTCACTGACCCACACTGGCTAGGGCACACAGCCCCACTTTAAATAGGTAGTGAGAGGTGATGTCTCTCAAACTGTTTTTTATCCCAGCTTTATTGTGATATAGTGTGCATGCCTTACGTTTCTCTGGTTTAATGTGCACCATAGACCGGCATTCAGTGTATTTGCAGAGTGTTGTCACCATTCCATATGCTAGTTGCAGACGTTTTCCTTATCCTCAGAGAAGGTCCCTCGGGTACTAATCACGCCCATCACACCCCTGCCAGTCCCGGGTGACTGCTGACCACTCTCTGGATTCACATATTCCCTATGAGGTGCATTTCACATGGATGGAACTGGAAACAGGGAGCCCTTGGTGGCTATTGTTTCTTTTAATTCTATTTAAAATACATTTTTATTGATTTCAGAGAGGAAGAGAGAAATAGAAACATCAATGATGAGAGAGAATCATTGATTGGCTGCCTCCAGCATGTCCCTTATTGGAGAGGGAGCCCAGAACCCAAGCATGTGCCCTGACCGGGAATAGAACCTGGGACCCTTTGGTCCACAGGCTGATGCTCTATCCACTGAGCCAAACATTCTGAATAATGTTCTTGAGGCCCATCCACACTGGGACATGGGGCAACGTCCAATTATTCTTCCTCCAATAATATTCCCATGTGTGAGCACAGCAGCGTTTGTTGAGGCTCCCACTGCTGGGCATCTGAGGGTTTGCATCTGTGGCTGCTGTGCTCAGTGCTGCTGGGACCCGGGCGCCAGGATGGCTTGTGCTCTCAGGCGAAGTGTGTTCCCATTTCTCCTGGGGAGACACTGAGGAGGGGGATGAGGAGACGTATGGTACCTTCACATGACAGGTTTTGAGTCACTGGTAAACATTTTCCAATATGGCTGCAATGCTTGACGTTTGTCCCAGCAATGACCAGGGTTCTGATTTCTCCAAGGCTTCACCCACCAGGGTCACTAGGGCTCAGTTCACACGGCCCTGCTGGCCTGGGGCGGTGACATCTCACTGCAGTTCTCACTGGTCCTTCTCCGAGGACCAAGGACGTTGAGCATCCTTCCATGTGCTTCCTGCTCCTCTCAAGTCAGAGCATCCGAGGGTCTGCGGTGCTTTCCCTGAATTCCTGCTGAAATCACACACCCAGGCTGTGCTCCTGTCTGCACAGCAGGAGCTCTGGAGTTCCTCAGGGACCATGGGGTGGGCAGCAGGAGGCCCACCTTCTCCCCTGAGGGCCAGGAGAGGGGAAGGTCTATGGGATCGGCCCTGATGGGCCCTGCAGCCTGAGGACTCACTGGAGCCCGATGAGCGAGCCCTCTCCCTCACACACTCGCCTCGTATTTTATCACACACACACCCTCCTAGTGGTGTTGTTCTCGCCTGACGTCCAGGTAGAGACCGATGGACAGTCACAACCTGGACACACGAGATTGAAGAAACATGGCCGATGCGTACCTTGGACACAGGGTCACGGCCACTTGGGGATGGGAGTCTGTTCCAACATGGAGGCCTGAGCCCACAGAGCTCTCGGGCTTCCCCATGGTGACCCAGATCCCTCTACTCTCCCCCCTCCTCCCAAGCTAGACAAGAGGTTTCATCGGCGGACGGGAAGGATGTCAGTTTGGGACAAATGCACTGCTCATCCCCCTTACATCCCAATCCCCTGCTCACCCTCCCATTCTTCCTGCCCCACAGCAGAAGGGAAAGGGAGAGAGACTGTTACAATGTCCTATGTGATGTTCACACCAACTTGTTCACACACAACGCTGTTCAGATTTCTGATAAAGCTCCTATGTTCTTATATCAGATGTGCGAAGGTATCCCATAATTCCATGGAGACATGGTCACATTTTCTGCTCTAACCCCATTTAATGTAAAACCACCCCAGGTACCTGATGGCTTCTTAGAACAACAGAGAGTGGCCCACCCTGCCTGGAGGTTCAACTGAATGGTGAGCGCCCCCAGCCCTGTCCCCCGACACTGCTAGTGGGACAGGGTTCAGGACTGAGTCAGGGAGATCCCAGGCCCTTCACAGCCCAGACATGAAATCCCTGACATCCTCCTAACTCACTGCTGGAGGGAGTGTGATTGCTAAGATCCCCCAGGAAGACAAAAAGGGGTTTCCTGAGGAAGGATCAGTGTTCCCAGGGGTGGCATTGTATTGGGGTGAACTAGATTGCTGGGGCCATGAGGGAGAGGACACTCCCACCTCATCCTTCAGCCTCAGACCCTCCAGGAAAGGACGTTAGGACTGAGGTCACCAGGACTCCAGGGAGCTGACTTAGTGAATCAACCCCCTCCCTCAGCGTCTCAGTCCCCATGCAGCCTGGACTGTGTGAGGGCCCAGCATCTATCTCTTTCAGGACTTTCCCCAGGGGACAGCAGGGTGACCCTGGGCAGGACTAGAGGGGAAGCTGATTTGCATGAGGCACCTTCATCCCTAATGGGTGTGGGAGGCATGAAAAGGCCCCAGGACTCCCCGCTGCAGCCAGGAGCCTGAGGAGACCACATCCTGTGAGTGTCCCCACCATGGTCTGGACGGTGCTTCTGCTCCAGCTCCTGGCGCACAGCTCAGGTCAGAGGAGGGGACTCTGCAACCTTGGGGTGCACACCCTGCCGTGCCCTGCTCTTGGCCTTGGCTGGGATGTGTGTTCTCTGGATCCCGCCCCTTCAGGGTGATCTTTGTCCTACATAACACCTGTCTCTCTTCTGTTGGTTTCACGGGTGGATTCTCAGACTGTGGTGACCCAGGAGCCATCCAAGACCGTAGCTCGAGGAGGGACAGTCACACTCACCTGTGGCCTTAGCTCTGGGGCAGTCTCTACGGGTAACTACCCTACCTGGTACCAGCAGACCCCAGGGAAGCCTCCACGCCTGCTCATCTACCAAACAAACAAACGCGGCTCTGGGGTCCCTGACCGCTTCTCTGGCTCCATCTCTGGGAACAAAGCCGCCTTCACCATCTCGGGGGCCCAGCCGGAAGATGAGGCCGACTATTACTGTGTTCTGTTGAAGAGTAGTAGTACTATTCTTTACACGGTGATATAAACCCACGGGGAAGTGCAACCAAAACCTCCTCCTGGGTTCAGACTGGCTCAGCCTGAGATGCAGAAGGAAAGTGTGAGGGTGGAAATGGCCGTTCCTCCCTGCCCGTCTCTCTGAAAATCAGTAGAACAAATGCCCTCTGGTGAGGATTAGCAACAACAACCTAAGTACTGAATGGTGAGCGCCCCCAGCCCTGTCCCCCGACACTGGTAGTGGGACAGAGTTCAGGACTGAGTCGGGGAGATCCTAGGCCCTTCACAGCCCAGACATGAAATCCCTGACATCCTCCTAACTCACCGCTGTAAGACTGCCCAGGACCCAGGGACCCCAATCTGGGTGTATTTCCGAAGAAACCGGAGACACTGATTTGAAGGAGTACATGCACCCCATGCTCCCTGCAGCGCTCTTTACAATGGCCACGCTATGGGAGCGACTAGGTTCCCGTCAGGAGAAGGAGGTGGAGAAGTGGTGGTAGCTCTATGTAGTGGGATATGACCCGGTGATAAGAAACAACAATGACATCCTATGGCACCATGGATGGACCTAGAGGGTATTATGAAAGTCAAGTAAGTCAGACAGAGAAAAACCAACCCCACATCATTACACCCACCTGTGGAGCCTAAAGAACAAAAGTAATAAATGAATAAAATTGAAACAGACTCATAGATGCAGAGAACAGAGTGATGGTTGCCAGAGGAAAGGGGGGATAGAGGAGTGAGTGAAGACGTTGAGGGGAGGAAGAGGTATAAATTGGTGGCTATAAAAGAGCTGCAGGCATGTAAGTACCTCATAGACAACACACTGACTAACACTGTAGGAACTGTGCCTGTTCCATGTGGGTATTGGAAATATCAAGGGGACACGCAGTAAAGTATATGATTATGTATCCATCATGTTATACCCATGAAACGAATACTAAGAACATTGACCGTAACTGTAACTCAGAAATAAAATTCAATAAAAAAGCAAAGCTTAAGTGTAGCTTCTGTGACCTGGGAGCATCAAGCAGCCCCTGTCATACCCTGCCCCCGCCCTGCTCATGGCCTTGGCTGGGATGTGTGTTCTCTGGATCCCGCCCCCTCAGGGAAGCTGGGTATGGGTTTCTCTGGAAATTAAACTGTGAGGAGGGTGTGATCTCCAGGCTCGTGGACCCGCCCATGAAGGACATGGCTCTCAGAGGAGGCCCACGTCCCCCAGTTTATCCTGATGACTCTCATTCTTTGCCTCTTGTCGTTGGGATGACATGAGAAGGATGTTGACTGACTTGGGCCTGGACTTTAGAAACTCAATTCCCATAGAATCCATGGAGCTTTTAACAAATATACTTGATGAGGCCACTGAAGATGAGAGAACAGGAAATAAGGACTTCTTAATCCCCTGAGGGAGAAAACGTTCTAAAAGGGGTAGTGTTTCATTCATAATAGTATTCATTTTATATCAACCCTGGTACTGAAAAAAAAAAATTACACCAGTAGAAAAACAATTTTAACACCTCAAGAGCCTAAAGAAGGTATTGCCAGTGTAACGTTCAAGGATAAACGAGAAGCTACAGGACTGACCTGGAACACAGACATTTCTCCCTGGACATCATTAGAGTCTCCTGGCAAAGGCAGAGGCAAAAAGCCAAGACATGCTGGGGGGCCCGGAATGTCACAACCGCTACAGAGACAACCACAAAAACAACTAGGAATTTAATCCTAAAGGATCCCCAGGTGGAATCTCGACCAGGTAGGAACTGACACTGACGGGCTGTCTGGGGAACATTAAGCCTCAAACTTTGCTCCAAATGCTCAGGCACCAGAAATGAACCCAGCGGCCAGGCAGACAGGGGGAAAGTCAACAAGCAGGGTTCCTTTAAGAGCTGGGAACATAGCATGTCATTTACTTTT
The DNA here is from genome assembly GCA_025583905.1 of Ia io. NCBI lineage: Eukaryota > Metazoa > Chordata > Mammalia > Chiroptera > Vespertilionidae > Ia > Ia io. The sequence continues at coordinate 2,844,354 of JAJQQW010000023.1, forward strand.
GTGCAGGTCCCGAGTCTCCTGAGAAAATCACGGCTCACCCCAGCACCAGAGGTGGGACCTGCTCATTCTCCTGCCCTGGGGATTGGCCTCAGGAAGACCACAGAGCCCCTCCAGGAGGGCTGTGCAAGAGGAAATAAGCTAGAGGACATGTGCTCTGGGACCAGCAGGAGGCGCTGGTGCACTGGGACTCAGAGCTCAGGGCTCTAGGCCAGGCAACTAGGCACACACTCTACTGGCTCCTGCACACTTGGGCAGGCAGGTCCTCACTCAAGTGTGACCTCCCTGCACCTGGGCCCTAGGAGCCACATGAGCCCTCAGCTCTGACACCCACACTTGTCTCATAGCCCACCCTCCCCTCATGGAGTCACTGTCCACCCCGACTTACAGGCAAAGAGAGATAAGCAATCCCAAAACAAAAAATATCTTAGTTGAAGAAACATGACCTATGAGAAATTTAAATTGATCATTCCAGTTCTAATGCATAGTTCATTGGCTAGTGATTCCAAAACAAATACCATAAATCACAGTGTTATTTCCCCTCTGATGGACGCCAGTGTGTGTATTACCTTCCCCAGCAACAGGAGACAGGTTATCCCCTGCTCATCCCCTTACATTTCTCCATCACTCCCATTCTTCCTGCCCTCAGGGAAAGGGACTGTTAAACTGTTCTGTGATGTTCACACCGACTCGCTCACACGCAGCGTTGATCTCATTTCTGATCATGAGCTCCATGCTCCATTTTGTTATATCAGATGGTAATCGGTTTCTCACAGTATCCTGGTGACACTGTGACATTTTCTCTTGAGAACCCTATTTAATTGGAAGGCGCACACTATAAGTAATGGCTTCACAGGACAAAAGACAGTGGCCATACCTATTGGCAGGGCAACTGTCAGCGTCAGGACCCCCAACCCTGGTCCCCTGACCATTTCTCCAGGTTCAAGGACTAACAGGGCTGGACAGAGGACTCACCGCTGGAGGGAGGACTGACTGCTAAGATACTCCAAACAAGACAAGAAGGGGTATCACTGAGGGAAGAAACAGTATTCCCAGGAATGGTGTTGGGTTTGGGGTGAACTAGATTGCTGGGGCCAGGAGGGGGCAGACACTCCCACCTCATCCTTCAGCCCCAGATCATCCAGGGAAGGAAGTTAGTACTGAGGTCACCAAGACACCAGGACACTGACTTGGTGAAAGACCGCAACGCCCTCCCTCGGTGTCTCATTTTATGTGGAATCTATTGGTCTGTGTAAGGCCTAGCATCTTCCTCTTCAAGATCCCCCAGGGGACAGCAGGGTGACCCTGGGCAGGACTAGAGGGGAAGCTGATTTGCATGAGGCACCTTCTCCCCTAATGGGTGTGGGAGGCATGAAAAGGCCCCAGGACTCCCCACTGCAGCCCAGGATCCTGAGGAAGCCACATCCTGTGAGTGTCCCCACCATGGTCTGGACGGTGCTTCTGCTCCAGCTCCTGGCGCACAGCTCAGGTCAGAGGCGGGGACTCTGCATCCTTGGGGGACACAGAACAGCAGGGCCTCAGAGTGACCTTTGTCCCTCATAATACCTGTCTCTCTCCTGTTGGTTTCAGGGGTGGATTCTCAGACTGTGGTGACCCAGGAGCCGTCCATGTCAGTATCTCCAGGCGGGACAGTCACACTCACCTGTGGCCTTAGCTCTGGGGCAGTCTCCACTAGTAACTACCCCAGCTGGTACCAGCAGACCCCAGGCAAGCCTCCACGCCTGCTCATCTACAGCACAAATAGCCGCCCCTCTGGGGTCCCTGACCGCTTCTCTGGCTCCATCTCTGGGAACAAAGCCGCCCTCAAAATCACTGGGGCTCAGCCTGAAGATGAGGCCGACTATTACTGTGCTCTGGACATGGGTAGTAGTACTAATACTTACACGGTGATGTAAACCCATGGGGAAGTGCTAACCAAAACCTGCTCATGGGCTCAGACTGGCTCAGCCTGAGATGCAAAAGGAAAGTGTGA
>JAJQQW010000023.1:3446443-3718943 GCA_025583905.1 Ia io
GAGGTGCAGGAACAGGAGAGCTGTGCCTCATCCCAGTCAGGGAGGGGTACAGGTCTCTACCCCCATCCCTGGGAGGTCCTGACCACAGACCCCTCCCACTTCTCTCTGGAGGGCCACCCTCTGCTCACCCTGGTGGCACACTCCAGGGGCACAAGCCTCTCAGCTGGGTCATGGCACCCTAGGGGCCTTACCCTGGCACATCTTCCCCTGCAGCCAGGCCTGCCCCAGTGACACTCTGAGCCCGTTCACCTGCCAGTTCTCTGGCCTGGTACCTCCTGCGGGGCTGAAGGCACACCACCCCTCCAAGCCCTGTCCTTGCCCCAGGGGACAACCCTGCTGTGTGGGATGGCCAGGGAGGTATGTGGGTTGGAGGGGGAGGGCCAGTTCTTTAACCCTTATTACTCCCCCTTTGGTAGAGATGAGGGTGCCAAGCAATACAGACAGGACCATCTACATCACGTTAGGGGGCGGGGCCACTCTGTCCAACTTCCAGAGTGTTGGCTCTCTTGACTGACAGGGAGACCGAATCACAGAGAGAGGAGTCCTTTGTTTTAAGCCCCAATACCTGCAGGGCTAGGCCTGATGGGGCCCAGGCCTCCAGCCCCGGGTGTTGGGACCTGCCTGGAGCCCTCTCTCCCCTCCCTACTCTGGGGTGAGTTGGCGGCCGCTACTAAGCAGCTGACAGCCTCAAACTTCTAAGGCTGTAGTTTGCGCCCTGGTTCCCTCTTCCCTCTCCCAGAGCAAGTCCGCTTCTGCCTTTCTCCCTCCCCTCTGCCATGCCTGGCATACAGTAAGTAAGCACTCAGCCAGTGTTGTTGAGCAAGTTTCCTTGGGCAGGGAAGGCTCCTGTCCCCAAGACACCACAGGGCCAAGATCCTGAGCTTCCCGGCATGGAGCATGGCACCCCCAAGTCCCCGGTGCCCAAACTGGAGGCCTGGGAGGCTTCCCTGACCCCCCTGCTGCCTCCCCAACTGGATCCATCAAGAAGCCTGTCCTTCTACTTCTCAGTAAGCTTCTCCAGCTATCTCGTCCACCCCCTCGCTCCCCATCCCCCGTTCAAGGATTGTTCTAGAATGCTAACCAGACCATGTACATCCCTCCTCTGTTTGGGAAACTTTGATGACTCTGGTCCTTAGGAGGAAATTCATCACCTGACCATGGCCTCCACCTTCCCCTCACACCCAGATTAAACTTCCTTCCTTTCCCAGGGGTGCCATGCACCTCCTTTCTCGTGTCTTCAAGGTCAGACCTGGGACCATGGCAGGGCTGAGGCCTACTCCCAGCTCACCAAATTCCCTCCGAGAAGAAGCCTGGGAGGAAGGCGACCTCTGCTTCAGGCCAGGCTCTATTCCTGACCAGCTGTGGATGCTAGACAAAGCGATGCCGTGACTCAGTTTCCCCATCTTTTTTTTTTTTTTTTTTTTTTAGTTTCCCCATCTTTATAGCAACAGTATAGTCCAGGCGTCCTCAAACTATGGCCCGCGGGCCACAAGCGGGTGTTTTTGCTGTTTTGTTTTTTTACTTCAAAATAAGATATGTGCAGTGTGCATAGGAATTTGTTCATAGTTTTTTTTAAAACTATAGTCCGGCCCTCCAACCGTCTGAGGGACAGTGAACTGGCCCCCTGTTTAAAAAGTGTGAGGAACCCTGGTATAGTCATTCTCGACCTCATTTGAAACCTTGGAAGCACTTAGGATGAGTGAGAAGTTCCTGACTCTGTGGGTGATGTGCTGTGTGCCCTTGGGGTCAGCCCTGCCCCCGAGTGGGCTTGTTTCCCCAGCTGTGCTATGGTGGGGAGGCAGCCTCTTTCGGTCTCTTCTCCCAGCTGTGGCTATCTCCCCAGGGATCCCAGCCTCCCCCCCAACCCCCCCCCCCCCCCCCCCCGTGTGGAACTCCCTCCCACCCCTGGTGTCTTCCCTGGAGACCTTATAAAGCCATTGTTTACACTGGGACTCACGGCTCAGGGCTCCAGCTGCCCCAGTGACAGGCCAAACACCAGGCAATTTGAGCAACAACACAGCTGAGTCACACTTTCCAACTGGATCCTGGCCGGGTTTGGCCCCTCTCCCTCCAGGCCAGCCTGCTGGGCAAAAGCTCCCAAGCCCATATATGACCTGGGGACAGCACCATGCCCATCCTCTCCTCACCTGCACAGCTTCTCTGAGTCTATGTGAGCACGTGTGGGCTGCCCCCCCCCCCCCCCGCAATGGCTCCAGGCCCCGAGGGGCATCTGAGTGCACCTCTAGCTCTGTCCCTGACTCACGTTACTTCGGTCATTCCCCTTGCTCCCTCTGGATGTCTGTCTTTTCTCTATGAAATGAGTAGGAAAAGCGATGGGGCAAGGTAAAGAGCCACTACATAGCGGGGAGGAGGGGTCAGGAGTTCCAGTTTTCTGGCCCAGCTCTGGCCTAAGCCCCCTGGGACTCTCTGAGCCCGCCCCTCTCCCCCTTTGAGCTGGAGTGGGCAGTCTGCTCGGGGAATTCCCTACTGTGGCCCTGAGCTGAGGTGACCAGAGAGTACATGCCGCAGCTGGCTGAGGGATCCAGGACCCCAACCAGGAACATCTTCCCGTCAAACAGACCAAGATCCCGAGCTCCCCGGCATGGAGCATGGCACCCCCAAGTCCCCGGTGCCCAAACCGGAGGCCTGGGAGGCTTCCCTGACCCCCCTTCTGCCTGTCCTACTTCTCATTAAGCTTCTCCAGCTATCTAGTCCACCCCCCTTGCTCCCCAACCCCGTTCAAGGATTGTTCTAGAATGCTAACCAGACCATGAACATCCCTCCTCTGTTTGGGAAACTTTGATGACCCTGGTCCTCAGGAGGAAGTTCATCTCCCGACCATGGCCCCCACCTTCCCCTCACACCAGATTAAACTTCCTTCCTTTCCCGGGGTGCCATGCTCTCCATCTCTTGCACCCAGCCCAGGGCATAGGCTCACCCCATTGTCTGGCTCCCTTTCCCTCCTTTAGCCTGAACTCTGTCGTTCCTGTTCCAGCCCCGGGTGCACTTTCTTCAGACAGCTGTTCCTTCTGGCCCTGCAGGCGGGGCCAGCTGCCTCCCCAGGGCCCCTCCTGTGCCTCCTGCATCTCAGTCCTGCTCAGCTGGGTCATCACTGCCTAGTTAGGGCTCCTTCTGGCGCTTCTCAGGGTCCCCCTGCTTTTGCCACCCCGCTCCCAGACCTCTCTCTGTGCCCCCACGGAGCAGATTTCGGGCGTGTGAGGCAGGCGGGCGAAGAGGTGTTTCTCACCGTGGGGCCCCCCGCGCAGGGGTTAGGACTTTTTGGTTTTTACCAGCCCCTTCTGGACCAGGCAGCGGTAGAACTCCTGGATGTACGTGTACACGCACTTCCAGTCGGGCTCTCGAAGCCTCACCATGTCCTCTGTGTCCAGGAGCTGCGGGCAGTCCGCATGGGTCCTGGGGAGGGGAGGGGGCCGGGAGGGGCAGGGAGGCGGGGCCCAGGGGGGAAGAGGGGGAAGAGGCAGAGAAGAGAGAGGGGAGTAGAACAGAGAGACACACACATACACAGAGACATGAGTTCAGTTACATTCTCGGTGCTGCAGTCTGCCAGCCCCCCGCATGCCCCCACCCCGTGGTGGACGTGCCGCTCACTACCCGTTACTAATGGTGTGCGATGCAGACAGGGGTGGGGGGGCCAGACCAGTCACAGGTGCAGAGAACTATTGGGGCAAGCGGGAACGCGGGGTGGGGGGGGCGATGACGTGGGCGCCCCCAGGTTGGAGGGGAGGGCTGTGCCCCAGGGAGGGGGGGTGAGGGAGGCGTGAGAGGAGAACCAGAAAGAGAAAGGCGGAGAAGGAAGACAGATGGAAGAGGGTGCTGAGGGTGAGGTGAGCAGACGGGGCAACGATTCCAAAGTGGAGGGCTTGCTGATATCCTATATAAGCCTCTGGCAACACCTATATAGGCTGGGCGGGCATGGTGCCCGGGCCAGGAGCCTCCTTTTGGAATCTCCAGCCGGGATTCCCGTGGGAGCAGGAAGCTCTGGTGATAGTGGGAGGAGAGGAGGACAGGGAAAGGGAGAGAGGGAGAGGAGGCAGAGGTAGGATGGAGGGGCTATGGACAGGGCCACCTGGTGGGCCTTGGCCGGGGCTGGTAGGCGGGCCTGTGGCTCCTTCGTTCCGGCGGGCACCTGGCACACTCGGCATCGGGTGGGCGGGATGGAGAAGGACAGGGGCTTTTGGGGGAACCAGGTCAGCCACTGTCTGACAGTGCAGCTGGCCAGCTTTCAGGGGGGCCGCGGAGCAACCAGGCCTGGCCCAGAGGCCCGGCCCCCGATGCCCAGCCAACGCCAGCAGGGCCGAGGCCCACACTTACTCGGCGGAGGAGAAGGCCACCTCAAAGTTCTGGCGCCGGTTCTGCGGGCTGAGCTGCCCGTAGTCAAAGGCCTCGGGGAAGAAGTTGTGCACCAGCGCGCAGAAGGCCATGCCGTCGCTCCAACTCGAGGAAAAGTTCTGGATGTCCACGTGCTACGGGGTGGTGGGAGGACCGGTCAACCCCCCGCCCCCACCCCAGGCCTTCTACTCCCAAGATTTTGGCATTAGAGATCAGAGAGGCCCTGCAGCTTGTCCAAGGCTGCACAGCAGGTGAGCAGTGGAAACATGAGCCTCCTCCCACTTAGTCTGTCAACTCGCACGGCTGCTACTTATAGGAACAGCGCGACCAAGAGGCCCAGCACCATCACCCAGCTAAGGCCATGTCCCCATCACTCCTTCCTTGACTTATAGAAATTTGCCCAGGGCCCCCCAGAGAGAGCAAGGAGGAGGGGACTCCAAGGGTTAGGGCAGTGGTCGGCAAACCGCGGCTCGCGAGCCACATGCGGCTCTTTGGCCCCTTGAGTGTGGCTCTTCCACAAAATACCACGGCCTGGGCGAGTCTGTTTTGAAGAAGTGGCGTTAGAAGAAGTTTAAGTTTAAAAAATTTGGCTCTCGCCCTAACCGGTTTGGCTCAGTGGATAGAGCGTCGGCCTGCGGACTGAAAGGTCCCAGGTTCGATTCCGGTCAAGGGCATGTACCTTGGTTGCGGGCACATCCCCAGTAGGGGGTGTGCAGGAGGCAGCTGATGGATGTTTCTCTCTCATCGATGTTTCTAGCTCTCTATCCCTCTCCCTTCCTCTCTGTAAAAAATCAATAAAATGTATTTAAAAAATAAAAATAAATAACATAAAAAATTTGGCTCTCAGAAGAAATTTCAATCGTTGTGCTGTTGCTATTTGGCTCTGTTGGCTAAAGAGTTTGCCGACTGCCGAAACCGGTTTGGCTCAGTGGATAGAGCGTCGGCCTGTGGACTCAAGGGTCCCGGGTTCGATTCCAGTCAAGGGCATGTACCTTGGTTGCGGGCACATCCCCAGTAGGGGGTGTGCAAGAGGCAGCTGATCGATGTTTCTCTCTCATCGATGTTTCTAACTCTCTATCCCTCTCTCTTCCTCTCTGTAAAAAATCAATAAAATATATTAAAAAAAAAAAAAAAAAAAGAGTTTGCCGACCACTGGGTCAGGGGCTGGCCCTGACACTTAACCACCCATCCTGCCCATCCTGGAATCTAGGGCACGTTTTGTGCCTCCTTGAGCTTGTTTCCACATCTCATTAGAGGGCTGCCCAACTTCACTGCCAAGCATGGTGGCTGCGAAGGGTACAGGTCGGTGAGAAAGGGCTCTCAGTGCCCAGCTGCAGTTTGGGGGTGCCACCCGCCGCCTGGCCTCATAGGGCTCACCTCGTAGCCACGCGTCTTAGCTCGGCACCAGTCCAGCAACATCTGCTTGATGCTGTTGGCGTTGGGGACCCCAAAGCTGGTGGAGCGCTGTACCGCTGCACGGGGTCCGCCAGGGCTGCTGCAGTGGGGGGAGGGAGGGAGGGAGGGGGGAAGGAGGGGTATTCTAGGGATCTGGATCACATGACTATAGGGGGACCGCTTCTGTCAGCCCACCCACGGGGCCTCAGCTCGGCCTTTCTTGACCTTCAGGCCCCTCCCACCACCGTTTGTGGCCCGCCCATCGCTGCCCATACCCCACCCCTGTGGTCACTGGGCCCCACCCCCGGTCCCCACCCTCTGCTGCTCACCCCGCAGCGCCCTCCTTTTCCAGCTTCTCAATCATGGCCTTGCGCGCCTGGGAGGCAGAGGTCTTGGGGAGGCTCTGCGCCTTCATCAGCTCTTTCTTCTTCTCCGCCTGGCGCTTCTCCAGCGCGGCCAGGCTGCTGGTTCGCGGGCTGGTCTCGTCCTCACGGTCGAAGATACTGGGGGGTGGGGAGGCGACTATTAGGGTGCTCCCAAGCCTCAAACCCGACTCGACTCGCCAAGTCGCAGGCCACACCCTACACTCTTGCAGTATCTCCTCTGGCAACGCCAGCCAGCAAGGGAGGCTTCGGCATCACACCCATTTCACAGAGGAGTACACTGAGGCGAAGACGAACAGAAGAACAGACGGTGGGAGCCAAGTTCTTTTCAACAGACTTGGCCCCCAGGGAGTTCTCCGAGAAGGCTCACCGTATTGTTAAGTTCCAGGTGAGTTCAGATTTGGAACACTATCAACTAATGGTGATCATCGGCATAATAGTAATGGTAACAGTAACAATAGCTCATGACGTCGGCCTGCAGACTGAAGGGTCCCGGGTTCTATTCCGGCAAGGGCCCATACCTAGGTTGCAGGCTCCCAGCCCTGGTTGAGGGCATGCGGGAGGCAACTAATCAATGTGTCTCTCTCACATGAGTGTTTCTCTCTAGCTCTCTCTCCCCCTTCTACTCTCTCTAAAAATCAATGGAAAAAATATCCTCGGATGAGGGTTAAAAAATACCTCATGTCTATTGAGCCTGTCCTATGTGCCACTTAAATCTACAAGAGGGGAGAGGGACCCTTCCCATTCACTCTAGTGATGAGGAAATGGAGGACCAGTCCTCAGATGTCAGAGGGCCGGGCGAACAGCGCAGGAACTTGGGAACGCAGGTCTCTCTGACTCAGTCCCTGGACCCTTCTGGTCCCCGGCCTGAATTCTGATTCCTGTCCCTGCTTTCTATCAGCCCTGACTTCTCAGTAACATAGATGGAGGGGTGTCCCCCTCCCTCACGGGTCTTCGGTATGGAGGCGCTCTGTGACGTGGGATGTGGTCTGCAGACACGGGGAAGTGGCAGTGCCCCCGGGCAGCTCGGTGCGGCAGACAGGCTATTGTTGCCTCTCAGAGCTGTGTGACCCGGAGCACAAATCTCTGGCCTCCCCCGTGGTGCAGTTGAGGAGGAGGTGAGACCACAAGGCCAGCAGAAGTGGTCTGATTCTGACTCTAGCCTTATGACCTCCCTGCACCTCAGTCTACCCCTCTGCAGAATGGGTGTGCCGTGAGGTCCCCTGTGATGCTGACTTCTCTGAGGCCTGGGGGTGGGTACCTGTGCTCACCTGCCCATCTTCTTGGATGAGGAGGAGGAAAAGGTCTTGGTTTGGACCATGGTGCTGCCACCACCATCTGCAAGAAAAGGGAACAAGAGCAGGGTGAGGCCTGGGCTGGACGTGAGGGATGGGGTGGAGGTCTGGGGGAGAAATGGCGGTAGCCACAGGCAGAGAAGAGAAAGTGACAACTGGACAGAGAAACACACAGACAAAAATACGAAGAGAGAGTTCGAGGAAGAGCCTGAGGAGGCGGGCGGGCAGGCGGGCACAGGGCGTCGCCAGGCGGCCTTACTCTCGGAGCGCCTCACGAAACTCGACTCCACCGTGGTGGTGCGGGCTGTCCGTGTGCCATCATCTGCAAGGGCGGGGGGTAAGAGGAGGAAGATGTGAGGAAGGATGTGAGTGGCACAGGGGCCAGGGAGGTCGACGTGTCCCCGCCCTGAGCCCCGATTGGCTCCTTACTGGAGTGGACGAGCCGCTCGGTCTTGGTGACAGTGCTGACAGCTGAGCCATCGGCTGCCCGATGGCTGTGCCGCGTGGTGGTCTCGGTGGCCACGTTGCCCCGGCCCTCCGCTGGCCGGGCCCGTGCCTCTTGCAGCCGCCGTTCCCGTTCCTTGTCCCTCTGGTCTGGGCGGGAGATGCCCCATGCATGCCCAGAAGGGCCACCCATCACCCACACAGCACATACGCGGGGCACATAAAATGGGGTGGAGGGCAACTTGTTAGAGATACTGGAGACACGGGGCACAAGGAGTGGCTAGGGGTGAGGGAGTAGCCATAATGTGGCAGGGAGTGGGGGCGTGTGGTATGGGGTGATGGACTCGAGAAGAAACAAGGGAATATGGAAGCGCTGAACTCACAGGAGGAGTATTTGGATTAAAAAATGGGGAGTTCCTATGGAACTCAGTAGCTGAGTCCGGAGGGAGTATCTAGATCTAGGGAGGAGCAGAGTCCAGGGAAGGAGACACTGGGTGAGGGCCGTAGTTGAGTGAAATGGGTCTTAACCGGGTGAAGAGTGCTAGGGGAAGAAATATTTAAATCCAGGGAGGGAGAAATTGGAGATACCTGAGAAGCAATTTGATCCAGGGTAATAGTGGTTGGGAGAGAAGGTGGCAAAGGGGGTAACTAGGCCCAAAGAAGTCGGAGGCTGAATGGCCATCAGTGGGCCATGGAGGAAGCAGCTAGATTCAGAGAGGGAGTCATTGAGAGTGTCTGGAGAAGCAAATGAATCTTGAATCTGAGGGAAATAATAGCTAGGTTCGTGGAGGAAGTAGTAGCTTTTGCCCAGGGAAGGGGAAGCTGGGTGGGAGTAGAGACTAAGGAGGTCATCAATGGACCTCGAGGAGAAAGGAGCAGCTGGGAGAAGGAGCATCTGGATTCAGGGAAGGAGTGGTTGACAGGACTGGGAGAAGCAATTGGATCTAAGGAGGTGTAGCTGGGAGAGAGAGTAACGTGGTCTAGGAAGGAGAAGAGAAACTGGTTGGGGACAGTAACTGTGGAGAGAGGAGGGGGAGAAGCAGCTAGGGAAGGGAGCAGCTGGGGAAAGGAGGCCAAGGAACAGCTGGGTCTACAGAAGACGCTGAGTACTGAGCTGGTGTGTCCATGAATGGACTGCAGGGTGAGGGAGCAGCTGGGGAAGGGAGCAGCTGGATCTGGTGGGGCAGCTGGCTATCTACCTCTCTTCTTTTGTCGGAGCTCACGTAGCGCAGCCCGAATGAGCTTCCGCTCCTGGAAGTCCGTCGTCTGATCCAGCTGCAGACAGAGCCCTGGTCACTGCCCACCTGGTGCCTGCTGGTCGCTCCCCCTGCCCCCCTCATCCCACCAGATCTGGCTGTACCATCTTGTCCAGGATGTCCTCATCCTCAATGGCCATCAGCTCCTCGGTGCTCAGGGGGCTCCGCCTCTCTGGCGTCTTGTCCACCTGGGTCTGCTCAGTGCCATTGGCCACTTCCACGGCTGCAGAGGGGGATTCTGCTGGCTTTGGTTCCATCTGGGGAGCGGGGAGAGGGCATGGATGTTAAGCAGGGGACTGGATGAAACCAACGTGACCCCCGTGGACACGGCGCCAGGCCCTGCGGCTGCTGGCACAGCATTGGAAATAACCACTAGCCAGCCAGCCTGCCTGCCCGAGGATGGCCATGTTGGTGTCAGGCTCAGGGAAGAGGCACTGAGAGCCTTGTTGTAGGATTTTGGCCCCCTACTGGGGATCGAGCCCACAACCTGGGCATGTGCCCTTGACCGGAATCAAAACCAGGACCCTTCAGTCTGCACATCGACGCTCTTATCCACGGAGCCACACCAGCTAGGGCTACTGTCTCTGTGTAACAGAAGGGAAACTGAGGCCATTCTGGCTTGTCTATGAGCACAATGCAGCACGGGGTCTGAGCTAAAGCTTGCCTAATTCTTGAACCTAAGTGCTTTCTCCTGGTTCCTTTCCAGCCCTAGGCAGGCTGCACTTGGTCCTGCCAGTTTCCAAGGCCTGGGAACTCCTGGGCCAGTGCCCAGGCAGCACATTCCACCCCCGCACTTACCCCCCCCGCCCCCCCGCATACACACCAAGGAGGCTGGACCAGGGCCCATCGGCTCCCGACCAGGTGTCTGCCGGGGCTGCCCAGAGCCAAGTCCTCTCTGCCACCCACTGGGAACCACCCTCTCAGGGGCCTCCAGCCTCAACCTAGGGCATCTCCCGAGCCCCTTGCACACAAGTCCCCAGCCCAGCGATCGCAGCCCCTCCCCTCCTGGCAGGGCCTCGCTGTCTGCTGCAGAGTAAGGAGAGCTGAGGTGGCAGCTGCTTCAGGGAGGCTCGGCCGGCTGGGGCAGGAGGTGGGGGTAAAGCTGGGGGCTGGGCCCTGGCCAGGGGCTGCCAGGGCAGCCGCCACGAGTGCCTCAGGGCCAGGAGCCCGATACCCTCTCGCCTCCGTCTTAGAGCATTCGCACCTCAGTCCCTTGTACGGATAGGTAAACTGAGGCTCAGAGATGGTGGTGGCACACCTAAGGTCACTCAGCAGAAGCAGAGCCTGGCTCGGAGCCACCCCACCCCCCCTCGGCCCCTAGGGACTTACGAGGCTGCTGCTGTGGGCAAGACCAGCAGAGGAGCGGCGGCGGGTGCTGAAGGCAGGCGGGTGGGCCACGGGGGTCCCAGCATCCTCAGCCGCCTGGAACAGGGCCTCGGGGTCGGTGGCAGCCAGGAGCAGCTCACTAGGCTCCAGCTCAGGCTCAAGGTCGGGCACGAGGGGGACCCCAAGCCGCAGGCTCAGCACTTCCACCTGCCTGCCCAGTGCATCCAGCCGCCGGCTCAGCGCTGCTGTCTCTGCCCGCAGCTCTTCGGTCGCCCGGGCCACTGGCTCCACGGCCGAGACGGCTTCCTCGGCTGCCCGGGTCATTGCCACCCGGCCTGCCTCAGCCACTGCCCGCAGCTCCTCCAAGGCCTGGCTCAGTCGTTCCTCCAGGGCTGCGGTCAGCTCAGACGCAGGCCCCGGGACCCCCGGCATGGTGCTGGCGGGGGCTCTACGGTGGGGTGACGATGGGGACAGTGGCCGGGACTGCTGCCTCTGGCTGGTATGTCAGAGTCTTTGCAGCTGGTCTGAGGGCGAAGGCAAGGGCAGTGGGCCTGCCCCGCCCCTGCTGGCCTCCCAGCCCTCCACCCGCCAGCTGGGGCTGCAGCCCAAATAGAAACCTATTCTGAGCTGCCTGTGGAGGGGGCCTGGGGGAGGGGCGGCCTGCCTGAGCAGCTGGACCGCTAGGCCTGGCCCTGGCCCTGCAGAGATCACACCCGAAGCCTAGCAAGTGTGCACGGGTTGGGAAGGATGCCCGAGGCCAGGGTCCCCGGCCCCACGGGTGGGGGACAGCTGAGGCAAGGAGCAGGGAAGGGGTCTGCCTGGGCCTCCATGGGCATCAGCTGTGAGGATCCAGTCTGCTGGACTCCAGAGCTCGCAACCCTTTGCCCTCATGCCATGCTGGTCTAGAAAGCCTTGAACAGATAGGGGAAATAGAGGCAGGATGTTGAGCAACCTGCTGTAACAGGTGCCTTCTCCCTGAGATAGGCACTGGGATCCAACCACAGGCTCTGAGCAAGTACATGATAGGCACGCCATCTGCTTTCCTTTGGTTCTAGATGGGGAAACTGAGGCGAGGTGGTGGTATCAGACCCAGGGCTCACTGTGACACTTCCCACCCACCCCAAGGGCCTCAGCCATCCCCTCCCCTCCCCTCCTTGCTCCCTGCTCTATGGGAGAAGGCTGCCTTCTCGCCCCCAACCTCTCCCTGTCACCCCTGAGAAGGCCCAAAGCTGGCTTTAGCCACCTCACCTCCGTCAAAGTCCCATCCAGTCCCCGGGGCAGCACGGAGGGCATTACCTGGGCAGCCAAGTGGCCTGCGGGGACTCCTTCCCCAGCTGAGCTCCCAGCCAGCTGATCCCGGGCTCAGGGATGAATAATGGAAGGGTGCAACGGATTCGATTCCCGTGGCACCTGCTAGGTTGCTGCCTCACCTGACGGGCGCCTCCTCAACCCCCCCGCGCCTATCTGTCCCCCCTTCAATGCTTCTGCCCAGCACCTCCTCCCCCTGAAATGTTGACGCAGATGCTAATCGCTAATCTCCAATCTTCTACGGGTCAGGCTGATCTTGGATGAGCAGATGAGCAGCTCTGAACCTCAGAGCTGAGGTCCAGGGTGGGGTAGGAGCAGGGGCTCTGGAGCTGCCACAGGAAGAGGGGGCACACCTGTACCACGCTCCCTACCCCTCGGTTTTCCCATTTGTTCATTGGGAGCGAACCAACCAATTTTGGAGGAAGGATCAGAGATCAACATGTGGGAAGCGTAAGGCACACAGAGTGAGTTTCCGAGACATCTAGCGGGTGAGAGGCTAGGGTCTGGCCTTAGCTGTGCCACCAACTGGCTGTGGCCTGTGGGCAGCCGCCTTCTCTCTCTGGGCCTCAGTTTCCCACGTGGACAGCGGGAAAGGAGCGGAGCCGAGGAACCCTCCAGCCCTGCACCCGGAAGCAGTCTCTTGAGGTGGCTAGTGATGGCGGTGGGTGAGGAAGGGCTCACCTTGATGCTGCAGCCTCCTTGGCCCCCGGGAGAGGCATGGCTGAAGCTGGTGACGTGAGTGACACTGCCCAGCCGGGCCGGTGCCCCAGAGCCACTGATGTGGGTGATGGTACTCTTGCCCCCACTGCTGGTGCTGAGAAGGGTGGGGGGCGCCCGCAGCCCCAACGTCAGTTCTAGAAGGGGAGAGAGGCTACTGTAGAGATCAGGTGGGGTGAGGACAGGGGCAGCCACGCTCCCAGACGCCCCCCTCGCTCCCGGAACCCCCTCTGGAGACACCCTGAGCCTTGGCCGCAGCACCTGCCCGAGGTGCAGGGCTGGGCAGCTGCAGGCACTCATCTCCGGCCGCGGGGAGGCCTACCTGCCCTCTGGCTGCCCGCGGGCAGCAGCACCCGGCCTGTGGGGGCCTGGCCACGGCCATCCTTGATCTCAATGGTGAATGTCGTCTTCATGTTGGCCCCTGGCTCGGCAGTGCCGACAGCCACGGGCAGCAGGGCACCGGGCTCCTCTGAGCAGGCCACGGCCCCCCCTGCTCCATTTTCAAGGGGCCTGGCAGCCAAGCCCCGCCCTCTGGGGCCCTCCTCCTGGGGGCAGCTCTGAAGCTGGGCCAGGGGCTGGGCTGTTCCTCGCTGCTCTTGGCTGAACCGGGAGGAGGTATCACTGGAGCCCCGTGCGGAGGAGCGGCTGGAGGAGGAGGAGGAGGAGGCAGGGGTGGTGCTGACGTGGGAGGAGCCCGGGAGCCTGGCGGGGGTCGAGGGACCTAGGGCTGCCCGAGGTGGGCCATCCTGAGCCATTGGAGAATCAGACGTGAACTTGCGCATGCGGTCCCGCACGGAGCCGGCCCGCTGGAATGAGGGAGGTCCACTGGCAAGAGGGGTGGGCTCTGGAAGGGGCAGGAGGGCTGTCAGTGGCTGGGTGGCACAGGCACTGCCCAGAGCCTGGGGTAGTGGAGCAGGCAGTACCTCGGTTCTGGGCTGGCTGGCGGGGGCTGAGCACGGAGCGTTGGCAGGGATGGGGTCCAGCTGGGTTGGACAGTATCAGGAGGCAGGAGCAGCCACGTGGGGGGAAGAGAAAGGAGAGTGGATGGGGGTCCACCTCTCATAGGCCTCTCCTTTACACTACTGCAACCTCCCAACCTCTCCCTGCACCCCAACCTCCCCAGCCCATCCTGCACCTCCCACAGCTCCTGGCCTCCCCCCACTCAGTTGCCTCTCTCTCACAGCCCCCCTCCCCTTCCTGCACTGACCCCAGGATGACCTGGACACTCCTGGGGGCCGGGGCCAGGCGTGGGCTGGAGGAAGGGTGCCCAGATCCTCCCTGCAGATGGGGATGGAGGACACCCCCTCTGGCCAGCACTGCCCACGGCTGCAGCTGGGAGATGGGCGCACTCCCTTATTGGGGAAAAGAATGTGCCCGAGGCCCGTTGCCTTTCAAGGCTGCAGGGAGGCCTCTGGCCATGGGTGGGAGGGGGTGGGGACACCTCAGGGGCAGTGGGAGGAGTGTCAGGGACTGCCTGGACCTGAGGAGGCTGGAGCTGTCTAGTCACAAGAGCCCATTTCCCAGGCAGGGAAAGAGAGGCCAGGGAGAGGGGAGGCAGACACTTGTGGCTACCCTTGCTGGGACCCTCACCTGCTCTCTTGGTGCTGGAAGGGCCTTTGGTGGGGCCTGGGGCAGCAGGGGGCTCTGTGGGGCCAGGCAGGAGCTGGAGGGGGGACACGGCATGGGTAGGGCCTGACTCCCAGACCAAGGGGCTCACCTGCCTCACATCCCTCCCCGTCACCCAGACTCACCTTGTTGACCTCCTGTCTCTCAGTGCTGTGGGGGGCGGGAGCCTCCTGGGGCTCAGGACTGGCGGCCCTGGGCGGGCTGGCGGCCCTGGGCGGGCTGGCGGCCCTGGGTGGGCTCGGGGGTGGCTTGGGGCTAGGCAGAGCCTCAGCGGCAGGGCCCTGGGCCTCGGCAGGCTCCAGCGGAGGCTCAGGAGAGGCAGTGGGGGGGGAACTGGCAGGTGAGGCAGGTGAGCTGGCTGTGCTCCCAGGTGGCACCTGCACCAGGAGCGTCACGGTGGTCACATCCCGACTGGTGACTTCGGGGGGTGGCTCTGGGACCTCTGCCTGCTGCTCCCGTTTCTCTGGCTCTGGCACCTGCGGAGGACGCACAGGATGCAGCCAAGGCTCCCCAGGCTGGCAGGTGCTCAGGGCAGGGCATGCAAAGCAGAGGAGCTGGGCACGGCTTCCTGCGGGCCCACCTGCACCAGCGTGGGCATGGCAGGCTACGGGCAGCCTCTGGCCCTCCTTCCCAGCATCTTGGTGTCGCCTAGTCACGGGCAGTTCAGAGAGCCCAGATCCAAAGGCCAGGGGGTGGGAATGGCAGGAGACCTTCTGGGGACTCCCAGACTGAATCGATCCCTGAAGTGGAGGTCCCTGAACACTGGCCTCCGCCTGGTTAGTCAGGGGGGAGGGTGGGTGTCCTGCCAGGGACCCAGCCACCTCTGCTGGCCACTTCGGGGACCTTCATGACCCGACCTCTCCCCTACACTCCCTGGAGAACAGAGTCCACTCTGTGAACAGGGCTCCATGAGTCAGCTCGGGCCCGCGATGCCGGCCCTATAAGCCAAGGTAAGGATGGGGGCTGTCCGGAGGGGGAGGGGCAGCTGCAAGATGGGTTTTAGCTGGGGAGGTAGCAGGGTCAGATTGCATTTCGGGGAGATCCCCTGTATGCTGAGTGGAGGCCGAATGGCTGGCGTGAGGGTGGAAGGCCAGCAGGGAGGTCAACGAGGGTGGTAATGGGAGATGGACAGGAACCTGGGAGCAGTGCGGGCAGGCTGGCTTTGGGGGGAAGGCCTGGGTATAGACAACAGGGAAATGGGGGCGGGGGACATATGGCCAGAGGGTGCCTGGGAGAGTGGGCAGAGCCCTGAGAGAGACTCCTAGTGTCCCCCAAACACTGCTGGGGGCCCTTTTCAGGCAAGTACCAGTTTAGCAAAGACACAGGTGGTGTGGCCACCTCTTACCTCACACCGCTCCAGCCTCTGTGCTGCCTGCCCCTTGCTGTCCTCTCTTGAGCCACTGTTGGAACGCCCACCGCACAACCTCCCAGCCAAGGTGGCAGCTGAGAGAGATAGGGAAACTCTCAGGTGAGTGGCCGTGTGGTGCTGGGCAGCAGGGGCAAGGGGGGAGCCAGGGCGGGCACGTACCTTCAATCTCCTGAGCCCGGACTCGGCGTATGGCAGCCCGGATCAGCTTGCGTTCCTCATACTCACCAGCCCCTCGCAGCTGTGGGCGAGAGGCGGGCCACAGGTATTGGGGCTACGAAGTCCAGGCCTTCACCTGCCCTGCCCCCAGCCCCTGCCCTGGCCCGGGCCTCACCAGCGTGGTCAGCTCCTCCACATCGTTCATGGACTCCAGCCGCCCTGCCAGCTGCGCCAGAGCAGCCCGCTGCTCGGCCTCTCGCTGCTGAGAGCTGCAGGGATATCATGCCTGTAACTCCCTCTGCCGTGGCCAGCTCATGGAGGATGCGGGCTGAGGGCAGGGGCCAGGACAGGGTAGCCAGAAGCTTGGCAGAGGGGCATGGAGCTATGAAAAGCCTTCGGCTACATGCTGGTGCATGCATGCCCGTGGATGTGAGCACGAATATCACACACTCAGACGTGCTGTCCACATGGGCGTGGCCAGGGCACCATGATTGGCATGTGGTCCATGCCCACAAACATCCCTGTGTATTCTGCCTGTACTGCCATGTGCACACCCAGAGAGTCAGCAGACAGACACACCTGTGCTTGTGCCTGCCCGCACAACCTGAGCTGAGCCCTGGCACATACTCCCCCAACTGCATGTCCACCCCCCCAACACACACTCACTGCAGCCAGTTCTCCTTGTTGTCCTGCCGCTCAGCACGGAAGCGTTTCGATGCCAGGGCCTCCTCCTCTCGCTCTAGCTCCTGCCGCTGCAACTCCCGGATGGCCGAGCGGATGCGCCGCCGCTCTGCCAGATCCACTGTGACCTCCAACTGTGGGGCAGGCGGGGGCGAGGGGCAGGTCATTTTGGCTGCCAGGGGCGGAGGGCGGGCACCAGCTGCCCACGGCTCGGCCTGTGGCACAATGAGTGATCTGTCTCCACACCCTCTGCCCCAGGCCTGTCACGTGCCCGCTCGCCCACCCACCCAGCATGTCTGGGGGCGGCCCAGCTCACGAAGCCTGGGCTTCTGGACAGCCCCACGTGATCCACAGAGTGGGGGGCCAGCAATTGTCCGCCTGGACAATTGACTCCTGCCTCTCAGAGCCACTCATCAAACCCCCGAGAGCCAGGGAATTATGGGAGGAGGAGGAAGAGGGAGGCCATCCTCTGGGCCCCTCACAGTGTCCCTGGGGAAGAACGGTTGTGGATTCAGGCGGCTGAGCAAGAGAGACTCCCATTGTCTAGTCCCAAAGTACCACAGTCCTGCTGGGGGTGGCAATCTCACCCACATGGACAGATGGGGAAACTGAGGCAGGGACTATCGTTTTCCCTGCACTGGCCAGGCCTGGCCACCATTGAAGGGGTGAAAGGGCCCAGAGTGGGAGGGCCAACCCCCCAGACAGATAAGGCAGCTGCATGCACTTGGGTTCACCCAGTGTGTCCGTGGAGGATAGGTGCTCCCACAGGCTCCTGAGCCCCTCATCCCTGGGAAGTTGCGGGTGGCTGGTCTAACCAGGTCTAGGAAAGGGCACCTTCTCTGGGGAGAGTCAGCCAATCGTGTGGCCTCCCCACCCCCACTTCTGTGGCTCCTGGGAGAGAGGACTGCCTCGGGGGGGCCCCCAGGAAGATCATGGCAGAGATAAGCCTCCAGTGTGGGTCTGAGCCAGGAGGGAGAAGTACAGTCCAGGTGATTGCCTCTGCCCCCACCCCCCAAATCACTTAGGAGTAGGGCCCTCTACCCCCTTCCTTTTTAGCCTCCTCCCTGCTCCATGGGGGAGCCAGGTGGGGTGTGGGGTGTAGGTTTCAGCAGGGAGTGTGGGCTGGCCCAACTGCGCCACGAGCTCACTGGTCCCAATCTGAACCGAGCAGGGAAAACCCTGGGGACAGAGTCACTTCAGGTTCCTCCAGGCTCCACATTCCTGGGAATCTGTGGAGGGTCAGGCCAGAACTCCCAGCTGACTCTTGCAGCCTAGTCCTGGCGTGGTGGTCAGGAGCATGTCCTTAACCTCTGTGTCTTGGTTTTCTCATGTGCCAGATGGAACAATGCCTCCCACTCAGGGCAGTGGGTGGGGATGGGGGCACCGAGTCTCCCCACCCCCGCACCGGCCACATAGCTTTGGCTGCTGCAGTGAGCATTACCCACCACCACCCCCCGCCGCCCCCACCCACACACACTTAGGAGGAGGGAGAACTGAGGGCAAATGAGTGCAAGATACCAAGGTATCAGTAATATTAAGAATCTGTATGCCAGATCCTGTGCTGAGCCCCTTGTCCTAAACTCACAGAAACCCTGGCACTTTATTACTTCCATTCGACAGATGAGAAAACTGAGGCTCCGGGAAGAGAAGTCATTTGCTTATGGTCAAATGATCTGAGCCAGAATTTGAATCCAGGTCTCTCTGACTCCAGGGTCTACCCTGGGCTGAGGATAGGTCTGTTGCTGGGGTCTGTCTGCCACGGTGGGTACCTTGACACTGTGTTGGGGTCCCCTTCTAGCCTGGACTAGAGATACCTATAACAGGTCTAAGTGGGGGAGGGAGCTATTATAGCAGAGGGAGGGAGAAGGAAGCTCACCTCCCCACCTCCCAGTCCTGGCCTTGCCTCAGGCACAGAGCCCTCTGGGGTACACTTGGAGATGGGGGCCAGAAAAGAGCTGATCCAGCCCTCCCAGTGCAGAGGGAAGGAGGCTTAGATGCATTGACCAGCCCTTTGTCTTCTGGGTCACCCTTCCCAAAGCCCTGAACTCCAGAGGTGGGGTCCTTGTCCCTGAAAAAAAAAACCCGAACTTGGCCACCTCTGCAACACCTGGGAGCTTCAGTATCCTCATCTGGAAAACGGGCGGGGGGGGGCGCCTCTGTTTGAGCCTCCCTCTCCCCAAGTGGGTACAGGGCAGGGCTGGGGGATGAACAACTTCATTGCACTGGCCACCCTCCAACATGACCCTTCCTTTGGGCCTGGAGGTCAAGATCCGCCCACAGTGTCCCTGCTGTGCGTCCTGCCTTCGGGGCCCCTCTGGCCCCACTGCTGCGTGTGGAGGGGGCCGTGGGAGGGAGGGAGGGAAGGAAGTACAAAGCGCCATTGTCCACCAGGGGGAAGGGGAAAGGGATGGGGCGGTTTCCGAAACTGCCCGGTGGAATTCTCCGGGGAGGAAAGAGGGCGCTTCCTCCTGGGGCGGGGGGCGGGCCTCTGGGTTGTTTCTGCCCACGCTGCTGGGGGCATCCGGCAGGCCCTGGCGTCTCTCTGGGCCTCGGTCTCCCCACTAGCACAGGGGAGGAGACCCACTAGCCCTTCCTTCTTTCCCGCTGGGGGACCCGCCGGCAGTGGAGCGAGGCCTCGCCAGGGGGCGTTGGAGGCCCGCAGTCTCGCGAACCGCCGACCCTCCCAAGGCCACGCCCCCATCTGGCCTCACGCCCCGCCCCCGGCCCCGCCCCCAGCCCCCGCTCTGGGCGCCCAAGCGGGAGGCAGACGCGAAATACCCCCATACGGGCTGCTATTTTTTTGGTTCTCCCTCACCCAGGACATTTTTCCACTGATTTCTTTTTTAGAGAGAGAGTGGAAAGGAGGGGGAGAGACAGAGAGAAGCATCGATGTGAGAGACACATGGGTTGGTTGCCTCCCCAACTGGGGGCTGGGGGCACGTGCCCTTGACCAGAATCCAACCCGGGACCCTTCCGTCTGCAGGCTGACGCTCCACCCACTGAGCCGCACCGGTAGCGGGGCCCGGCTGCTTTCCTAGCCTCTGCCACGGAGAGGGAACCGGGGTGCGCAGGACGGAAGGAAGCAGCTCCCCCAGGCCTCCCAGCGAGTGAGTGAGTGTCGGGAGTCCGAGCTCGAACCCGAGACCGCAGCGTCCTTAGGTGCCCCCGCCCGGGGCCGCAGGAATGTGCGGGAGCCGGAGCCGGAAGCGGCTCCCGGGTCCCCGAATCGGCCCGACGCCGGGGCGGGGGCCAGCTTTGCCTTATAAGGCCCGGGCCGGCGGGGAGGAGTCCGGCTCGGGACGCCCCCGTTCCTGCCACGAGGCGGCCGAGGCCGGGCCGGCGCGCGGGGCGGGACCCTCGGGGAGAAGCGAGGGCGCGCGCCCCGCGGCGGAGGAACCGGCCGGGGCGGGAGACCTGGGGCGGCTTCAGGGTCCAGGGATGAGGGAGGGGCGGGGTCCTAGGAGCCCTCTCCCGGGGCGGGGGCGGCCACAGCCACGCGTCGGCTTCCCTGAAACTCTTCCCGCGCCCAAACCCCACGCGGGTCGAGGGGGTGGCGGCTGGAGAACCCCAAGCCTCGGAGGGAACTCCAGGAGGTGGGGATGCGCGGGGGCCTGCATTTTGTCTGGAGGGCTCAGCCTGGACGACCTCCATTAGGACTCCGACTTCCAGGATGGAGGTCGAACTGACCTTTGGAAACCCAGCCCCTCCCCTCCAGGCTGCACGCGGCTGGCGGCGGCGGCAGACACCTGGGGAGTCTAAGGTGTTTGCTGGTCTGAGGGCACACAGGCCTTGGTAGATCCTGGCAGTGGCTGGGCACTGCCCAGTGGCTGGGTTGGGGGCTGGCTGCCTCCATCCCCCGCTTCCAGAGGAATGATAGTCAAGGAGTGCGGTGGGTCACCTGCCTTCTCCTAGGGAAGGTAAATCTTTAATTTCTGCCCCGGACAAGGGTCAGGGGCTGGAGGGATGGGGCATCCAGTTCAGCTGCTCTCTGTCCTTGCTGGTGGGCACATGCCTGGCCTGTTGTAGTGCCCCACGACCTCTTTGTGCATGGGGGGGGCGGGGGCCGCAGGGGTTAGGGTACTCAGGAAGAAGCTGGGGAAAGGGGATAGGTTGGGCTCACCCTTCCGCCTCAAGATCTGGACCCATGCCTCACTCCACCCCATGCCAACTCTCAGACCTAGAGATTAGGTTCACACACATCCCCCCTCCCATTTTATAGGTAAAGAAACTGAGGCTCAGAGTGGGAAAATGACAGACTAGAAGTCACAGCTCATCAGGCTCTTCCGGCCTTGACTTGCTCAGGACTCGGGGTTCTCCACGGTCCCCTTTGAGGCTTGTCTGGATCCTGGCACACCCTCTTCCCAGCTGGGTGCCTTTGGGCGGGTGAGTTCATTTATCTGAGGCATTCTGGGAGATGGTGTGCCCAGCACCCAGCCTGCCCCTGCTGTGCCCTCGCACTATTAATCACTTCGGCTATCATGGGGCCAGCGTCGGGGGTAGGGGGGGCACTGCCCAGGTTGTTGCCGGGAAGAGGCCCATCTAGCCTCCCCACACTTGTGGCTGCATATGGGGTGAGTCCTGAGCAAGTTACTGTTTAAACAGGTGGTAGCCGTGGGGGGCTGGGAGCGATCAGGCCTCAGCACCTGGCACGGACAGGCATATGCCACGGGGGCCTCTGCATCAACCATGCGGAACAGGCCTAGCCCTCCTCCTCCTCCCCCCCTCATCCCCCCTCCCCATCACCTCCTCTGGTCCGAGGAGAGGCAGCCTAGTAGGCCCTGCCTCTCCGGCCTCGCAATGGGGGCGATGGGGCCACTTACCAGCTTCCGCAGGGCGCCCTCATCCAGCCCAGCCAAGGCCTCGTCCGCCATCTTGCTGGCCCCTAGCTCCGTGCGTCCCCTCCTGGTGAGATCCTCAGTGCCCGTGGCACCTAACACCAGCGCAGGGAATTCTGCAGGGGACAGACGTAAGTCAGGCCTGCGGGGGCCTCTTCCAGTGCCTCGGTTTCCCCTCTTCCCCATGATCATTTGTTGCTGTCCTATCCTTGCTACCTGTGATGTGGCTTCTGGTTGGGAGTTGCCCTCTGCCCTCGGGTAGTGTGCTGGAGAGCTCAACAAGCCAAGAGTCTCGGGTTCCAGCCCAGACAACTCAGCTGCAGGCCTAAGCTGGACCCTCGCCCCGTCTGAGCATCACACAGGGAGGGGAGGGGCCTGGATTGAGAAGCTGGGCCCCAGCAAGGCCCACCCAAGCTGTGATCACCGCCAGGGGGTGCCCGCCAGACTCCACAGTTTCCTGCCCCACCCACCCATCCCCAGGGCCTGCCCAGCTCCACTACCCCCAAAAAGCTCAGCCTCTGTCTGAGGGCTGAGCCCGTATCCAAGTCCTCGCTGCTACTGCCACTCTCATTCCCTCAGGTGATTTCAGCCTTGAAGGTAACACCCTGTCTTTCAATTCCCCAGGACAGCCCTCTGTAAACACCCCTCTCCACACCTCCCCTTTCTGCCCTCCCCCTGATGCCAACTGCCCTGAAGCAAGGGGTTCAGGCACCCAGCTCCTTTTGCTAAATTCACACACTTATAATCCAAGTCCCCAGCCGGAAGGTTCTTAAGAAACGGACTCGTCCAGACTCTGGATTTAGACAAACTGAGGATTAGAGGGGACCTGGGATTTGTCCCCAGGGGAAGGAGGATCCCAAAGACCCAGAGTGAAGGGGGGGAATCTGAGCCGCCTCTGGCTTCTGAAGACCCCTTCCCAAGTGCCCCAGGGGACTCAGGACAGCCCCCTTTCGCCCCATCAGTACCCATCAAAGGGGCCCCCTACATCCTGGCCCAGCCGCCCAGTGCAGCTCGTTCCTCCCCTCTGCAGCCCCAATGTTTTTCTGGCATCGGAGGGTCCACAGCCTGGTGCTTAGTTAATGTATGGGGACCGAGATGGCCCCAGGAGTCCCCCTTCTTGTTGATTCATCCCTCAGTCAACCCTTCCCGGTCCCCAGAACAGCCACTTGTTGAGTCATCCAATCGGTGAATGGGTCTGGGGGTGGTGGTTTCCTTGGACCCTGCCAGTTCAAGTTGCTGCTAGCTTTTCCCATCCCTGTCGGCTCGCACAGATGTCAGCCTCCCACCCTCCCTCTGTTGGAATCCTTGCTTCTTATCTACCTACTTTGGGGTAAACCCCGCACCCCCAAGAGTGTCATTCACCCATCATCAGATTTAGGTTCTGTGGACACTCTGAGTCATGTCTTCTGAGGACAGGGGTCCCTAATCCGTGATCTAGGACTTCCAGGGGGCTGCAGGAAGGCTTTTCCCTCAGGTATTCCCGCGGCTGTCCCACACCAGTCCCAAGGCTCTCTCTGTCGCACATTTTTGGGTTCCTGGCGATTGTGGGAGACCTCAGAGGAATGTGGGAACTTCCCCAGAGTGTCTGCGCTCCCCCACCCGCCTTCGCCCCCGCCCAGAGCCTCCTGGCTTCCGAACCTTATCCCAGGGTTTAGAACCCCCGCGGGTGGGTGGGGGCTCCCAGGTCTGAGCGTCCCAGAACCCACGCCCAGATATCCCGGTTCCACTCTGGCACCCGGAGGTCCGCGCACCCACCTCTCAGTCCGGCTGGCCAGCCGCGCGCGGGCTCAGGTTGGGTGGCTCGGGATCCGACAGATGGACTAGGAATGGCTCAGGCAGAAGGCGTGCCGCCTGGGATCCCAGGCCCGCGCCGCAACCGTCCTCGGGACTCTGGAAGGGCTGTCTGTCCAGCCGTGCCAGCAGCCCGGCCAGCCCCGCCTCGCCCCGCCGCGCCAGCCAACCCTGGGGAGGGTCCCGCCCACCCTCGTGCCCCATTGGGGAAATTCAATTTGACGGCCACGCCCCTCGCCGGCCAGGATCGTAGGGGGTTGCAGTCGGCGGGACCACTGCCGCCGGGGCCCGGCTGGTCGCGTGGGCATCGGGCAGGAGGACGCAATTTTGCGCCCAAGTCCAGGAGGGCGCGCCCAACGCCGGGGTTAGTGGCGCGGGATCGCCCGCGGCGCGGAGCCTGCGGGACAGCCCTCCTCTTTGTTCCTGTGACCACGTCCCCTCCCTGGACTCCGCCCCCTCCTCGCGTCAGTGGCTGGGTTTGGCCGCCGCCCCCAGGCGGCTTTCGGGGACACCTGGTCGGGGCCACCTCCGAGGAGCGACTGCGTAATCGGCGGCATCTGGACCCTATGTTGGCGCATCTCAGGGACCACTGGAGATGGAGCAGGATCAGTCACACAGCAGCCCTCTCTCGGCCGACACATCTTGGCGCAGACATTGCCCTCATCGGCCATGCTTCTCCCTTCCAAGCCCCCCCCCCAGGAACTGCCTCTTTTCAGCGTTGGATCCTAAAAATTGGGAATATGGAATTCAGACTCTCATTCAACAAATGGAGGAAATTGAGGCCCAGAGAAGGCCAACATGCCCAAGACAACACAAGGAGTCGGCCAGGGATCCAAAGAAGGCAGATTCCCTGGGGAAAGCCGCTCCATCGCCCTTGCTGGAGGCCCGGGAGCCTCCCACAGGTCTCCATGGAGACCAAAAGGAGTTGGAGCCTGGGAGGTGGGGTCTGGAGTCCTGTCTGTCAAATAAAAACAATACTAGTATCACCTCATTTATTTTCTTTTTATTATTTATTCATCTAGGCAGATCCCGCCTCAGGTTTATGTGTACAAATAGCACAGGAGGACACCAGCTCCGTGCAGACAGCAGCCCAGGCATCACATCGGTCCTTCTGTCCTCACATCTCAGCCTGAGCCTGAGCTGCATCCACATCCGCAGCCTGGGGCTTGGTTTCCGCCTTGGCTTTGGCCTTTGGCCTGCAGAGCCTGAGACCCTTGGCGATGCGGGCACCAGCATGGTTCCCAAGCTTGGGGTGAGCCATGGAGGCAAGTCAACTGAGCTCACGGCTGCTGCCCTTTGGGATCTTGGGCTTGACGAGGACCTTGATAGCCTCTGCTCATGTGCGCATGGCCTTGGGGTTGTTGGCCTGCATCTTCTTCAGGCCCTTCTTGTTGTGCTTCTTGGCAAAGCGCATGTTCCTTAGGGAACTTGGGGTCTACCCGCTTAAGAGATTCGCATCTTTGTGATTGGGGTTTCTCGATGCCCTCTCTCTGTGCCATTTTTGGGACTGGTTATGCGTGGTGTGGTTCTTAGACTTGGCCATATCTGCACCCAAGTCCGCAGCTCCTGAAGCACCTAAGACCGGAAGCTCAACTCATTTATTTACTTAAAAATATTTTTTTATTGATTTCAGAGAGGAAGGGAAAGGGAGAGAAAGATAGAAACATCAAAGATGAGAGAGAATCATTGATTGGCTGCCTCCAGCACAAGCCTGCAACCTAGGCATGTGCCCTGACCGGGAATCGAACTGTGACCTCCTGGTTCGTAGGTCGATGATGCGCAACCACTGAGCCACGCCAACCGGGCATCAACTCATTTATTTTGTACTTGCCAGGTACCAGGCATAAAAATCCCACAGCTACCATTTGAGCCCAGGGTTACTGTCCCATTTCACAGTTGAGAACAAAAGCTCGTAGGTAGTGGAGCTGGGATTCATACCAGCACCTCTTGATCCAGAATCTGTGGGGAAATGGGCTCGTTGCCCCCAGCAGATTCCCTCTACCCCACTGTTCAGATCCTCTGTGACTACCCACACACCCACCCCACCTCACCCGTATTTAGAGAGGTCCAGTTTCCACTCTGATACTCTTTTAAAGGTATCCTATTCCATCCCACATCCTTGCCAGGAGGCTCCTTTTTTTAAAAAAAAAAAAAAATATTCTATTGACTTTTTACAGAAAGGAAGGGAGAGGGATAGAGAGTCAGAAACATCGATGAAAGAGAAACATCCATCAGCTGCCTCCTGCACACTCCCTACTGGGAATGTGCCGGTAACCAAGGTACGTCGGAATCGAACCTGGGACCCTTGAGTCCGCAGGCCGACGCTCTATCCACTGAGCCCGTGGTCGGCAAACTGCGGCTCTTTGGCCCCTTGAGCGTGGCTCTTCCACAAAATACCACGGCCTGGGCGAGTCTATGTTGAAGAAGTGGCGTTAGAAGAAGTTTAAGTTTTAAAACTTTGGCTCTCCAAAGAAATTTCGATCGTTGTCCTGTTGATATTTGGCTCTGTGGACTCATGAGTTTGCCGACCACTGCACTGATGCACTGAGCCGAACGGGTCAGGGCAGGTGGCTCCTTTTTACCCATGGAAAAACCAAGGTGCTGAGTAGACTTGTTCAGGCCACACAGGAGGAGGAGCAAGCAGACCAGTTTGGAGGCTACACTTGCCAGGCCCCCTCCCCCTGGGCAGGCCCCGTCTAGACCCTCCCTAGGTGACCCAGATGCCACCTTACCCTGGCAGAGTGAGTCAGCGCCCTCCCAGGCCAACTCGGTCCTGCGGCAAACCTCGCACGCACGCCCGTTGGCACCGCCCCTCGGGGCCGGGAACACCTCTAGGCTACCTGGGAGCCTCCGCCCTGCCTGAGTGGCAGCTCCAGGCTCTAATGAATGGCCTGCTTCCTGCTAGCTCCGCCCCCCCCGCGAAGCTGGGAGGAACCGCACAGGTGAGTCTGAGTCCCGACTCGTTGGGTCTGACGCCAGTTCAAGAATCCTTGGTACCTTAAGCCCTCCGGGCTGGGGTCCCCCTACCTGCCTGCCCGTTCCCTTCCTCCCTGCAAGGGGTGGGGCGGGATGGTGCTGACGGTGAAATAAAGATCAAAGGGCAGTTCCCTGCGCGGCTGGGGAAGCGTCAGCCACAGCCCGGGACGCGCAAACATGCCGAGAGGAGGGTCCTGGCGTTCACTGCGCACGCTTGCTGCGTGTCAGACATTGGGTCTGCCCTCTTGCAAGCTGACCCGGATTCTACAGAGGAGGAAGCTGAAGAAGCTCTGGGAGGTGAGGGCACCGTGGCCTGGCCATGGCATTCAAACTTGAGTGGCATTCTGCCCATGTCCAAGTCCCTTCCCTCCACCTCGCTGCCTCTAGGATAGGGGGGATCCCGGAAGACTCCTCGGAGGAGGTGATGTGCAAACTGATCCTCGAGGAAGGATGAAAAGAAATCCACCCCACAGAATAGAGCGGGGGTGGGGGGTGGGGGGTGGGGGTGGGGGTGGGGAAGGCATGGAAGGGCATTTGTGACAGAGAAACAGCGTGAGTAGAAGCCGGGAGGTTTGTAAATGGGAAAGGGAGGAGCGATGGGCCATGGATGGAGCAGAAAATGGAGATGGGGTGGTTCTATCTGTGACGTGCCCTGAATACCAGGTGAGCAGGGTGAACATATCTTATGGGCATTGGGGAGGCCTGGGCCTCAGTCTGTCCATCTGTAAAATGGGGGAATTGGACTGGCCCACGTCAGGCCCTCCCGGGGCTAGAGGGTGTAACAGGAAAGGTCTGGATTCCTCCAGGTCCAACCTAGGACTTGGCAGAGAGGGGGAGTAGCTGGAGCAGCTCAGGGGGCCAAGGGTAATATTTTGCTCCAGTGCCTGAGTTTGAGAATAAATATTGTACCAGGTTGGCAGTGCCAGATCCCTGGTATCACCCTGTGAGCTCTACTCCCCCCTTTCCCCCCCTCCCCCCCGCCCTTCACCCTCCATTTCCCCCAGCCAGGATTCTGCAGGGAAAGCCCAGGCCTGGGGTCAGGACTCAGGAGGGGTGACGAATCTTAGCCCTGGCTCCACCCTAGGCTAAGTATTGGTCCTCTGGAAACCCCAGTTGCCTCATCTTCACAATGAGACAATTGTGGCCTCAACTCTCTAAGTCCGTTCCTGCCAGACTAGACACCTTAAAATTCCAAGACTGGCCTGGCCGGCGTGGCCCAGTGGTTGAGCGTCGACCTATGAACCAGGAGGTCAGGGTTAGATTCCCGGTCAGGGCACATGCCTGGGTTGCGGGCTCGATCCTCAGTGTGGGGCGTGTAGGAGGCAGCCGACCAATGATTCTCTCCCATCATTGATGTTTCTATCTCTCTCTCCCTCTCCCTTCCTCTCTGAAATCAATAATTAAAAAAAAAAAAAAAAAAAAAAAAAAGCCCTAGCCGGTTTGGCTCAGTGAATAGAGCATTGGCTTACGGACTGAAGGGTCCCGGGTTCGATTCCCTGTCAGGGCACATGCCAGGGTTGCAGACTCGATCCCCAGTAGGGGGCATGCAGGAGGCAGCCGATTAATGATTCTCTCTCATTATTGATGTTTCTATCTCTCTCTCCCTCTCCCGCTCCCTTCCTCTCTGAAATCAATAAAAAAATATATTTTAAAAATTCCCGGGCTGTCGGGGAGACCCCACCTTGGGATGTGCTCACAATGGCTGTGAGGTCAGCGGAGGCCAAGACCTTGGGCCTGTGAGGGAGTCCGGGGCCTGCTGGGAGGGTTGGAGGGGCTAGAAGTGGACCCAGGTTGGTCCTGCTGTTGGGGTCTCATAGCCTCGTGGCAGAAGGGGGAGACGTGGTGTGTGGGATCCAAATGGTGTCAAGAGCAAAGCCCTCACTTGCTGTTTGGCATCTGAGGGGACGGGGAGAGGCAGCATGGAGAAGGGAACAGCATGAGCAAAGGAAGGGAGGCAGGACTGTGAGGACTTTGTTGGGGAACACTCCGGTAGGTGAGGCAGGAGCGTGGGGTCTCTAGAGGAGGAGAATTGGTTCTTGTTGGGCTTGGCTGGGTCCATGCACTCTGGCCTTCCTCGTCACAGGAAGAATTGGAGGCCCCTGAAGTCAGGGCCAGCAGCCCCGGGAGCGGGGCTGGAGACCTGTTTGGAAAACCAGTTTGGCAAGGCCAGCTCCTCCATGATGTCATCCAGCTGCTGTGTTCTCTGAGTGACAGTGCCAGATAAACTTCCGGCCTCAGAGGAGGAGAAGGGGCCTGGCCCCATGTGCTGAGGGATGGGAGAGGAATGACTATTGATTTTTTTTTT
Organism: Ia io; assembly: GCA_025583905.1. NCBI lineage: Eukaryota > Metazoa > Chordata > Mammalia > Chiroptera > Vespertilionidae > Ia > Ia io. Next base: position 3,474,657 of record JAJQQW010000023.1, read on the forward strand.
TTTTTTTAAGAGAGAGAGAGAAAGAGAAACCTCCATTTGTTGTTCCACTTGCTTATGCATTTATTGGTTAGTTCTTTTTAAAATATATATATATAGCCGAAACCGGTTTGGCTCAGTGGATAGAGCGTTGGCCTGCAGACTGAAAGGTACCAGGTTCGATTCTGGTCAAGGGCACGTACCTTGGTTGCGGGCACATCCCCGGTGGGGGGCGTGCAGGAGGCGGCTGGTCGATGTTTCTCTCTCATCGATGCTTCTGACTCTCTATCCCTCTCCCTTCCTCTCTGTAAAAAATCAATAAAATATATTTTATTGATTTTTTACAGAGAGGAAGGGAGAGGGATAGAGAGTCAGAAACATCGATCAGCTGCCTCCTGCACACTGCCTACTGGGGATGTGCCCGAAACCAAGGTACATGCCCTTGACCGGAATCGAACTTGGGACCCTTCAGTCCGCAGGCTGACGCTCTATCCACTGAGCCAAACCAGTTAGGGCTATTGGTTGGTTCTTGTATGTGCCCTGACCAGGAATGGAACCCTCAACCTTGGTGTACTAGGACAATGCTCTACCAACTGAGCTACTCAGCCAAGGCCAGAGTGACTCTTCAATGCAGGAAACTTGGAGGCAAGTGGGCCCCAGGAAGAAGACCTTAGGGGGCTTGAGACGCCCACTGAGCTGTGATGAACCCCAAGAGACCAGCCTCTTGGACATAGGACAGGGTTCTGATGGGCTGGCCCGGATTTTTTGTGACTTCTGGGGGTTCCCTGATGCCTGATGTCTGCTAGGCTCGTGGCAGGGGCCCCGCGTCATTGCTGTCCATTGGGTTAGAACTTGACTCCAGATTATCATAACCCTCACAGTGGGAGCCCGGTGAGGTAGGACAGGCTCAGAGAAACCAAGCCACGCCAGCAGAATTCGAACCCGGAACCCTTGGCCTGAACCATGGTACCTTGCCCTCTACCATTTGGGATCTCTTCCCACATGGGGCCTAGTCATATTTCTTAGCTACTTGTGAGCACAGGAGCGGGATCTTGGCACCATAGAGCCCTAGATGCCCACTTTGTGGTCTGAATAGGTACTCTGAGTCCCTGCCTTCTCGGGCACAGAAGTAGGGGTGGAGCCACTCTGCACTCCAGATCCCCAGTTTCCTAAATCCCTTGTTCCCCCCTCAGGACCCAGCACACTCAAACATGAAAGGACAATAACTGGCACCTACGGAGTGCCTACTATGTGCCATCCACTCACTCAGCCCTGTGAGGTAGGTGCTAAGATTATATCCATTTTACAGATAGAAGGAAAGGCTCAGCCCGGCCACAGTGGCTCAGTAGTTGAGCATCGACCTGTGGACCATGAAGTCACGGTTCAGTTCCTGTTCAGGGCACATGCCCAGGTTGCAGGCTCGATCCCCAGTGGGGCGCGTACAGGAGGCAGTCGATGAATGATTCTCTATCATTGATGTTTCTATCTCTCTCTCCCTCCCCCTTCCTCTCTGAAATCAATTTAGAAAGAAGAAAGAAAGAAAGAAAGAAAGAAAGAAAGAAAGAAAGAAAGAAAGAAAGAAAGAAAGAGAGAGAGAGAGGAAGGAAGGGAGGAAGAAGGGGCTCAGAGAGGAAATATCACTTGTTCAAGTTGACACAGCGTGATGCCGGCATGGGCTGGGACTTGAACCCAGTTGCGTGGGCCCTTTCCCCCGTAGACAAGAGAGGGCATGGCCCTGTGCCGGCTGCAGAGGCGAGCAGTGTCCAGTTCAGAGTTTCCACACAGGCCTGGCCTCCCTGAGGCGGGAAGAAAAGTGCTGAGGCTGAGGAAACTGCTAACCTTCTCAGAGGAGGCGACCATGGTGGGAGGAGGGCTCAGTGCAGACCTCAGAGCCAAGTGCCGACGTGGCAGCTTGGACCGGCTACAGGCAGGGTGGGGCCCAAACCCAAACCAGCCTTCCAGCAGTGTTCCCAGCCCTCCACCAGCCCGGCCCGGCCCGGCCCTGCCTGCCCCCCTGGCTCCCCATCTGGATTTAAGATGAGGACTCTGGGCCTAATAATAGCTGAATGGCAGCAAGGGCAATGCCTGGAGCTGCGGCCAGCCAGAGCGGGGGACTGGGGTCCCCCGTAGTCTCATGCTGGCCTACAGCAGGTTTCAGAATTTAAAAAATAATACCAAGTGCCCTAGCCGGTTTGGCTCAGTGGATAGAACATCGGCCTGCAGACTGAAAGGTCCTGGGTTTGATTCCAGTTGCGGGCTCCATCCCCCAGTGAGGGGCATGCAGGGGGCGGACAATCAATGATTCTCTCTCATTACTGATGTTTCTATCTGTCTCTCCCTCTCCCTTCCTCTCTGGAAAAAAAAAAAAATAATAAGGGCAGGCATTGTGCTAAGGCTTAGCCCACAGTAACTCATTGATTCCTGACGACCACCCCCATGAGATAAGACTGCTATTAGCTCCATTTGATGGATAGAGAAACTGAGGCTCAGGGAGTTAAGCAACTTGCCTCTGAGGATTATGGCAGCCTCGATTGCTGGGCACATACATGTCCATCCTGGGCACTGTGCTAGGCACTTCCTGTGTATTTTCCCATTTGAGGAAAATACATAAGTCATCATGGGCAGATTGTCATGTATGCAGATGAGGAAAAAATGAGAGCCAGAGAAAAAAGGGAATTAGCTCCAACTCCTGTGGCTGCAAGGGTCAGAGTTGAGACTCGAACCCAGAACCCTCTAACCGTAGAGAGGTTAAGACTTGGGCTTCTGGAATCAGACAAACCTGAGCCTGATGGTGACATCACCGCTCCTTAGCTGTGTGGCCTGGGCAAGTTGCATCACTGGCTCGAGCCTCTGTTTTCTCCTCTGTAAAATGGGGTTTTGGCCCTAGCTGGTTTGGCTCCGTGGACAGAGCATTGGCCTGCGGACCAAAGGGTCCCAGGTTCGATTCCGGTCAAGGGCATGTACCTTGGTTGCAGGCACATCCCCAGCAGGGAGTGTGCACGAGGCAGCTGATCGATGTTTCTCTCTCATTGATGTTTCTAACTCTCTATCCCTCTCCCTTCCTCTCTGTAAAAAATCAATAAAATATATTTTAAAAAAGAAGAAGAGAAACATTGATGAGAGAGAAACATCGATCAGCTGCCTCCTGCACACTCCCCACTGGGGATGTGCCCGCAACCAAGGTACATGCCCTTGACCGGAATCGAACCTGGGACCCTTCAGTCCGTAGGCCGACGCTCTATCCACTGAGCCAAACCGGTTAGGGCAGACTGCTTTTTTCTTACACCCGTTTTATAGATGAGAAATGTGAGGCCCAGAGTAGGGAAGGAACTTGCCCTGGGCCATCAGCAAGGGAGTGAGGATTTGGGCCCAGAGCTTCGGTCCCAGAGGCTGCGCTCTTATCTCTGTCCACTTTGCGTCCTGACACTGCGGCCCAGAGGGAATGTGAGCTATGCCCGGGTCACGCAGCGCCACAGAGCTTTAGGGCCATCTGATGTGGGAGGCCGGCCCGGGTCCCTTCAGGCACAGCTTCTCTGGGCTCGAAGCACCAGATGTTCCCTAGCCTCAGATCTCTGACCTGTTCTTCCCAAGGTTAGAGCAAGGTCCAGATTGTTGGGCCCCTTCCCTGGGAGGCTAGGATTCCAGGTTTCTCTAGGAGAGGTGGGCCGATCGACGGTTCTCTCTCATCATTGATGTTTCTCTCTCTCTCTCTCTCTCTCTCTCTCTCTCTCTCTCTCTCTCTCTCTCTCTCTCCCTCCCTCCCTCTCCCTCCCTCTCTGAAATCAATAAAATATGTATTTTTGTTTAAAAACCTCTTTTTTACTTTGTTGTTAACATTTAAAAATCAGGAAATTTCACGTGGCAATCCAAATTGGTGTTTCTCTGGGGTCTCAAACCTGGGACTGGATTCCTCCAGGGCAGTCGCTTCCTCTGAAGGGGACCCTTCCGGGGGTTCCTCCCTATGCCTCCCCCTGCCCCCCCACCCCCCACCCCGCGGGACTGTGCAGTTTGAGACCTTGAAGAAACAGCACCCTCATTACCACCAAGGACCAGTCAGGATCCTGGAATCTGACTTAATCAGATGAATAATTCCTCCTTCTGAGGGCAGGTCCAGGAGGAGTACACCCCACCCCCCGTCTCTGCCAACATGGAGAGTGAGGGATGTTTTGCTCCAACTTTTTAACCTGATGTCTGACTCCTGAATCCCTGGGGGCTGAATGATTGCAACGAATGCTTCTCAGGCCATGCAGGTCCCAACCCCCCGCCCCCCAGCCTTTGCTCTTGCCTTGCTCTCTGCTTGGACCACTCTGCCTCCTCACCTTCACTCTTGCTGGGTCCTGATTACCATTCATGTCTCAACTCCAACGTCACCTCCACAGAGAGGCCTTCCCAGCGCACCTATCTGAAGCATCAAGCAGTACTCAGTACTGTGTTACCTTTTTTATTTCTTTTCATACCCGTTATTATCTGAAATTATTTTGTTGTTGCTGTTTGGCTCCTGCTAGATGTGAGCTCTGAGAAGGCAAGGATGGAGTCTGTCTCTCTCACCACCGACAGAGTCCTCGGGGCCTAGAAAAAGACCTGGATCCTAGAGGTTCAGCCCACAGCCGTGGGACCGGTGAACCACGGGACTCACACAATACCTTTCCCTGGAGGATGCACATGCCAGCCTGTGTGGGTGGGAGCTGGGAATGGGCCAGCCAGTTCACAATTAAGGAGCAATTAGTCACCAGCTAATAGGTGCACAAGACAGCTGAGGGGCTGGGAGGAGAGCAAGGGACTGACAGTCAAAAAGAGCTTCAGGTCTGTTTGTGGGAAAATATTGAGAGAGGGCAGTGAGGAACCCCCAGGGGGAGGTTTGAAAGCCTCTTCCAAGTTATTGAAGGAGATTTAACTTGTACCTTCCTCTGACTTCACTAAAATCCGGTTCTCAAACTAAAAGTGCTGTTGGGTTAGGAGGTTGGGTCAGGGGCGAGCTCATCTTTTCACTTTCTGTTGTTAATCCTCACCCGAGGATATGTTCCCATTGATTTCTAGAGAGAGTGGAAGAGAGAGGGAGAGACAGAGAGAAACATCAATGTGAGAGAAACACATCGATTGGTTGCCTCCTGCACCAGCCCTGACCAGGGCCCAGGCCGGGGAGGAACCTGCAACCGAGGTACGTGCCCTTGACGGAAATCAAACCTGGGACCCTTTGGTCCACAGGCCGATGCTCTATCCACTGAGCCAAACCGGCTAGGGCCCATCTTTTCACATTTTGAAATTGTTCATTTAAAGTATGACCATGTTAGGTCACTCAGTCCGACACAAGTATCCGTCTGGGCTTGTTCAGTACTCTCTGAGTTTGAAGAGTTTCCTTTTTAGGGCCAAAACATAGTTGGAGGAAGGCAATGCCTGTTTCTCCCCCTTGTTTCTGCTACCGGAGAAGGCATCTCCTGCCTGCTGCCCACAGGTGCCAGGCATCCCTCGGCACCTCAAGCCAGCTCCCCAAATGGCAGGCAGAGTCTCCGGAGGAAATGGTCAGTGTCTACAAGGCTTGCCCAGTGTCTCCAAAATGTGCTCAGTGACGTCACAAGCAAGGCTGGGCCGATAGGAAAGGGGAGTCTGGCCAGTGAGGACAGACAGAAGCCTGCAGGCATGGGTTCGGGCAGGACAGAAACGGAGACTGCCGATAGGCGGAGGTTAGGACAGCGCTGGGCACTTTGGAAGGAGAATGAGCAACCCAGTTCGCAGAACATGCTCACCAGCTCGGTCCTCCTTTCTCCTCAGCAGCCCTGAGTGGACAGATTAGAATCATAATTATTATTTTTAAGAGTAATATGTATATATTTAGTTAGTTAGTTAATCCTCACCCCAGGATATGTTTCCATTGAGTTTTAGAGAGAGTGGAAGGGAGGGGGGTAGACACAGAGAGAGAAACATCGATGTAAGAGAGACACATCGATTGGTTGCCTCCCATACGCACCCTGACCAGGGCCGAAATTGAGCCTGCAACCCAGGTATGAGGCCTTGACCGGGATCGAACCCAGGATCCTTTAGTCCTCAGGTCCATGCTCTATGCACTGAGCCAAACCGCCTAGGGCATCAGATATAATTATATTCATTTTGCAGATAAGGGTCCTAAGATCCAGCAAGATCATAGGGCTACACATTGCCAAGCCGTGCACGTTAGACCAGTATTCGGCACATAGTGGGTGAACACTTGATGTTTATGGAATAAAAGCAGAATGTGTACATTTGATGGCACTTTTAAAAGGAACCGGAAATGATGAGAAATCTGTATTTTTGCATCGCCTTAAGTATCACCCCACAAGGTACTCACTAATTACAAAGAGACCCTTTACAACGGAGAAACCCAGCAAGACACCTTAACCAAGGAGTCAATGCTAATATTACCAGCAATAAATCTTATTGATAGACTGTAGCTATTGAGGTAGCCAGAATAGTTTTATGTGTCTCTCAACCCAAAGACACTAAATGAATATGGCTACTCTGAGTTATTTGCATAAATGTTTTATCTCTCCTGCTCGTCTGGAGATTGCCATATGCCTATTCTAGATATAGTTCTCCCTGGCCCAGGGTTAGTGAGAAAACTAGGACAATATGGTGAGTGACTTATAAAGGAAACTTCTTTAAAAATATTTTTTATTGGAGTGTGATTTTCCACAGAGAGGAAGGGAGAGGGACAGAGAGCCAGAAACATTGATGAGAGAGAAACATCAGTCAGCCGCCTCCTGCACACTCCCTACTGGATATGTGCCCGCAACCACGGTACATGCCCTTGACCGGAATCGAACCTGGGACCCTAGAGTCCGCAGGCCGACGCTCCATCCACTGGGCCAAACCGGTCAGGGCTATAAAGGAAACTTTTTAGTCTTAATCCTCACCCGAGGACATGTTTTTATTGACTTTTATAGAGAGAGAGGATGGGATTGAGAGAGAGAAGGAAACATCAGTGTGAGAGAGAAACATCGATTGGTTGCCTCCCATACACGCCCCAACAGGGGATTGAACCACAACCTTTTTGGTGTACGGGCCCACACTCCAACCACCTGAGCCACCCAGCCAGGGCTATAAAGGTACTTTTTAAAGAGTTGGTTAATTCTGAGGTTAGTCCTTATTAAATTTTATGATGACAGTAGAAAGTAGTGCTTTATTATTATTATTTTTTAAAATGTACTTTGACAGATTACAAAGTGTTGGCAATTGTGTGTTCCATTTGGAAAGAACACTTTCCTGGGATGTGAAATCCCAGAGTCTGGCAAGTTCTGGCCGGGTAATGATTCCTCGGGCCAGGGCCCTGGCCTGGCTCCCCACATAGCTCCTGGCTCCTGGTAGGGCCGGAGGTGCCTCCTGAAACGAGGGAGATGAACTAATGGGTTTAGAAAGCCGTTCTGGTCTCCTGCCTGTCATGCGGAGAGGCTCTGATTTAGAACTGTTTGTTACAGCTTATCCAATCACTTGATTCTTCTTCTTCTTTTTTTAATATTTGGTTTATTTATTTATTTTTTGTTCATTCTCACCGAGGATATTTTTCCATTGATTTTTAGGGAGAGTGGAAGAGAGAGGGAAAGACAGAGAGAAACATGGATGTGAGAGGAACACATCGATTGGTTGCCTCCTGCACGCACCCCCGACCAGGACCCGGGCCGTGGAGGAGCCTGCAACCAAGGTACGTGCCCTTGACCGGAATCGAACCCAGGACCCTTCAGTCCGCAGACCGACGCTCTATCCACTGAGCAAACCAGGTAGGGTGGACCCTTATCTTCTTAATTGTAGAGGCCAGGCTCTGAACAGTTGTATTACAGTCACCCCATTGTGGGGCCTCTGCTCCGACCCCAGCTGCCTGCCTGACTCAGTAACTGTGGGTGGCCTCACTCCTGTGTGTGGGCATCAGGGCCAGCAAGAACCCTCCAAGTTCCTTGAAAACCAAATATGGCCAGACCAGTCCCTCCGAGGCCCGGACTGCAGTCTGGGCTTGCTCCTGCCTGCTCATCTGGGCTTGGGGCCCTCTCCCTACACAACCTCCTGGCTCTGCCCCAGAGAACTCTAGGAGAGCCTCCATTCAGATCCCCTCCTCATAGAGTCTTGTTGAGCAAGTGACTGAAAGAGAAGATGTGGGACCAGTGTTTTATCCAAGCCACAACAATTCCTAACCCCAAGCCTTTGCTCATGCTGTCCCCTCCACGTGGAGTGCTTCTCACTCTCAAACCAGCTCTTCTGCATCCTTCAGGGCCCTTTGTGAGGTATCAGGAAAAGTTACTTCCCAACTATGTGGCCTGGAGTAAGTCATTTATTTCATCCATCCATCCATTTATCCATCCATCCATCCATTTATCCATCCATCCATCCATCCATCCATCCATCCATCCATCCATCCATCCATCCATTATCCATCCATCCATTTATCCATCCATCCACCCACCCATCCATCCATTCATCCATCCATCCATCCATCCATCCATCCATCCATCCATCCATCCATCCATCCATCCATCCATCCATCCATCCATCCATCCATCCATCCATCCATCCATTTATCCACCCATCCATCCATTTATCCATCCATCCATCCATTCATCCATCCATCCATCCATCCATCCATCCATCCATCCATCCATCCATCCATCCATTTATCCATCCATTCATCCATCCATCCATCCATCCACCCATCCATCCATTTATCCATCCATTCATCCATCCATCCAGTTATCCACCCATCCATCCATCCATCCATCCATCCATCCATCCATCCATCCATCCATTCATCCATCCATCCATCCATCCATCCATCCATCCATCCATCCATTTATCCATCCATCCATCCATCCATCCATCCATCCATCCATCCATCCATCCATCCATCCATCCATCCATCCATCCATCCATCCATCCATCCATCCATCCACCCACCCACCCACCCACCCACCCATTCATCCATCCACCCATCCATCCACCCTTCCTTCCTTCCATCCAGTGGGCACCTACCTGTGCCAGGCACTGTCCATATGGTCTCTCCTTCCAGACTAGAAGCCCCTTTAGGATTGCAGACCAGGCACCAGGAGAGAAATGTTCACCCAATATCCATGGCCAAGTCTTGTCCTTACTACAGTCCTGGTGAGGCCTTATCTTCATTACAGGTGGGAAGACTGCCTGAAGGGACAGGCCAAAGGACACACAGAGAGCGGAGACAATGAGGTGGTCATTGCACATCAGATCTGGAGGCTTATCTAGGCCACGGGGGAGAGTACCTAACGTTCCTTCACTAAGTGCCAGGAACGCTCATCAGAACAGCATCCCTATAACTCAGTGCCATCTTGTGGATGAGGCAACTGAGGCTCAGAGAGAAAAAGTGACCTGCCCTAACTCACCACTCATCCAAGAGGAAGAGTCTGGGCTTGGACTCAAGTCTGTGTCTCTAACCTCAGCTCTGCTCCACTGGGCTGGGTTCTCCAAGCACGCTAAGACCCAGAGAGGCAAAAGGAGTTACTTGGGATTCCACAGCAGTTGGGGGTAAGCCAGACCATACTGGGGAGACCTTTTCCATCCTGGCAGCTCTGCATGGGTCCGGATAAGTCTCCAGCCCTCGGTTGAAAGCAGGGCCTAGCTGACACATTCTCAGTCCTCGGAAGGATCCTAGAATCTGGTCCATAATCTCAGGCTGGCCAACAGATGCCATCTTCCCCAGACACCCCTCAGCCCCCACTCTGCCCCTGGACCACTCCTTCCCGACCCCTAGCTTTCTGCATGCCCCCCTCCTTTTTAATCATCTGAACCTTTTGCCAAAGAAAACTCGGTAGATGCCCGCGAACCAGCCAGCCGGGGAGGAAGCCGCCCTGGAATGCTGGAGGGGGGTCACTAGGCAGCTCGTGCAGGGAAATGTGAGCAGCTACCTTTTTTGGGGAAAGTCAGAACTCCCTCTGTGGGAAAGGATACAGGGCAGGCCAGTTCAGAGGCCCAGGCCTCAGTTTCCCCATAATCACCGCCATGGCATTGATGGGGTATGAATAACTTCAGCTGTTAATTTAACAACTATTGCTTGGGTGCCTGTTGTGTGCCAGGCATTGAGCTGGCTGCTTGGGACACAGTAGGGTCAGAGCTAAGCCCCGTCCCTCAGCCCCTGATCAACTCTCTGGGACTGGATGGGTTTCAGAATTCAGAATCTTGGGGTGGGGGGGGGGGTGGTGTTAAAACGTGATCCAGTGGGGTCTGAGCCCAACCATCTCCAAACATATGACTATTGCTGTAGTGAGGAGTGTGAGTATCGCCTCTAAGTGGACTAAAGGTCCTACACAGCCTCAGTCCCTGTCCAGGTCAGGTTTTGCCTCCAAGTGTGTTTTCTTCGAATATAGAGAAAAGCCCTCAGTTGTCTAGGTTCTCTGGACTGTGGAGCTGACGATCAAGGATCGAGGCCTGGTTCCTCTCCCCATTGTACAGATGAGAAAACTGAGACTCAGGGCAGAGGTGTCACCTATGCAAGGCCCTAGAGCAAGCAAAAGGCGCATGGGAGTACAAATTCCCACACCCCTCCGACCAACGACCCTGCCTGTGAGAGACGCAGGGGCGGGGGGCTGAGGTGAGAAGGCACCTTGGCCAAATCTTGGCGGCCCACCAGCCAGTTCTGCCAGGAAGGAGTTAAGCATGGCTTGGGCCCCCGCCAGGCCTCGCAGGGCCTGCCTGTCTGGGGCCTGTTTACCAGGCTGCGCTTGCATCATGGACTTCACCGTGCAGTGCAAACACACTCACATTCTTGGGTCATGAGAAACGCACTATTGCGGTGACATCATGCCCGAGAGGAGGTTTTCTCCGGCCTCTCTCCTGCCCACAGTCAAAGCTGTTTAATTAACACCCTTCACTGGAGCTCTTGTCTTCTTATAGAACATCAGACTGGACAAGACGCTCATGGGTGGGGGTGGAGGGGGCTGAAGTGCGTGTGTGTGTGTGTGTCTTAAAAGGATAAAAATAGCCCATCGGGGGCTCCTTTCGGGGTATTTGGGAGTCGGAGCGCACCACTATTTATGTTAAATCTATGTCACACTGGACGTGTTCGGGGAGTCAGCCTTGGAGACGGAACGAGAGAAACCACCCATGTCTTTTCGTTCCCTCTCGTTTTTCTTTTTGGGAGGGAGACTCGTAGGCCGAGTAAAAGGGCCCCAGGAGATGATTTAGACCAGCCCCCCACTATATAACCGAGGAAGGGAGGCTCAGAGGGAGGAGCCTTGCCTTCCAGGGTCCCACACACCTCACATGCCTTTGGCAGTGTTGTCCTCAGCCCCGCTTAGGCATTGCCAGTGGTTTTTCAGTACATTTTCTCTCTTTTGGAAAGAGAGGTGCATTTGGCTATAGCTCCTGGCTGCGGGTTTTTTTTTTTAAATATATTTTTATTGCCCCAACTGGTTTGGCTCAGCGGATAGAGTGTCAGCCTGCGGAATGAAGGGTCCCAGGTTCGATTCCGGTTAAGGGCACATGCCCGGTTGTGGGCTTGATCCCCAGTGGGGGGCATGCAGGAGACAGCCAATCAATGATTCTCTCTCATCAGTGATGTTTCTATCTCTCTCTCCCTCTCCCTTCCTCTCTGAAATCCTGCAACCAAGGTACATGCCCTTGACCGGAATCAAACCTGGGACCTTTCAGTCCACAGGCCGACGCTCTATCCACTGAGCCAAACCGGCTAGGGCTCACTCACAACCTTTTGACTTTCACTTTAGATACAATTCTAACAACCTTTTCCATGGCCTCTTCTTAGGCCACAGTAGCTTGGAAATAAAATTCAATTCAATAATCCATCATGTGCTATGGGCAAAGCACTGTGGGAGGTCCTGTTGAGCATGGGGTATCCATCAAGGAGGTTTTTGTTTTTTTTAAAGAATATATTTTTATTGATTTCAGAGAAAAAGGGAGAGGGCAAGATAGATGGACACATCAATGATGAGAGAGAATCATTGATCGGCTGCCTCCTGCATGCCCCACACTGGGGATCAAGCCCACAACCCGGGCATGTGCCTCGACTGGGAATTGAACCGTGACCTGGTTGGACACTCAACCACTAAGCCACGCTGGCCAGGCCATAGATGTTTTTTTGTTTGTTTGTTTTTGTTTTGTTTTTTGTTGGGGTGGGTTGCAATTCCCCACTCTTTTTTTTTAAATAGTATATTATTATTTATTTCGAAGAGGAAGATAGAGGGAGAGAGATAGAAACATCAATGATGAGAGAGAATCATTGATTGGCTGCCTCATGCACGCCCCCTACTGGGGGAATTGAGCCTGCAACCCAGGTATGTGCCCTTGACTGGAATTGGACCCAGGACCCTTCGGTCTGCAGAGCGATGCTCTATCCACTGAGCCACGCCGGCCAGGCCATAGACGGGTTTTAAGCAAGACAGCAGAATGATCTAATGGACCAACGTCACATGGGCTGCAACGTAGATATGGAGCAAGCCTGGAAAAAGGAAAAAGAGAGAAGTTAGCTCGCGAGTGCCAATTTATAAAGAAAATATTTAAAATGCTTTTTCCATGGAAAATTCCATCTACGGGACAAACCACTCTAACTCTTTCTTAACAGTTGCTAATGTTGGCTTCCAAAATAGCCCGAATACTTGTCTGCTTTGCATTCTCAAATCCCTTAAAAGTTTTCACAAGCGAAACAGTGTAAGCCAGGCCTGGACCCGAGTTCTGAGGAGTCGCAGGGTGCAGCCATTCTAAGACACCCCGAAGCACAGCTATCGTCCATCCCTGTGCTTCCTACATGGCATCGAAGGCCCAGGGGAGGGGAAGGAACAGCCTAAGTGACCCAGGAGCCTCGTGGTGGGGTGAGGACTCGAATCCAGAACTCTGAACTCTCCCGGTCTCCCAGGAAGGCAAGCCAACACCCTCCAATAACCCAAGATCTCCTCTCTCACCAGGAGGACAGCTTGGGCCCAGGGCTGTGAGCTCCCCGCCCCCTCCCCGGGTCCGGAAGCGCTGCCTGCCCGGGATTTCCTGTGTGTGGGAAAGAAACAGGATGAGCAGACAACTCTTCCAAGACTGACTTCTTTTCAAGTACGTGCAGCCATCTCTGTGACTCTGCGGCAGCCCTGGCCAAGAGAGCCAGTCTGCTGACATATGTTTCGTGTATTCCTAAAAGTCATCCAAAGGGTGACTGTGGGCCCGGGGAAGCACACGGCTACCCGCGTGAGGGGAGAGGAGCACGCACGGGCCATGGTCCCTGTCGTTGGGGAGCTGCCTTGGTGTGGGGCCTCCCAGACGCAGACCCAAGACAAGTATTTTTAAAAAATATATATTTTATTGAATTTTACAGAGAGGAAAGGGAGAGAGAGTTAGAAACATTGATGAGAGAGAAACATCAATCAGCTGCCTCCTGCACACCCCCTACTGGGGATGTGCCTGCAACCAAGGTACATGCCCTTGACCGGATCCGAACCTGGGACCCTTGAGTGTGCAGGCCAACGCTCTAGCCACTGAGCCAAACCGGTCAGGGCCCAAAGATAAGTATTGAATGCAAATGATCGATCTGTGAGCCGATCCCAGGGGATCATGCAGAGGATTGGGGAGGAGAGACAGGGACGAGCTCAACCCCTGCAGGGAACTCTCGGAGACAGAGTGGAGCAGGCTTCAGTCTTCCCAAAGAAGGGGGAGGGAGCTGGGGTGTCCATCCGCCAATTCTCCATCCTTCCGGACGTTTGCTTTTCTCTAACGTGCATGTAGGCACACGTGTGCTCCGAGGCCAGGACAATGCATTCGCAGGAAAGCAGCCTTTGTGGGGCAGAGGTGACTGTCAGGGAGATAAGGGCGGTGTCTGCTCCTGGGGCCGGCCATGAATGGGTGTTACATGCACAGGAAAAGGCGAGCACAGGCCCAGAAGCCATGTCTTCCTCTCCCCGGGTGGGGATGCGGAGGCCGCCTGCAGTGCCATGGCGGGGGCCTTTGCCTGTCCAGGCCCGAGTCACCCTTTTCTTCCCATGTGGCCGCACGGTGGCAGAGCCAGCGAGTATGCGCCGACATCCCTGTCTTGGGTTCCACACTCCCCTAGACTACATTTCCCAGGATCCCTTGCAGCGAGGAGGGGGCATGTGACTGATTCCGGCCAATGAGCAGAAGGGATGTGCGCCCCATCCAGGCTTGGGTCACAAAAGCCCTCCACACTCCGTCCTTTTTCTCTCTTCCCCTTTCTGTGGCGATCAGTGGATAGAGCGTCGGCCTGCGGACTCAAGGGTCCCAGGTTCGATTCCGGTCAAGGGCATGTACCTTGGTTTCGGGCACATCCCCAGTAGAGAGTGTGCAGGAGGCAGCTGATCGATGTTTGTCTCACATCGATGTTTCTGACTCTCTATCCCTCTCCCTTCCTCTCTGTAAAAAAATCAATAAAATATATTAAAACAAAAAAAAAAAAAAAAAAAAGGAGAAGGTTAAAGGTGACGTGAGCACTCTGCCTGGTGATCCTGGCAGAGGGAACAGCGTGGGCCAAGGCCCTGAGGCAGGAAGGCCGAACCTAAAGCCAGAGTGACTGGAGGTCATGAGCGAGGGAGAGAGGCCGGAGAGGAAGGTGCATGATCCTGATACAAGATTCATGGGTTCGTGGAGGAATTGGGTGGGTATAGGCTGCCCTGGCACCCTCCCACCTCAGGTTAAGAAACCAGATGGTAACCAGGAGGGGTTTTGAACCTAGAAACTCAGAATCTGTGTGTGTGTGTGTGTGTGTGTGTGTGTGTGTGTGTGTGTGTGTGTGTGGCTTGTATAGTTGTGGAGTTCAATGGCCCCCCAGGTGTGAGTCCCCTGTCCTGGGGTCAGGGTGCCCTGGTCTGCGGTGGAAGAGGGGTTTTTCTGTCTTCCAGTCACAGCCCAGCTTCACCTCACAGGATTGATTATCTGGCCTGAATTTGGTGAGACTCAAACCCTCTCTTGTGTGTTTTTTGAGACTCAAACCCTCTCTTTTGTGTTTTTTTTTTTTAACTATATATTTTATTGATTTTTTTACAGAGAGGAAGGGAGAGGGAGAGGGAGTTAGAAACATCGATGAGAGAGAAACATCGATCGGCTGCCTCCTGCACACCTCCTACTGGGGATCTGCCCGCAACCAAGGTACATGCCCTTGACCGGAATCGAACCTGGGACCCTTGAATCCGCAGGCCGATGCTCTATCCACTGAGCCAAACCGGTTAGGGCTCTTGTGTTTTTCTTAATTCTCACCCAGGGCCTGGGCCGGGGAGGAGCCTGCAACCGAGCTACACCTTGACTGGAATTGAACCCAGGACCCTTGGATCCACAGGCCAACACTCTATCCACTGAGCCAAACCGGCCAGGGCACCTCAGACCCTCTCTGGGCTGGGTTCCTCTCATCTTCGATGACACCAATATCGGCGCTCTAGGCTCTTCTGCCGGGCTAGCTTGGGACTCTCACCACATTTTTTGTTCAACCTCAAATAACTCACTTAAAAATGAACGGCAGGGCCAGAGCTGCTTGTCTGAGCCTCTGGGGCTGCCATTTGCCTCCCCCGCCACCCCGCCCCCCTCCCGCCCAGAGCAGCATCCCCTCGGGAAATGCAGCTGACCCAGCTGCATCCGTGGGAAGACCTGGCCCCCACACTTCACCCTGCTGAGGCCACAGGAAATGACCCTCTTAGCAGCCACGAGCTGCGATCCAGAGGACAATGACAGAGGGACGGAAGCCCGTTTGTCCCAGTTAACTCGTCCCTTTGGGTGGATGCCCGCTGCTGGAAACATAAAACTGAAGATTCAGTGGGGGGAAAAAAAATTTTAAAACAAAACAAAACAAAAAACAGTTCTATGGGCGTTAGCCAATTTCTGATGCTCTAAGGGGCTTTGTTTCCTTTATTTGTGTGTGTTTAAAACATAGATAAGGCTCAGAGAATCAAAGAATCTAAGGTGTGGTAGGTCAGCCGTCCCACCCCAGCACAGGCCCCCCTGGGGTGTCCCCCTTCGTGTGGTTGGGCCCTGCCTCTCCACGTGGCTGGCTGTTAATCACATCACTGGGCTCTCGCCACTGTCCCACCCTACCTCCACTCTCCACCTAGAAGCTGGACAGCTCTTCTCTCTCTCTCTCTTTAAATATATTTTTATTGATTTCAAAGAGGAAGGGAGAGGGAGAGAGTAGAAACAACAATGATGATGGTGATGAGAATCACTGATCAGCTGCCTCCTGTACACCCCCTACTGGGGATCAAGCCCACTACCCAGGCACGTGCCCTGACCTGGAATCGAACCATGACCTCCTGGCTCATAGGTCCACGCTCAACCACTGAGCCACGCCAGCCGGGTTGGAGAGCTCTCCTCATACCCAGATCAGGTCCCCCGTTCTGGAGTTCTGCAGGCTGGCTCTGTCATTCTTCCGGTCTCAGCTCAAATGCCGCTTCTGCCAAGAAGCTTCCAGAACATTCTCTAGGAAACAGCACCTCTCCACCGTTCGCTCTTAAAGCACTCAGCACACTTCACCAACATCTAAAAAGACCTGGTTTGTTCACCGTGCCCGGTGCAGAGTAGGTGCCCAATTCATGTTTGTTGACTGAATATTTTTCAGTGGTTGTTGCATTCAGAACAGAGTTGGATCAGAGAATCCCAATTTCATTGCATTTCCACAAACACGATTGGCTACAAACGGGGCACCAGGGCCAGGCGGCAAATCGATGAGGAATTCCACTCATTGATTGATTCATTGATCAATTGATCAATCAATCAGTTCCATTCACTGATTCATTTGGAGGGTAGGGCGCTGAGTAGATAGTGACTCAGTCTAGGAGTGCTGAGACCCAAGGAAGTTTCCAGGGGAGAAGATTTGAGGTGGGTTTTCCATCACCGAGAAGCCAGATGGGGTTGGGGGGGGGTTGGGGGGGACTGTTCCCCTTGAGGAAACCTTTACTCAGAAAGTGGCTGTGAATGTCTTTGGAAAAGGAGGAGACTGTGGTGTGTGGAATTCAATGGGTCCCCACGGTGGGCCCTCAGGGAAGGCTGAGCTGGTGGTTTTGTCTGGGGCTGCAGGGAGGACACTCCACCTCGGTTACAGGGAGGCCATGAAAGGGCGGATGGGAATGCCTGAGGCGGGGGTGGGGGATGAAGCTGCTCTGTTGCCCTGGAGGCCTTGAACTCCGGGCTAAGCAGGGCGGATTTCACCTGTAGGTAACAGTCTAATAAAACACCGATGCTGAGAGCCTGGATGTCACTCACTCCTGAACTCCAGTTCTCTGGTGATGCAGACCATCCCAGGATGCTTCTGGAAAATACGGTTGCCTGGGCCCCGTCCTGGGAGAGTCTGCGTTGCCGCTGGGCCTGGCCATCTGCCTTTTCACAGCCTTTCCACACGTTCTCATCCTCCGCCAGGCCTGGTGGCCAGGGAGGCTCGGCGAGGTGAAGGCATGTGCCCAAGGTCAGAGCCAGCCAGCTGCCAAGGGGGCATGCGAACCAGGTCTGCCGGGTTTGCCCGCCTCCTCGCAGCCTCCCTCTGGCTGCGGCTTTATTTCCCCCTGGAGGCAAGATCTCAGCTGTGGCTGGGTCTGCCCCCCCTTGTTCTCCCTTCCCCTCCCCATCCCCAGTCTGAAAGGTCAGGTACGTCCCAGCCTTCCTCGGGCATGTCCATGTATGGCTCTGTTGTTCCAAAATGTGGCCAAATTTATAAACTCCCCTTTCCCGGAGACACGGAACAATCTGTGCAGAGTGCAGCGCGGGGGCAGAGCTGGGAGCGTCGTCGGAGGCCTGGACCTCAGCCCGGGCCCAGGCCCAATGAGCGCTGGCGTTGGATTGGGCCCCTGCCCCTCCCTGTGCCTCAGTTTCCCCACCTACAGAGCAAAGAAGCGGGTCTACAGATCATTCCTTCAGTCCTTCCCAAGTCTAGACACATGCAGTGTGCTGCTTACAAATGACAGTGCTTTAACCAGGGCCCAGTGGAGGTGCTGGGGGGTGGACTGCAGCTTCTCTTGCATGACTTCCTTCCTTCCTTCCTTTTTTCTTTCTTTTTTTTTCCCTGCTTGAATATTTAAAAAATATATATTTTATTGATTTTTAACAGAGAGTTAGAAACATCGATGAGAGAGAAACATCGATCAGCTGCCCCCTGCACACCCCCCACTGGAGATGTGCCCGCAACCAAGGTACATGCCCTTGACCGGAATCGAACCTGGGACCCTTCAGTCCGCAGGCCGCCGCTCTGTCCACTGAGCCAAACCGGTCAGGGCCCGCTTGATTTTTTTAAATTAAAAAAATTACCCAAAGATTCAACTTTCACTGTGAAGTAATAGGTGTACTCTCCAGTCCCCCATCCCTACTTTCCTCCCCAGAAGTGTTGGCTATTGGATCCCAAGGGAAGTGTGAGTGGAGTTGTCAAGATGGATTCTTTGCATATATGAGTATTCATGTTCATACAGGTTTTATTTCACTTATTTTTTAAAAAAATATTTTTTTATTGATTTCAGAGAGGAAGGGAGAGAGAGAGAGAGAGAAACATCAATGAGGAGAGAGAATCATGGATTGGCTGCCTCCTGCACGCCCCACACTGGGGATGGAGCCTGCAACCCGGGCGTGTGCCCCGACCGAGAATCAAACCGTGTCCTCCTAGTTCATAGGTCGATGCTCAACCACTGAGCCACACCGGCCGGGAGAGAATCATTTCTTTCCCTCACGTGCAAGAAGTCTAGAAATGAGCAGGTGAGCAGTCCAGGGCTGACAGCCCCATGGAGTAGTTAGGGATCTAGTTCTCATCTCTTCCAACCTCCGTGCGTGGCCTGGTCCTCTAGCCAACAGGGCAGTCAGAGATCCAGACATCACATCTGTATTCAGAGAGCAAGACCGAGGAAGAGGGGACCAGGGGGCAAAGAGCAGGAACGGTCTTTATAAGGTTTCCCCATCCGTCACCTGGCAGTTCCACTTAGGTCTCCTGGACCAGAACTTGATCAAGTGGCTACACTGGCTGCCAGGGGGGGAGGGGGAACAGCTTCGTCTGTTACATCCCTCACGTAACCACTATTCATACTCTTCACCATAGATTTATGTCACTTGTTCTAGAACTTTACACAAACATCACCACACAGAACAGTCTCTTGTCTCTGGCTTATTGTGTTCAACGTTATGTTCATAAATTCCTGAGGTTGTTTTTTTTTTTTTTTTTTTTAAATCTCCATCCAGAAGGAGACATTCATCAACACTCAGTCTTTCATGATTTTCTTTCATTATGGAGTCCCTCATTCAACAAATATTTCTCGAGCCCCTATTCATTGTGTGGGGAGAGCTGACCTCACACAGCCGCCCATGGCAAAGACGGACGAATTCTGAGTCTCCCAGGCTCTTCTCGGAACCCCAAACATTTTGACAGCAGCCCTCTTCTGAACTCCCCCTGCATCAGGTAGAACCCCTCGTATACGGAGGCCACATGCCCAGGGGTGAGGAGCTCTGGCTGTGGCCTGGCCGGCGTGGCTCCGTGGCTGAGCATCGACCTATGAACCGGGAGGTCACGGTTCGATTCCCAGTCAGGGCACAGGCCCCAAGGCTGGGGGCTCCATCCCCAGTGTGGGGCGTGTAGGAGACAGCTGATCAATGATTCTCTCCCATCATTGATGCTTCTATCTCTCTCTCTCTCTTCCTTCCTCCCTGAAATCAATAAAAATGTATGTTTGAAAAACAAACAAAACAGTGACTGTGACTACTTCATTGGCACGGGAGCATCCTAAGGAGCAGAGCCCGCTTTTTGAATCCTTCACTGGCCCCCTAAGGTAGAACCGTTATAATCCACATTTACTAACGAGGAAAGGATGCTCAGAGAGGTAAGGTAACTCTCCAGATGTTGCACAGCAGGTGAGTGGCTGAGGCGCAGGATTCAAACCTAGTCCTTTTGAGCATCGAGTTTGAACTTTCATCTCCGCTCTGTGGAATCAGCTCACTCCTCCTCGCCTTTCTTTTCTTTACTTTTTTTTTTTTTTAATATATTTTATTGATTTTTTTTTTTTTTTACAGAGAGGAAGGGAGAGGGATAGAGAGTTAGAAACATCGATGAGAGAGAAACATCGATCCGCTGCCTCCTGCACACCCCCTACTGGGGATGTGCCCGCAACCAATGTACATGCCCTTGACCGGAATCGAACCTGGGGCCCTTGAGTCTGCAGGCAGACGCTCTGTCCACTGAGCCAAACCGGCTAGGGGCCTCCCCGCCTTTCTTGAAGCCTTGACCCACTCAAGGAAGAGCCGAGAATCGCCACGGACAAAGGCTGTGTGCACTTTGCCATTTCTACTTGTCTCTCTCCCACTTTTCCATCTAACCCAAGAGGTTTTCCTGGCTTTGGATCTCGTCTATTTCAACTTAAAATCATATTGGAGGGGGTGGGAGAGGCCTAACTCACCAGCAAAGCCCCCCTCCCCCAACACCCCGGGGCCTGAGTTCTAGATTGTGTCACTGCAATTCGTCCCCCTCCATCCTGCTTCCTGGGGACACCCACCTCCGGGTCCTCCTGGGCCTTTACTCCAAGCTTCTCTCACGTGGCCCCAAACAGCAGCATTTCCCTAAACGATGGGCGTGGGGTTACCCATCTGGGCGCGTTGCGACCAACGCCCTGCCCCACCCAGCTCATTCCTGGGAGTGAACGGCCTTTCATCCTAACTGCTGGCTTTTCAGGGGCCCACACACCTGTTTTTCTGTCCACGGGGAATCTATTAGACAGGGGTGGGCGGAAACGTGGTTCAAAGAACTAGTTACGTTTCCTCCATGGGGGCAAACTTTCCAGGGAGGGAAACACGTGGACCTTCTGATATAACCGAGTGACTTTCCAAAAATACTTGTTTCAGCACGTGGACCCCTTTTCGGGGGCTACTGAGACGGCAACAGCGGGACTTCCGGCCCCAGCCAGTTTGGCTCAGCGGGTAGAGCGACGGCCCCGTGGGCTGAAGGGTCCCGGGTTCGATTCCGTGAGATCGGCCACGGGCTGCGGAACCCAGTTTGAGAACCTCTGCGGGCCCGGACCCGGGTTCGGACGCTGGGCCTGAGCCCCGGGCTCTCCTGTCCCAGTGGGTGGCCCAGGGAAAGGGGACGGACACTTCCCCGGGAGAAGGCACGGTGGCCCTCAATATTTCCGGAACCTTGTTCCAGTTCTAAGATTCTGGGTGACTGAGGGCCGTTCAGTCGGAAGCGGGGAACCGCTGGAAATACAGACTTTCTGAAAAAAGGAACAGTTCTCTTGTCTGAGGAGATCCGGTCACCAAGGAGCTGCTATGAAAGTGTTTCCAGCCGCCTGTCACCCTCAGCAGGGCCTCCCGGGGCCGCTTGGTGGACTCCGGCCGGGCCGCTGCCTCCCGTCTCCTCCTCAGTCCCGGCGGTCAC
This sequence comes from Ia io, assembly GCA_025583905.1. Taxonomy (NCBI): domain Eukaryota; kingdom Metazoa; phylum Chordata; class Mammalia; order Chiroptera; family Vespertilionidae; genus Ia; species Ia io. Next base: position 3,495,943 of record JAJQQW010000023.1, read on the forward strand.
AGCCCCTGTTACTTCACAGGAAAGATGGCAGCGCACACCATTTTCTGGGCGGACGTTGGCACAGGGACTGCTGACAGGGGTGAGAGCAGGGGCAGACCGGGGAGCTGGCACCCGGAAACAGACCAGCCAAGGCCTCAAAGGGGCGGGGCCACGCGAACAGCCGTAGGTGAGCACGTGACTGAGGGGGCGGGGCCACGTGAACAGCCGTAAGTGAGCACGTGAACAGCCGTAAGTGAGCACGTGAACAGGGGGCGGGGCCACGTGAACAGCCGTAAGTGAGCACGTGAACAGCCGTAAGTGAGCACGTGAACAGCCGTAAGTGAGCACGTGAACAGCTGTGAGCACGTGAACAGCCGTAAGTGAGCATGTGAACAGGGGGCGGGGCCACGTGAACAGCCGTAAGTGAGCACGTGAACAGCCGTAAGTGAGCACGTGAACAGCCGTAAGTGAGCACGTGAACAGGGGGCGGGGCCACGTGAACAGCCGTAAGTGAGCACGTGAACAGCCGTAAGTGAGCACGTGAACAGGGGGCGGGGCCACGTGAACAGCCATAAGTGAGCACGTGAACAGCCGTAAGTGAGCACGTGATCAGCCGTAAGTGAGCACGTGAACAGCCGTAAGTGAGCACGTGAACAGCGGGGTGGGGCCACGTGAACAGCCTGTAAGTGAGCACGTGAACAAGGGGGCGTGGCCACGTGAACGGGGGCGGGGCCACAGGAACAACCGGAAGTGAGTATGTAATCAAGGGGCGGGGCCACGTGATCCAGCGGGCGTGGGCACATAAAAAAGGGGCGGGGCCACGTGATCACGCGAGAGTGGGCATGTGAGGACGGGGGAGGGGCCATGTAAAGATTGAAATGAAGCGGCCGGGAGCCCCCAGAAGCCGGAAAGGCAGGTAAGGCCCTGTTCTGGAGCCTTTCAAGAGAGCCAAGGCGGCCCAGGAGCAGAGGGGCCGGGCAGTGGGTTCTGGGAGCCCCTCACCCAGCAGGTCTCTGGGCCGGGCCCCATCGCCTCCCACAGTTCCCAGGCCCGGCGGGCTGTGTCCTGCCGCCTGCCTTCGCACGTGCAGTTCCCTCCTCCCGAATGCCCTTCCTCCTGCCTCCAGTCCCAGCTCGGCTCTAACTCCCCGGGGGGCCTTCCCTGAGTCACTTGGGGCTCCCCCTGCACCCGCCTCATAAGGAGCTGGGGTGCGGAGAAAGGCCCCCATTCTCGGAGTCCGGGCTTGCCGGGGCCTGCGGGCTGACCTTGCGCAGGGTTTTCAAACGGTTTCACACGGAACCCTTTCTGCAAACACAGCCTCACCTGAGGCCGTTTGTGAAACAGGTGGAAGCTCAGCTGCTTGGGGCGAGGGTGCGTGTTGGAGGGCCTGGGAGACGGGGCCAGGGTCCCCTTCCCCCGGTGGCCCTGGGTCCGGGAGACGGGGCCAGGGTCCCCTTCCCCCGGTGGCCCTGGGTCCGGGAGACGGGGCCAGGGTCCCCTTCCCCCGGTGGCCCTGGGTCCGGGAGACGGGGCCAGGGTCCCCTTCCCCCGGTGGCCCTGGGTCCGGGGGACGGGGTTGGGGCTGGTCCTTCCCCCGGTGGCCCTGGGTCCGGGAGACGGGGTTGGGGCTGGTCCTTCCCCCGGTGGCCCTGGGTCCGGGAGACGGGGTTGGGGCTGGTCCTTCCCCCGGTGGCCCTGGGTCCGGGGGACGGGGTTGGGGCTGGTCCTTCCCCCGGTGGCCCTGGGTCCGGGAGACGGGGTTGGGGCTGGTCCTTCCCCCGGTGGCCCTGGGTCCGGGAGACGGGGCCAGGGTCCCCTTCCCCCGGTGGCCCTGGGTCCGGGAGACGGGGCCAGGGTCCCCTTCCCCTGGTGGCCCTGGGTCCGGGAGACGGGGTTGGGGCTGGTCCTTCCCCCGGTGGCCCTGGGTCCGGGAGACGGGGTTGGGGCTGGTCCTGGCGGTGGGGTGGGGCGGCCAGGACAGAGGGGACCCCGGGCTGGCAGTGACTGGTACAGGGGGGCTTCCGTGTTGTCAGAGCTGCGCGTTCCCGCCCGTGTGGCTGGGCCAGCGAACTCCTCTCACAGCAAAAAGCCCGTCTGCCAGGGGTCGGCAAACTCATTCGTCCACAGAGCCAAACATCACAGCACGACGATTGAAATTTCTTCGGAGAGCCAAATTTTTTAAACTTAAACTTCTTCTGACGCCACTTCTTCAACATAGACTCGCCCAGGCCGTGGCATTTTGTGGAAGAGCCACACTCAAGGGGCCAAAGAGCCGCACGTGGCTCGCGAGCCGCAGTTTGCCGACCACGGGTCTACACAAACAAACATGAAAATATGTCCTTGGAAAAAATCATAATGACTTCAACCTTCAGTGTTCTCACAGTTTTTTGTTTTTGTTTTAATCTTGAAGGGATATTTTAGGGGAAGTATCTCTTGTCTAGAGCAAATACTTATATGAATTCAACAATTCCATCAAGTTTTGTGAAATGCAAGTGAAGTTAAATTTAAAATTGTATCCGAAATACGATTGTCATGGTTTTATAAAAGTATCTCTACTCTTCTGTTCATTATCCAGGCTTCTCCTTTTGTATTTGCATAGTAAGTTGTCCGAAATGATGTTCACCTAATGTGGGTGGTTATTCTGGCTGGTGGGTTGGGGTTGTTTTTTTACTTCCACCTTTGGGATTTCATCGTGTAAAAAACAAACAAATAAATAAAAATAAAAGTGTTTTCCAAGTAGAAGTGCTGTGGCCCTCCCTGCAGGAATTGATAGAAAATGACCAAGTTTCATTTGCTTCATTATCAGGAAGTAGGTTACGTCAAATCACTATGCTGTACGCCTTGAACTTGTACAGGGCTCTCTGTCGATTACATCTCAACAAAATTGGGACAAATATTAAAATGCAAAAAATAAATATTACCCAAGGAACATCACTCCATAAGTCAATGCAAAATGCACGCATCAGTAACCTTTCCGCCATGCTCAGAATAGGAAACATAGTAAGGAATAAGAAGTACTTGTTAATGAAAAGTCAAACTGAACATTGCTATTGACTGTTTCTATTTTTATTTATTTTTTAAAATATGTGTTATTGATTTCAGAGAGGAAGGGAGGGGAGAGAGAGAGAGGGAGAAACATCAACGATGAGAGAATCATGGACCGGCTGCCTCCTGCACGCCCCACCCTGGGGATGGAGCCCGCAACGTGGGCGAGTGCCCTGACCGGGAATCGAACTGTGACCTCCTGGTTCATAGGTCAACGCTCAACCGCTGAGCCACGCCAGCCGGGCTGTTTTGAAAAAATCAGACATACACATACCGCGAGAGTAACCAACTGTTCCGCTTCGCTCAGGCCGAGGGCTTTCTTGGGACACACGGCTTCCGCAGTACAGCCAGGCAAGTCCCGGGCACATGGGCATGAACTGGCCGCCCAGCCATCCACACAGCAGCTATGATGTGCCAGACCCTGTCACAAACGTTTTTCACATGTTCCCTTTTAATCTGCATCACAGCCTTATAAGGCAGGTACTATTATTATCTCCATTTTACAGGTCCTCAGGGAAAGGAAAGCTCGGAGAGGTTAAGTGGCTTTTCCGAGGCCATTTGAAAAACAGCTGGCTGCAGGCAGCGCCAAATGCAAATCCGCCCAGGGTGGCCCTGACGGCTCCATCACATTGTTTTCCTCCTAACGTGGGTCTTGGGAGAATCACAGCTGTGGCCAGTCCGTGACCAAGGCCAGCTGGGCACTCAGGAGACCCAGGCCTGACTGTGTAATATGGGGGGGGTGGGGGCAGCATCTCTAATATTGGGTCCTGGCTTCCAGCTTGGTGAAATGAGGGGGATGGTCTGGAACAGTGGTTTCCTCTGTTTTTTGTGGGGTTTTTTTTCGTTTTTTAAAAATTTTCCTGCAAAAGGCTTTATTATTTCCGTTTGGTCCGATGCATGGGAGTGGCTTCAGGGTGGTTAAAAGAATGGCTGGGGGTTTCAGGGAGAGGCTCAGGCAAAGGCAGACACGGGAATGCAGAGGGGCCCCCCGAAGCCGCTGGGCTCCACAGGCTCCAGGCATGCTTGAGGGGGAGCCTTTCTTTAAAAATAAATATATGTTTGTTTATTTCAGAGAGGAAGGGAGAAGGAGAGGGAGAGAAACATCAATGATGAGAGAGAATCACTGATTGGCTGCCTCCTGCAGGCCCCCCACTGGGGATCGGCCCGCAACCCGGGAATTAAACCGTGACCTCCTGGTTCCTAGGTTGACGCTCAACCCCTGAGAGTGAGAGCGAGTCTGGAAGAGATCCTCGCCCAGCCCAGCCCGGGGCCGGCAGCCTGCGGAGGTGACTCAGGTTCCCATCTTGACGAGTTTCACCTGCTCCTCCAGGACGTGGCTCTGCGGGGAGCCGCGGAGACGAGGGTCCATGAGGGCCTGGCTCCGGCTCCTCTCCTCGGCCAGGGCGGCCTCCGTGGCGTCCTGAGTTCTGCCCACTCACCTTGGGAGGGCTCCTGCGTGTCCTGGGGAGGATTCGGCCACCACGCTGGCTTTGCATCTTCAAGAGACGCTCAGCGCCCTCACCACCAACTGGAGGAAGAAGGGGCCCCGCCCTGGGGAGCCGCACTGTGGGTGGACACAGAAGCCCAGGGAGAGGTAGGTGTGGGGGGCCCCCGCAGATGCAGGGTGGCCAGGCAGCCTTCACCTCAGTGGAATAATTCTGATGAATTTGGGAGCCCGTGGTTGTTGGCAATAAGCAGTTAAGGTAGAAAAACAAAAACAGCCCTAACCGGTTTGGCTCAGTGGATAGAGCGTCGGCCTGCGAACTGAAAGGTCCCAGGTTCGATTCCGGTCAAGGGCATGTACCTTGGTTGCGGGCACATCCCCAGTAGGGGGTGTGCAGGAGGCAGCTGATCGATGTTTCTCTCTCATCAATGTTTCTAACTCTCTATCCCTCTCCCTTCCTCTCTGTAAAAATCAATAAAATATATTTAAAAAAGAAAAACAAAAACAAAGCGGTGTGTTGGCTGGTCTTGGAGGTGGTTCCGAAGGTGGTGACTGGATAAGATGCTGGAGAGTGGGGAGGCCGGAAGGAGGGGTGTCCCTGGGTCTGTTCCAGCCAAACCCTGTGGAAGCAGGGGACAGATCCAGACTGCCGAGGGCACAGTTCCGTTGTGTGTGTGTGTGTGTGTGTGTGTTTTTAATTATCATTTTTATTATTTTTACAGTTTCTTTTTAAAATATATTTTTATTGACTTCAGAGAGGAAAGGAGAGGAAGAGAGAGATGGAAACATCAATGATGAGAGAGAATCATGGATGGGCTGCCTCCTGCACGCCTCACACTGGGGATGGAGCCCGCAACCTGGGGCCTGTGCCCTGACCGGGAATCGAACTGTGACCTCCAGGTTCATAGGTCGATCGATGCTCAACCCCTGAGCCGCGCCGGCCGGGCCCTCCGTGTTTTTTTTAAGCAGTAGAGCTTGTCAGACAACTGGGACCCCGATATAGAAAACAGATCAGAGTCATAACGTTTACATCTTCAACATTTAGCTAAAAACTCTTCATGGTGTACCGAATTCCTGAAACGCTGCCCCGTAGCCCGAGGCTTGCAAAAGCGGAGTGCGAGAGCTTGTGGCTTAATTGTTCTCTGAGGGCCTTGCAGGCTTTCCAATGAAATCCAGCTTTCACATCTGAGCGTTTCATTCGTTCACGCTGCAAAAATGTGTGAGCTGCGTTAGATCGGCCAGAGCGTCAGAGATGAACTCGTCCGGGGTTTCTCCGCCGTGGCACGGGGGTCACTTGGGGGCTGGAAAATTCTTTGTTCCGTCCTGTGCATTGGAGAAGGTTAGCAGCATTCCTGGCGTCTACTCACTCGATGCCGGGAGCACCTGCCCGGCTGTGACAGTCCAGAATGTCCCCACGTGTTGCCAGATGTTCCCCGGGGTTAAAAATCAACCCTGGCTAAGAATCACGGGGCTAACCTCGCGAAGATCTCTCATCTCAGGAGCTTCTGCTCCCTGGGGAGAGGCAGACAGACAAATTTTAGAAAAGATATGGCCAGAGAATGATCAATGTATGCTACACCAAAAACGGGGTGATGAGACGTGTTCCTGGGGGGCTCCCTCAGGTTGGGTGGGCAGAGAAGGTGACCCTGAGGTGCTAACTTGACCTGGAACTCAATGTCCGGCAGGAAGGAGCCAGTCATGCAGAACTCGGAAGGAGGAAGCGTGGTTTGGTCACAGGAAGCGGTGAGAGCAAAGGCCGAGAGCCTGGATTAACTCGGTCTGATGGAGGCCAGTGTGCTGGGAGCATTACTGAGGAGGGACAGGAGGAGTGGAAGGAGGGTAGGAATGCGGAGGATTAGATCACAAGAGGCCTCATAGGCAAGGAGAAGGAGGCTTGGTTTTATATTTAAATCTATTTTTATTGATTTCAGAGAGGAAGGGAGAGGGGGGGAGAGAGAGAAACATCAGTGATGAGAGAATTATGGATTGGCTGCCTCCTGCATGCCTCCTGCATGCCCCCTACTGGGGATGGAGCCCACAACCCGGGCATGTGCCCTGACCGGGAGTACAAACCGTGACCTCCCGGTTCATAGGTCGGTGCTCAACCACTGAGCCATGCCGGGTGGACAGGAGGTTTGATTTTATTTTTAAACACGAGCATCTGCTGTGTGCTTCCGGGCTAGATGCTGGGGACACAAATGGGAATCAGAGAGTTTACTTGTGAGCTCACAGAGGATGAGGCAATTGCTTCTATCTGGGGTGAGTCTAGGAAGGCTTCATGGTGGAGGTGATGTCAGAGCTCACTGGAGGAATGAATAAGGATCCATCATGTGATGGAAAGAAATGGCTTCCCCTGCCTTATGCAAGTTGTTCAATTGCTGACTCCTGTGTCCTCCCCGCAGAGGTGCCGGGGCGCAGGAATCTGTATGTGACCAGGATTGTAACGATTCTGAAGCAGCTGGGGGTGCCCCACTTTGAGGACGGTCCTCTGTGGCTTGCATGCCACTTGTCTGGTGCTCGGTGGAGTTCTGAGTGTCTTGACACGTCTCATTTCAGGTGGAGAACATCCACTGGTCCATGGTGTACCATGACCCAGAGGTAGAAGGGCAGGGCAGAGGACCCAGTCTCTGCCCCTCCTCACCCCCAGGTACTTGTTCTCTAGTACAGCAGGTCCTCAAATAACGTCATTTCATTTTATGTCATTTCATTGTAATGTTGATGAGGGGAAAAAAATTGATTCCTGCCCTAGCCGGTTTGGCTCAGTGGATAGAGCATCGGCCTGTGGACTGAAAGGTCCCGGGTTCGATTCTGATCAAGGGCACAAGCCCAGGTTGCAGGCTCGATCCCCAGTAGGGGGCGTGCAGGAGGCAGCCCATCCATGATTCTCTCTCATCATTGATGTTTCTCTCTTTCTCAACTCTTCCTTCCTCTCTGAAATCAATAAAAATATTTTTTAAAAATAATTGATTCCTGGCGGGGATCACTGTGTATATTGAGTTTGCACGTTCTCCCCGTGTCGGTGTGGGCTTTCTCTGGGAATTCCAGTTTCCTTCCACGTCCCAGAGATGTACACGTGAGGCGAGTTGGTTTGTCTACAATGTCCCGGCCTGAGTGGGGGGGGGGGGGGGGGGGGGGGGGGGGGGGGGTGTGTGCATCTTGCATCCTGACCTGCCAGGATAGGCTCTGGCCACCTTTGACCCGGCCCTGGAATAAGTGGGTTGGAAAATATTGATCTCCCTTGATTTTATTCATCTTTCTTAAATGTGTGCATAGCTCACATTTATTTCAATGTTTACTATTAGAAGCGTGTGGGGTCTTTATTTAGGCCTTTGGCAATGTTTTTTTGTGACCAGAACTATGCCGTGGGAACGTGACTCTTGTTTATGTAAATGAACCTATGGTAGAATTTGGTTCCATTATACCGTGCATCGTGCGGCCTAAAACCGGCTTCCGCAGACCATCGATGGTGTTCAGTGAGGACTTCCACGGCGTGAGGAAGCAGAGGCTCAGTGGGGCCAGTAACACCCCACGGTCACACAGCTCAGAAGAGGCCCCCTGGGCACTGGGTTCAGGCCCGTGGACTCCCAGTCCAGTGCTCTGCCCCCCACCAGCACACGCAGGGCGTTCTTCCCCGGTAGAGATCCCCGCAGGCGCCCTCCACGAAGCCAACGTCTCCCGTCTCCTGGTGTGAACATCAGCCTGACTCACCCCAGCGGGAGCCGCACGAAGCCGGGCCCGTGGCCAGCCCCGGAGGGGAATGTATACAAAGGGCGCCACACAGGAGGCCGGGAGGCGCAGGCACCCCAACGGCTGGTGGTTTTCCTTTCCAACTTGACACGCATGGAGACGGAGGGGGGAAATCCCACAAAAATGCCCCGACCACAGCAAGTATGTTGGCCACGGTGGGAGGTGTGGACGGAGGCTCTTGCAGGAACAGGCTGGTATGACACAGACGCCAGGGCTGAGAGAGGGCCTGCCTGCGGGGAGCGTGTCTAAGAGCCTTCCTCCTCCCAAACCCGACGCCCTTTCCTTGTTAAACTGGGCGCCTCTGCAGCCGGGACCCCTCCAGATCAGGCCCTGGGGGTGTCTGTAAGTGGGTCATAAGCATGTAAACGTGTACGCTTGTCCTAGACGTGTGTCATCATGTCAGCGAGTGTAGGTGGTTAAGTGTGTAAACATGTAAGTGACTACTAAGCAGGTGAAAGGTTTAGCATGGAGGAGAGTAAACAGATGATGAGCAAGTGTGTGACTGTGTTAGCCTGTGCGAGTGTAAGCATGTATAAGGCACATGTGCAAGGAAGTAACATGGAAAGAGGACCATGTAAGCAAGTAATTGTATAAACATATCACTGAGGAAATAGGTCGGGGAATAAGCATGTGATGGTTCAGGCAGAACGTTTATAAATAAGTAAGCGCGGGAGCAGGCACGCACAGAGATGGGGCAGGTAAGTGGGGACATGTGCAAGCGTGTGAGCGTTTGGCCTGCTACTTGAAGTGAGACATGCAGCTTCCACGCACCGCACTGACGTACCAGGGCTGCTTTCAGAATTTCCACCTGATCACAGTTCAGGCCTGTAATAGGCTGCGGTGACGACATCGAAGACCCATGCTAGAGTGTCCTTAGCACAAAACAGCCTTAGGTCGTTGGTTGGGAGACATTTCGCTCCTCACCACACTGTCAGGCAGGGCATACAAAGCTCCACGTGGACCTAGCTGGTTTGGCTCAGTGACTAGAGCGTCGGCCTGTGGACTGAAGGGTCCCGGGTTCGATTCCAGTCAAGGGCACATGCCCAGGTTGCAGGCTTGATCCCCAGTAGAGGGCGTGCAGGAGGCACCGGATCTATGATTCTCATCATTGATGTTTCCATCTCCTTCTTCCTTTCTCTCTGAAATCAACAAAAAATTTATTCTATTTTGGCCAAAACTGTGATCAGGTTGAAATTCTGAAAGCGGCCCTGGTACATGTCAGTGCGGTGCGTGGAAGCTGCATGTCTCACCTCAGTGAGGGCACACTTTGAGGCAGGTCCTCAAAGACAGCAGGTGACCCAGAATAGCTTTTCTTCCCCCACATGTGGCACCATCAGGGACTGAACAGGAGCCTCAGCATCACTAAAAAAGGAGGCAGATCATAATAACATTTCAAAGGCTCAGACAACTAGTCTGTCATGGGAACTAAAGCCCATAGCAATGGGCCAGAATCTACACCTAAACAGGGTGATTGCTAATATGTAGGATTTCAATAGGATTAAGAATCTCCTGCCCAGCCAGTGTGGTTCAGTGGTTGAGCATCCATGTATGAACCAGGAGGTCATAGTTCAAGTCAGGGCACATGCCCAGTAGAGGACGTGAAGGAGGCAGGTGATCAATGATTCTCCCTCATCACTGATGTTTCTCTCTCCCTCCCTCTCAGAAATCAATAAAAATAAATTTTTAAAAAAGAATCTCCTAACATAACCAAAATGTTCAGGATACAATTAAAAAAATCATCTATTATACCAAGAACTAGGAAAATTACAATTGAAATGAGAAAAGAAAATCAACAGATGCCAATATCAAGATGAAGTCGATGTTGAAATTATCTGGCAAGGATTTTAAAGCACCCATCATAAAAATACTTCAACTATAATTATAAATTCTCTGGAAACAAATGCAAAAATAGAAAATCTCAACTAAGAAATAGAATTTATAAAAAGAATCAGATACATTTATATAACTGAAAAATGCAATAACCAAAATAAGAGTCTTGCTTGATGGACTCATTAGTGTAGTAGACATGACAGAGCGTAGAATTAGTGAACTTGAAGACAGGTCAATAAAATGTATGCAGTATGCACAACAGAGAGATAAAAGAGTGAAAATATAGCCCTAGCCAGTTTGTCTCAGTGGATAGAGTGTCGACCTGAGGACTGAAGAGTCCCGGGTTCAATTCTGGTCAAGGGCACATGCCCCAGTAGGGGGCATGCAGAAGGCAGCTGATCAATGATTCTCAACATTCATGTTTTTTATCTCCCTCCTTCCCTCTTTCTTCCTCTCTGAAATATATATATATATATATATATATATATATATATATATATATATATATATATATCCTATCTAATAAAAGAGTAATATGCAAATTGACCACTACTCCAACACACAAGATGGCTGCCCCCATGTGATCAAAGATGACTGCCACAAGATGGCCTGCAAGGGAGGGCAGTTGGGGGCGATCAAGCCTGCAGGGGAGAGCAGTTGGGGGGCACCAGGCCTGCAGGGTAGGGCAGTTAGGGGTGACCAGGCCTGCAGGGGAGGGCAGTTAGGGGGAAACAGGCTGGCAGGGGAGCAGTTAAGCATCAATCAGGCTGACAGGGGAGTGGTTATGGGGTGATCAGGCTGGCAGGCAGAAGTGGTTAGGGGCAATCAGGAAGGCAGGCAGGCGAGCAGTTGGGAGCCAGCAGTCCTGGATTGTGAGAGGGATGTCCGACTGCCCTTGAGGGGTCCCAGATTGGAGAGGGTGCAGACTGGGCTGAGGAACACACACCCCCGTACACGAATTTCATGCACTGGGCCTCTAGTATATATATATATGTTCAAAGAACAAAGAGGACTCATACTTCAGAGCATTGTGTTCAATATTGACAACTCTGAAGATGTGCCTGTTTTTATTAAAGCAACAAACTTAAGCTAGCTTTTGTTTATCAAAGATTACCCCAGATCATGTGAACTTGCTGTATTTCTGAGAGTACACTTAATTTATATAGTGCTAGTTTGTCTTTAATCTAAGTGAATAGAGCTCTTTACAAATTTTCCAACAAGAAAAATAACTTGAGATGATGGGTAGCTGTTTAAGGTTTCACCCAAGCATGGTTGTTGAGAGTAAGTAATTTAAATTCATGTAAATAAGATAAAAATTTATAACAAGTTAAACAAAATAATGGATATTCATTGAATATCTAAAGCATTTCCAAATATCTGCTTTTGGTTCTTTAATACCTTTACAGAGAGACAAAAGATATTCAGGGTCTATTGATAAACATGTTTCATGACACATTAAAATTTTTTTTGCTATATAGGTTTACTAGTCTGCTCCAGGATGCTGTAATATATGATTAGCATTTTACATTTGCCTGCTTCCTAGTTTTTACTAGAAAGCAAAATTTATAAATAATTTTTCAAAGAAGAAGAGCTGAGATTAGAGAACATATGGTTATCCAGTCCTCTGCCAACTTCGGGGCAGGCAGACAAGGTGGAAAAGCAGGATAAGTTAGAGACCTCAGCCAAGTTGGGAAGGCACACAAATTAAGATCCAGTGCTTAGGAGATTGTGGTGACCGGTGATGATGGGGATAAAGGAAAGTGACTGTTTATGAAATGTAGACTATAGGTTTTGGCAAAAGAAGGCATGAAGACTGGAGGTGCTTTGCTTTTTTCAAAAGGAAAAAAGTAATTTTGCCCTAAAGTTAAATGATTGTTACCTTTTAAGTAACCTGCCTGGAGAACCATTTTGTGCCTTGTCAAGATGATTTCCTGCATTTCATTTCAGTTCCTTGATTATTATTATTTTTTTAAATATATTTTATCAATTTCAGAGAGGAGGGGAGAGGGAAAGAGAGGAACATCAGTGATGAGAGTGAATCATGGATCGGCTGCCTCCTGCCCACCGCACACTGGGGATCGAGCCCTCAACCTGGGCATGTGCGCCGACCAGGAATCAAACCCTGACCTCCTGGTTCATGGGTCGATGATCAACCATTGAGCCACGATGGCTAGGCGGACTCCTAAATGATTTTTGAAAATGTGCCTACATGAAGTTTTACCTTTTGTGCAGTACAGTTTTATCAGTTTTGAGAAATGCAGTAATAACTTGTATCCAACATTACAGGATCATATAGAATTTTATTGCCTGAAAATCCCCTCTGCTGCATTATTCATCCCTCTCTCTGAGCCCCTGGTCCAATGTTAACGTGCTTTTTCTAATACCACCAAGCAAGTAACTCAGTTCTGACACTGTCTACTGGGAGATAGCATCAGTTCCCACAAGTTAAGGAATGTCAATCAGCCCTACTAGACTGACCCCACCCCCCCTGCCTCCCAACACACACCAATGGAAAGTCCAGGCTGTCACCTTTGCTTCTGAACAAGCAGCTATAGATATGAGGTTCCCATGATCCCCATCCTCAGTTTCATTTTTAAAAAAATAAATATTTTATTGATTTTTTTAGAGAGGAAGGGAGAGGGATAGAGAGCTTGAAACATCAATCAGCTGCCTCCTGCACACCCCATATTGGGGATGTGCCCACAACCAAGGTACATGCCCTTGACCAGAATTGAACCTGGGACCTTTCAGTCTGTAGGCCGACGCTCTATCCACTGAGCCAAACCGGTTTCAGCCCTCAGTTTCATTTAATTTGCTAGAGAGGCTCACAGAAATCAGGGAAATATTTTACTTTCTAGGTCACTGGTTTATTATAAAAGCATCTAACTCTGCTCTAGCTGGTTTGGCTCTGTGGGTAGAGCGTTGGCCTGTAGACTGAAGGGTCCCGGGTTCGATTCTAGTCAAGGGCACGTGCCTGGGTTGCGGGCTCGATCCCCAGTAGAGGGCGTGCAGGAGGCACCGGATCCATGATTCTCTTTCGTCATTGATGTTTCCATCATCCTCTCTCTGAAATCAATAAAAAGTATATATTTTTAAAAAATATATAACTCATGGACAGATGGGTGAGATGCACAAGGCAAGGTATGTGGGACAAGGCCCAGAGCTTCCATGCCTTCTGGGGGAGCCACTCGTCCCACAGTTCCATGTATCTACCCTACTAGACGCTCTCCAACCCCTATCCTTTTTTGGTTTTATGGAGGCGTCATTACTTGGGTATGATTCATTAAATCATTGGCCATTGGTGATTGAACTCCATATCCAGCCATCATTACTTGGGTATGATTGATCAAATCATTGGCTATTGGTGATTGAACTCCATATCCAGCCCATTACTCAAATCATTGGCCATTGGTGATTGAACTCCATATCCAGCCATCAGGGTGATTGATCAAATCATTGGCCATTGGTGATTGAACTCCATATCCAACCCCTCTCCCCTCCCTGCAGGTGAGGGTGGGGTGGGACCAAAAATTCCAACCTTCTTATCACGGGGTTGATTCCCTTGGCAACCAGCCCCCAAGCTTAGCTTACTTGGGGGCTTTCCAAAAGTAACCTGTTAACATAACAAAAGACACGTTTCATTCTCTCATCACTTGGGAAATTCCAAGGGCTTTCGGAGCTCTGTGCCTGAACAGTGATGAGCACCAAATATATAATTCTGATTATAAATCACAACAGCACGCCGGGCATCCACTGCTTCTTTTACGGTCTGCATAGTTTTGTGTCTTCCGCTTGGAATTGTGGGGGAGGAAGCAACTCTGTAGTTTCTTTCAGCCGATCTAATACTTAAATCTACAGGAGACGGATTAGAGTAACAAGATAAAAATAACCACATTTAATTGCACTTATACATGTGGGAACCCTACATACACGAGAGGTTCAGAGACAGAAAGTTAAAATGAGGTCTAGGTGACCTTCTGAGCTAAAGACGAGATAAGGTGCCCTGGGGCTGAAGAGGGGTGGAAGGTCATTTGCAGGAGGATTAGAAGAGCAAATCTTAAATCATCAGATGCTTGCCCTCCCCCACAGATAGTCCTAAGAGGTGAACTCTGGTAATCAGTCTTACGATTATGGGCAAGGCCCCACACTCACATTCTTTAAGGGAGAGAGAGAGAAGTTTCTGGTGAGCTCCCAGCATTTCAAACGCCTTCAACTCAAAATCCAAACAATATAGAACTGTATGTGGGTTAAGCTTTACATAGAACAGCCTGCCGCCGGCATCTGTGAAGTGATGGGCTTTCATCCTCCTAGGATTTCTGGACCACATTTATATCTTTATGGAGTGAAGTAATGTCTTATGTGGTGTGAGGTGATGGCGTCTAAAGTCAGCTCATAATGTAAAATTTTATTATTGTCAAAATTACCCCTAAAAAAAATTATATATACACACACACACACACACACACACACACACACATATACACATATATATGTGTGTGTGTATATATATATATATATATATACACACACACATATATATATATATATATATATATCTTTCTTTTAATAACTCCATCCAGTTCTCCTACATCAGGAAACAGATTACTTCTTCTTCTTTTTTTTAAATATATTTTATTGATTTTTTACAGAGAGGAAGGGAGAGGGATAGAAAGCTAGAAACATCGATGAGAGAGAAACATCGACCAGCTGCCTCCTGCACACCCCCTACCGGGGATGTGCCCGCAACCAAGGTACATGCCCTTGACCGGAATCGAACCTGGGACCTTTCAGTCCGCAGGCCGACGCTCTATCCATTGAGCCAAACTGGTTTTGGCTTCTTCTTCTTTTTTTTGGTAAATAATCAGTTTGCATATACACATACATCTCTCTCTCCCTCCCGCCTTTTCCCTCCCTCCCTCTCTTTTCCTCAAGCCCTTTGAGTTATATTTTCATAATTGAAATCCTTCCCCCCGACAAAAAAAAGTGAGAACATACTTTTTTGTAATTTGCTTTCCTTAATATTATTCCAAGTCCCTTCACATGAGACTACCTTCATCTTTCCCCGAGCTCCTGTTTTGGGGAGCCATGATTTAACTTTTCCATTCCCTCGTTGACAGACATCTCACAGTTGTCATGACTATTCTTTTACACATATATTTGGATTTATTTTATAAAATAACTTATGGTTTAAAAAGAATGTGTATTTGTGGTTAAATTTTTAAAGAAAATTACGGAAAAGCATAATATTTTCATAAAAATGAAAAGAAAAAAATCATCCTTTTAATATATTTTATAATATTTCTATTGCTTTTTAGAGAAAGAAGAAGGGAGAGGGAGAGAGAGAGATAGAAACATGGAGTCTGAAACCTGGGCATTTGCCCTGACCCGGACTCGAACCCGCAACCTTTCAGTGCCCTGGATGACAGGGCCAACTGAGCCACACAGGCCAGGGCCCTTTTCATTTTTTAAATCTTTAATTCCATCATCATGACCTATTAAGCCTCAGTTTTTCAAAATAAAATATTTATTTTACTAGAATTTAATAGAAGAAAAAGAACTGAAGTGAAATTAGTCTCCCTTCACCCCGAAAGTCTCCTGTATTTAAAAGAGTGTGAAATGGTAAGGAGAAAGGGAACATTGTGGTTCTTGGTTAAACTTTGTTTTTCTTAATAGGTATAGCTTTACATTTCCATGGAATAAAATTTTGTCACCTGCCAAATGAAAATCAGAAGATAACTAAGAGGGCTAAATAGACACTAAATACACACATACACATCTTTAAAAGGTATTGAAAGGAACAAAGTTTACACCCACTAGAAGAAAGTAATTGAGAAAGGCTGATTTCCAAGAAAATATCCAATAAAAGTGACAAATTGCTTATGGGGTGGGGGTGGGGGGGAGACTCTTCCATCTGCTATGTATTATAAGCCCTTCAAAATTAATCATGAATTCAGAATATTAATCTTCTCCCTCAATGTTTTTGTTCAATAGGGGTTGGGCACTGCTTCATAGTTGTAAAAACAACAACAACAAAAACACCCACAAAACCACCTCGCTAAGCTTTGGACATGCACATGCAAGCACTCGGTGGAAGGACCCGAGGCCCAGGGGAATCTTTGATAACATGTCTTGGACTTGCTGGAGGTCAGGTTCTGTGGGTCCGTGACATAGAACTTATCGGTGACCACCTGCAAAGATGACAACCTGCTTTGTGAGCCGACTAGAGACCGCAATTCGGAATATTTCTTTATTTGGTGCACTCCTCCCCTGTTATCTACTTCCTTTAATTTTTGTTCAGACAGACTTGTGGAACTTGTGTTTGAATGATACGGCTCTTTCTTGCCAGGAAGGCAATAAATTCAGATTGCTATTTGGTGCTTTTTGTTCCTTACTATTGAAATCGCTATCAGTTGTCCAAAATCATGTACATTTCAGTTTGACCATGATTTCCCAGCAAGGCTTATTTCTCCCCTGAGTGTCTAAGTGAACTTTCTTTTTTTTTTTTTGGTAATCAAAGTTTCTTTTGGCTCAGTGATTGAGCGTCTACCTAGGAACCAGGAGGTCATGGTTCGATTCCTGGTCAGGGCACATGCCTGGGTTGCGGGCTCCATCCTGATGGTGCAGGAGGCAGCCAATCAATGGTTCTCTCTCATCATTGATGTTTCTAGCTCTCTCTCCCTCTCCCTTCCTCTCTGAAATCAATAAAAATTTATTTAAAAAAGAGTCTTTTGTGCTCTAACCAACTGAGCTACCCGGCCGGAGTCTGTCTTCACTCTGTCTTTAAGAACTTCCAGATTTTCATTGAGTCAATTTGTGCATTGACATCTATTTTATTCCTGGTGTTTTTGTCTCAGACACCTCTACCTTCCAATTCTAGTTTTGACAAACCGTGTTTTAGGTCTGCTGTATAGCTATCGGGTTGGGATTTTTTTTCAAACCTTTCCTTAGTTTAGTTTCTTGTTTCCCAAGTCTTTTTCCTGGACCCCTTTATCAGTTTGCTGGCGTACATTTTCAAGTAATTTTTCTTCAGCGAGGGTAAACGAGAGGCGGTTTCAGAGTGCCTGCTTGTCACACGTCTTCTTTGCCCTCACATTTGCTCGACAGTTTGGCTGGCTATGGACTTCTCATTCAAAATCATTTTCTCTATACACATCTTAATGGAAAAGATAGACATTTCGTTATTTTACTATCTGGCACCAGACTTCATTTAAGGGAGGGGACTGTAAGGGGTGTGAAAGGTAGACTGACAAGCTCTCATGGGTAGAAGATGAGGGTAGGAGTGTTTGGGAGAGAGCAGGAGAGAGAGGTAATCAGCCATATTGCTCATTATGAGACAGGAGTGGGACCTGCACTGGTTTCAGAAGAGCAGAGACCTGGAGGGGGTGTCTAATGCCCAATATGAGGTCAAATATGTTGCTGTGATAGTACTTTGGGAAAAATATGTCCATAAATGCATTGATACTCCTCTCTTTAAGAGATAGAGCTTAATTCTCTTTCCCCTGAATGTGGGTTAGACTTAGTGACCCGCTATATATATATATATATATATAGTTGATTTCAGAGAGGAAGAGGGAGAGAGAGAGAGAAACATCATTGATGCGAGACAATCATTGATCGGCTGCCTCCTGCACGCCCCACACTGGGGATGGAGCCCGCAACCAGGGCCTGTGCCCTGACCGGGAATTGAACTGTGACCTCCTGGTTCATAGGTTGACGCTCAACCCCTGAGCCACACCAGCCGGCCTGATCACCCCTCTTGATTAAGGAGGAGGCTGTGGCTTAAGGAACGAAACTCTGACAATAATTTAAAGCAGCGGTCGCCAACCGGTGGTTTGTAGATCACTGGTGGTCCGCGAGGTCCGAAAGGTTGGCGACCGCTGCTTTAAAGGCTAACGGCTTTGGGATCTAGCTGCCCAACTACAATATTTTGAGGAGTTTGGAGGGGAAATTTTTCTGGGTGATGACAGGCTATTCTGGCCTCGGTATGCCCTCCCCTGCCTGGCCTCAGTTTCCTCTTTATGAGTTTCCCTTGCCAAAGCCCAGCCTGGGAAAAACCCAAGGTCAGCAAAAGTAGGGTCTGGCAACATCCCAAAATGCCAGGAACACATTCACCCCTTCAAATTCTTTAGAAAATGTGGGCTGACATGTGAAGAGGGCAAGTTACAAAACAGCCTGTACAGAACACAGCGTGTGGAGCACAGAGCGTTCTCTGCGGGTAACTTTATCTTTGCGCAGCACCAAGCTGGGGAAGGCTATTTGCCAAAGTGTTATCTGAAGGGGTGGGGGGGCAGGTGTGACATTATTCCTGGTAAATTTGTTTAATTTTCCTTTTGGCATGCCTCCATATTTGCTATGATGAACATCTATTACTTTTCATAATTAAGAAATTAAAACATTTTTTGTTAATCCTCACCCAAGGATATTTTTCCGTTGATTTTCAGAGACAATGGAAGTGAGAGGGAGAGAGAGAGAAACATGGATGTGAGAGAAACTTATCTATTGGTTGCCTCCTGCACACGCCTCAACCACCCTGGCCTGGGAGGAGCCTGCAACCGAGGTGCATGCCCTTGAACAGAATCGAACCTGGGCAGGCCGATGCTCTACCCACTGAGCCACACCGGCCAGGGCAAGAAATGAAAACAATTTATAAAAGCAGGCAATTTGGCACAGGCCCTTTGTCATGCTCGGTAAGTATACACAACTGGCTTCTAGTTTGAAGTAAAAAAAGAGAGTCATCATCCATGCAGTCTTGTTAGCAGAGCATGTGGGGCTTTCTAATGTACTAGTTTTCCATTGTTTTGCAACAAATGACCACTGACTTAGTGGCTTAGAGCAGCAGACATTATCTCACAGTTCCTGTGGGTTGGGAGTACAGGCATGGCTTAAACGGAGTCCTCCTCTCAGGGACTCACAAGGCTGCAGTCAAGGGGTTGGCCAGGCTGTGTTCTCATCTGGAGGCACAAATGGGGAAGAACTGGTTTCCAAGGTCACGCAGTTTGTTGGGAGAATTCAGTGCTTGTGGCTGTAGGACTGAGGGCCCCAGCTTTTTTATGACCTTTGTTTGGATGCCACCCTCAGCTCTTGGCAGCCACTCACAGTTCCTTGCCATGTGGGCTTTCCCAACATGGCCACTTAAACCATCAAGGGGAACCTCAATTTTCGAGCAAGATGGAGTCTTATATAACTAATATACTATAATGACAGAGTGTTATCCTTTGCTAGATGCTATTGGTTAGAAGCAGGTCACATGTCCCACCTCAGGATGAAGTCCAACTCAAGGAGAAGGGGTTACAAAAAGGTGTGATGGACTCAATGTTTATGCCCCCACCCCCTGAATTCATGTTGAAGCCCTAACTTCTAGTGTGGCTGTATTTGAAGGTAGGACTCTAAGTAATTAAGGTTAAATGAGGTCATGAAGATGGGGCTCTGATCAGATAGGATTAGTGTCCTCATAAAAATAAAGATCAAAGAGATCACTCTCTCTCTTCCCTCACATACACACCGAGGAAAGGCCATAGAAGGTAGCCATCTGCAAGCCGGGAAGAGAGCCCTCATTAGAAGGCAAATGGACTGATCATTTTTTAAAATATATTTCATTGATTTTTTATAGAGAGGAAGGGAGAGGGATAGAGAGAAACATTGATGAGCGAGAAACATCGATCAGCTGTCTCCTGCACAACTCCCACTGGGGATGTGCCTGCAACCAATGTACGTGCCCTTGACCGGAATCGAACCTGGGACCTTTCAGTCTGCAGGCTGATGCTCTGTCCACTGAGCCAAACCGGTTTCAGGTTGACTGATCATTTTGATCTCAGACTTCCAGCCTCCAGAACTGTGAGAGGATAAATTGGTGGTGTTTGAGCCTCCCAGCCTGTGTATTCTGTTATGGAAGCCCGAGCTAAGGTAGGTGTGAATTCCAGGAGGCACTGATCCTTGGTAGGGGCACCTTA
Organism: Ia io; assembly: GCA_025583905.1. NCBI lineage: Eukaryota > Metazoa > Chordata > Mammalia > Chiroptera > Vespertilionidae > Ia > Ia io. The sequence continues at coordinate 3,515,938 of JAJQQW010000023.1, forward strand.
GAATCTGTCTGCCATACTTAATATTGTGAGGTTGGCTAGAATTCCGAATAGAAATTCCACATAGAAATTCCAGAAGTGTCTAGGTAACATGTGGAATATTAAACAAATGCCGATTCTCCCCAGAGATTTTCATTCTGTCAGCCAGTGCGGGGCCTGGGAAGTCTCAATGAACTTTCCTGAGATGATTCCAACGTTGGAGCAGGTGGCCCACATGGGAGGGCTTAAAGTCCAACAGCTTCAAATTCCAACCGCTTCTTAGCTACAAGACCTTAGATCAGTGACTCCTCCTTCCAGCCAAAGTTTCTTCATCTGATGCCACATGGCAAATTATTTAAAGAAAACAAAAAACACCGTCTGGTGTTAGCGGCTCCTCTCCGCAGCCCAGCCCCAGCAGAAGGAGACCAGAACTGCTGCCTCATATCCCCATCCCCGTGCCCTTAGCATTTGGTGTTTCAAGGCCGTGGAAAAGTTTGAAATCAGAAAGGGATTTGGGAGATATTTAACCATGGAGGTGACCTGGGTCTTGCTTATCCTTATGCATCCTTCGCGGGGAGGGGGAGTGCTGAAATATACCACTGAGGGCTGGCGAGAGTGAGGGTCCAGGTGTAGATCTGAGGTCAGGTCAGATCTGAGGCAAGGGTCAGTGTCCCTGGACACCAGTAAAAAAAAGCAGTCCTTGGCCATGCTGCCCATGAGCAGGTGGGTCAGCCTCCATGTGGTGACCATCATGGGGGTGACTCAGTTTTCTGGAATCACAGAGTCCATGTTTGGGCATGTTGACATAGGGTAGTATTAAATGACCTATAAAGTATGGGATACTTAAGGCTATGGAATAAAATTCACACCAGAAATGTGTCAAATGATGCATGTAAATCGCAGAGCACAATGTCTGACACATGGTAAGTGTTTGATAAATAAAAGTTATCATGCCCTAGCTGGTTTGGCTCAGTGGATAGACCATCGGCCTGGGAACTGAAGGGTCCCGGGTTCGATTCTGGTCAAGGGCACTTACCTTGGTTGCAGGTTCCTCCCTGGCCCAGGCCGTGGTCGGGGCGCGTGGGGGAGGCAACCAATCCATGTATAACCAATTGATGCATTTCTCTCACATTGATATTTCTCTGTCTTTCCCTTTCTCTTCCACTCTATTTAAAAATCAATGGAAGAATACCCTCGGGCGAGGATTGAAAAAAAAAGTTATTCTATTATGTCAAAATCTCCTAGTTTGAGTGCATATAATGCTTCTTTTATTTTTCCACTCTCACAGGTCCCATTGTTTTTCAAGTTGAAAGAGATCCATGGTTTAGAGCAGGGGTGGGGAACATCCAGCCGGAGGGCCACATAAGGCCTGCTAAATCGTCTGGTCTGGCCCTGCCCAGGAATTAGGGGCAAGTTAATTGCTTGACCAAATACAGCAGGCTAATTTTTAAGTAGATAATTATGTATGGCCTGGGAATGATGTTATAAATATCCAAATGGCCCTTGGCAGGAAAATGGTTCCCCACTCCTGGTTTAGAGGCTGGAGCTTTGGTGAGAAACCTGGGTAGAAGACCATCTACAAGCTGAGGGACCCTGGTTTCCCTCCTCTGTAATGACTGGAGTGTTAAGAGTAGTAACTGAGTTAGTCAAGGAAGAGTGCTTAGCTCTATTCCTAATTCTACTAAGTGACCGTTATTACCACTTATAATGATGCCAAATGCTGGCCAGAACTGGGAGACTGGGTGTCACGGACATTTCAGACTGTTAAACAAAGAGTATTTGAATGAAATATACCTCCAGGGCCAGATCCCTGGGCATGAGATCTGTGTAGTCACACAGATCTTAGAAGCGTCACGTGATTAGGAGACCTGTTGTTCTATTGAACTTCTTGGTAATTTTGGAACATTTTCATTTTGCACTGGACTCTACAAATTTTGTAGCTGGTTCTGTAATTATAAGAACATCTTGACTGTTCTTAGTAGCAATCTACACATCAAGTTCCCAAATTTCTTGCAGCGCTTTATCTTGTACGAGTCTTGATCTATCTTGATCACCTTCCTCCATATGAGATTTTACAAGGTAGGGGAAAGAGAAGGTGGGCGCTATACAGTTTGAAGAAGAAGGAGTCAGAGCTGGAGAGAGGTGCATGAGGACCCTCTCCTATAGACCTGGTGCCCACAGATGTGTAAAAGAAAGTGGTTTCCTGTAAGGCCCATGTGTGAGGCACATGGAAGTTTGACTCAAGTTTTCTTAGTGGGGGTGGGGGGAGGGGGGAAGGTCAGGGAATGAGAAGCAAGGAAGAAGGGAACAGCAGGTTCTGCCTCTTCTCCTTCGGCTATTAGGTCCAAGGACAAGTACAGAAAGTGAAGCCAAGAGTATAGTTACCATAAAACTGGTCCACATAGGCAAGCCCAGGCTCTGCGAGACAGCATGCTGCTAGAGCAGGGCTCTTTGCCCTTAAAGAGGAAACTGGGAGAGGTATCCAGGCAAAGAGCCATAAGCCCAGCCTGAGCCTTTGTTCCCTTTTTGGGTGCCCTGGGCACGAGGAAACAGCAATCCGTTTGGCGAAGTGCTAAGAACAACTTGGTATCAACTTGCTTTTCGGCCAAAGCCAAGGGTGCCTGAGGTTTCTTGAAACTTTTCTCCATTCACTTCTGATTACCGCAGATTTTCCTGTTGTTAGAGAGGCGACCTTCTCAAAATGGTGGTGGGGGCTTGCACTGGGCCAGGAGGTGGTAGGAAGAATTCCTGTAACTACTCATTTTCTCTCTACGACCCTCGAGGAAGTCTGAGCCTCTTCCGCCACAGGCGGTTTCATGAAGATCCCAGGTAGGCCCTGCCTCTGGGGCCGGCTTCCTGGGCTGTCCCCGCTCAGTGGTAGAGGTGACAGATGTGTGATTGTGTGTGTGTTAGTGTGTGTGTGGCCCTGGACTCTGATTTCATGCTTGCTTTGTCATATACTCTCCATAATTCATGGTATAACTTCAATGATACATTGGAAAATGGATATTGTAAAAAACACAGAGAATATACTTTAGTATAATTGTGGTCAGAAAAGAACTAGAAGATTTATTTTTTAATGTTAATTCATAGTGCACTTGCTACAAGTGATGTGTTCTGAAGATGAGATGTAAGTTGAATGCCATTTTTTAAAAATATATTTTTATTGATTTCAGATAGGAAGAGAGGGAGAGAAACATCAATGATGAGAGAGAATCATTGATTGGCTGCCTCCTGCACGCCTCCTACTGGGGATTGAGTCCACAACTCTGGCATGTGCCCTGACTGGGAATCGAACCGTGACCTCCTGGTTCATAGGTCGATGCTCAACCACTGAGCTTGAATGCCATTTTGAGGACTGTCATTGTTGTCTTTTGAGCATGTCAGCAAATCTTTGTGACTGGAGTGAAGTCTGGGCTTATTGGCACCCCAACCTATCCCCACCCTAACTCCGAAGGCTTTGAAGCCGTGATCTGTGTATGTGTATGTCTTCTTGAGTTCTGGGCCACCTAAAACAGCATCTGCATTTGAACACTTTCTCTTAGCAAACTCCCTTATCCTCAACTTGAAGCAGTCTCAAGCATTTTCTGAACTGAGAAATCAAGAACTCTTGTCCAAAGAGACTAGCCATCGAACCTTGCAAATGTGACCTGGATGTGTCTGTTCCGCTGCTGTTGCCTCAGGAGAATGACAAGCATGAGCCGGGGGCTCCCTCGGGCCTTCCTGTGGTTGCCACTTGCTGAAATCTGGCTTCGGTTCACTTCCCTGACCTAATGACTAGGTCTGATTTCAGCTACTCTCCCTCCCTAAGCCTCGAAGGCCAGGCAGGTCAGGACGGCAAGCTGGGAAAAAGCCTAAGGCCCTCTGGGATAGTTGGAATTCTAGGAAAAGAAGAAACCATCTTTTGTTCTTGTTGGTGTGAAGGAGGACCGGGATTCTTAACTCTGTGACTTACACCTGTATTTAAAAAATATGTATGTTGTCATGGCAAGATGGTTGCCAGCAGTGCCAGGCTTACAGTCTTACAGGGTCTATAGTCAGTGGATTAAAAACAAAAGAAAATGCCCTTTTCAGTTGTTTAAAACTCCCTGCCCGCCAACCTCCCTGAATTAGCTGTTTGTATAAGGCTGGTTTGGCTTAGATCACATACCCCTGACCCTGACCCAGGGGCTGCAGGGCTCTGGTAGGTCAGTCTGGGGGGTGTGCTCACCCTGGAGCCAGGGGTGTTAGCAGACGGACAAAAGTGGAGGATGGCTGGAAACCAGAGGGCAATCAGTGTGCAGTTATCAAGACGTGGGGATGGATACTGGGAGGACACAAACAACAGATGTCGATAGCAGTGGGGGTTCTAGGAGAATACAGGAGGGGCCCCTAGCTAATAACGCAAGGGGCCCATTTACTAATTTATGATGGGAGACATATGCCTGGTCATGACCCAACCAGTCATCCACCTAGGGCAGTGGTCGGCAAACTCATTAGTCAACAGAGCCAAATATCAACAGTACAACAATTGAAATTTCTTTTGAGAGCCAACTTTTTTAAACTTAAACTTCTTCTAACGCCACTTCTTCAAAATAGACTTGCCCAGGTCGTGGTATTTTGTGGAAGAGCCACGCTCAAGGGGCCAAAGAGCTGCATGTGGCTCGCGAGCCGCAGTTTGCCAACCACGGACCTAGGGCACTGACCTCCTGCCAGTGACTCCAGCTAGGGGCAGGTTGCTTCAGTTAGATACCAATTAGAACAGGTGGGATTAGATGTTCCTCAGAAATATTTTCATCAAGCTACTTGTGGGAAAATTAGGTTCAGTTGTGAGGGAGAAAGAAAAAACTTCATGTACCAACTATGTAAAGAGGATAGACGTTTATTCATCTTGTAAATGAAGTCCAGAGGCAAACACTTCAGGCCTGTCTGGTGGCTCAGTATTCATCATGAACCTAGGCTCCTTCTCATTGTTGCTCCATCACCATCCACACGCAGCGCCTTCTCTTTCATGGTCCAATTGACATGCTCCAGTTCCAGCCATCAAGCCCATGTTCTGCCAGTGGCAGGAGACAGGCACACACTCTTTTAAGGGCAGGTCCCAGAAGTTGCTCATGCCCCACTGGCTAAAATTTAGTTTATCTTCAATGGAGGCTGGGAAATGTGGTATTTATCTTGGTAAGAACAGGTACAGGGAGACAACCAGTCTTGGCCAGAATGTGGCGCCCTAATGGACAGCCCTTTCTCTGCCTTAATAAGAACCAGTCACCTGGAAATCAATCTTCTTCAAAAGGCAACCCTGTCCCTTTTGGGCTGTGGATACAGCCAAATAGTCCCGGGTTCGATTCCGGTCAAGGGCACGTACTTCGGTTGCAGGTTCCTCCCAGGCCCTGGTCGGTTGGGGCATGTGCAGGAGGCAACCAATCGATGTGTTTCTCTCACATCGGTATTTCTCTCTGTATGTCCCTCTCTCTTCCACTCTCTCTGAGAATCAATGGAAAAATATTCTTGGGTGAGGATTAAAAAAAATTTAAAAAGGCAACCCTAAATCTGTAAGATGTAACTGTTAGTCTTTGTTGCCCTCTTTTTTGAGCATCACTCTTCTATTTGCATATTCTAATTTAAAAATGTCTAGTTGTAATTTAATTGCCTCTTAAAAACTTAATGAGTAAAATTTCTCTTGAAAAAACAAAAGGGGGGGGGGAATGTGCTTCCCATAAGTAGTGAGACAATGCCACTGTGTATAAAGTACTAAGTTTGTCCAAACTCAATCATAACAGCCTGCTGTGTGTCCTTCCGTCTTTCTTTCATGATCATTCATTTTGACACATTTGTATGTTTTGTTTTCACAAAAATGGGTTCTCATGTTGTACATTACTTTGTAACTTCTTGTTTTTGCTTAAATTCATCACAGGTACAGAGCTAGAGAGCTGACACACTCTTTTTAGCAGTAGTATAATACTCTGGAGTATAGCTGTTCTATAACTCGTCCAACCATTTCCTTTAGATGGACTATCAAGTCATTTCCATTTTTCTGCTATCACAGACCATGCTGCAGCAAATTTCTTGTACTGATGATTTCTTGTACTTAGTGCTTTTAGTTCTTTGAGTCTTCGATGTCGACTGCTGGGTTAAAAGGAGCATTTAACATTTGTTATTGATACAGCCAGATTACATTCTAAAAAAGACTGGAACAACCACATTACCACTAACAATGTACAAAATTTTTCATTTACCTTCATTCTTGTCAGCAGTAGAGGTCACTGCTTTTTGAAATTCTGCCATCTGATAGGTGACTAACGGTATTTTATTGCTTTGAATTACATCTCACTGACCATGTGTACACTTGATACTCTTTCATATGCTTATTGAAATGCAGAACATCATAATGGTTCAAAGCAGATTCTGGAGTCAGACCAGCTGAATTTGAGTCATAGCTCAAGATGTGTGACCCCCTATTACATGACTTGGGCAAGTTACTTTATTTCTCTGAGCCTGTTTCCTTATCTGTAAAGTAGGGATATTACCTTTCTCAGAGGGTAAATTGTGAGGATTAAATGAGATAAAACTTATAAAGTACCTGAAACAATGTCTAGCACGCAGCAAACAAGTGAATGATTAGTGGCTAATACTGTTGCTCTTTTAGATTTCTCCTGAGTTACCTATTGGGTGTTCTCTATTAGGGTGATTGTTTGGAGTGATCAATTTGTAGGAGCTCTTTGTATTACTAGGGACATTAATCCTCAATCTGTCACTTGAGCTAGAAAAAATGTCCCAGTCTATCATGTGTCTCTTATGGAACCAAGACTTCTGTTTTCCAGAATTTTCTGTTTATATAGTCAAATATGTCTATAATTCCCTTTAGGGTATGTAGGCTTCCTGTTTTGCTTATGATCTCCCATCACGATGATAAAAAGTTTCCTAAAAATCTTCAAATATTTCATTTTAACATTTAAACTTGTAGTTCTTCTGGTATTTGTGTGTGTGTGTGTGTGTGTGTGTGTGTTGTGAGGTCTGGGCACCTTACTGTAGCTCCATTTATATAGTAGTTACATATATCAGACTTAATTTAGAAACTTCATGGAAAGAGAAATTTGCAAGAAAATAAAGTACAGTATTCATAGTAACAGATAACTGGGTAGTTCTGAACATCAATGGGTTTTGATTTTTCATAATTGATTTGAGAGAGAGGGAGGGAGGGAAGGAGGTGAAGAGAGACAGAAAACATAGATTTGTTTTCCTACTTAAGCATTCATTGATTGATTCTTGTATGTGCACTGACCGATTGAACCGGCAACCTTGGTGTATTGGGATGATGTTCTAACCAACTAAGTTACCTGGCCAGGGCCTGGGTTTCAATTTTTTAAAAAGGAAACTTCTTTTTAAAAATGTGAAATTCTTTTTTCCAAATGAAATATTACAGAAAACTCCAATATACAAAACTGAGTTATTATGTTTGAAGTGGTGAAAGATGGGGGCTTGAGGAGCAAGGTAACAAGGAGCCCTGTTATCGCCTCTTTCACTATAGGCTCTATATTTTTTCTTCAGCTAAGTTGGTTTTTATTTTATTTTACCAGTTGGAAGACCCAAACTTTCATTCCTGAGATATACAGGGGTTGGGATTTTCCAAGTCTTTTGATTCCTTCCAGATATCAAAACTCTGCAAGTCTCTTTTCCGGTTAATGCCTTAATTCTCACAAAAGAGATCTTAGTAAAGTTGCAAATGTAGAAGCATTGTGATTTTGCAACTCCAAGTTGTAGTTTTGGAATTAAGCAGACATTCATCCTGGGCACAGAAGGGCCTTCGCTTTTATTCTATGCCTAAAGATAAGTTTCTGGGTTTGAGCTTGTCTTAAATTACCCAATGTAATCCAAGTAGCTAACCATCCTAACTCAATGGTCTTGGCCTTCCTTATCGACTTCCAATTGTCCTACTGTCAACAGCTACCTAGTTATCCAAACACTGCCTGCAATAGGCACATGATTCCAAATGACAAGGGGAAGTATCTTTACTTGCTGTTTTGCCACTATAAATTGCTCATCACCTCCTCCTCCACCCAGGGACACAGAACAAGCGCTACTGCCTTTAATTCAGTCTCAGTGCAATACCCAATTCCAGGTCATGTTCCTGAGGGTCTGAAGCCTACTATTCAATCGTTATCAATTTCATAATTATTCAGTTATTTGGTTGCAAGCAATAGCAACCCTGTTTGGCTTACAAATAGAAAGGAAACATGCTATAAAGAGGATATACGGTACTCGACACAAGGAAAACCTGGATAACCAGGCTTTGACAATAGGAAATCGGCACCTGTTGGGATGTCTTTGCATGAACCCCAATATGCTTTCCTAGGGACACTACTATCAGAATGACTCAGGTCCTATCATTTTGTTTGTCACTTCTCTTAAGACTCAAAGTCCTGGTGGGAGGGGAATTTTGATTGGACAAGTTTGGGGCACAGGATCTAACCTCAGCCAGGGGTACAAGGCCAGAAAACTGCAATTTATAGTTCCATTAACACCACAGAATGGGAAGGAGTAGCAGTCCAGAGGAAAAGTGTGGATCTATCTCTACAAGAAAGGGAAAATGATTTGGGGAAGGCAAATAAATAAATAAAAGTCAAGAGATGTCTACTAATACAGTGTTTAAATGATGGGGAGAAGAACCTATAGTGGATTAATAGCCAGGAAGAAAATGGAGTCTTCATACCTAAAGGAAGTATGTCAAGATGCTGGTGGAAATTGTGCTGCTGAAAATTCAGATACAATATATATGTAATGGACTTTGCAATAAAACGGTTATTAACCTTGATTGCAACGAGATCAGAACATTCAGATTTCAAAGAAAATGGGACTTTTCCCCTCTCTCTGTTTAGTGTGAAAACTGTGATAGAGGTCTTCATAGATGAACATCGGTTGAGAACTAAAACTTTTGATGACTGAAACGACGAAGTTCTGATATTCTGAATACACTCGGACATTTAAAGAGATGCGCTTGAAAAATTAAGGAACTATTACTGAGCTCAGTTTCTCAAACAAGTAAAGGTGCAGCAATCTGTCAGTTTGAGTAATGGATGATGAATATGTTTATCAAAATATTCATGGAGATAAAGGAGAGTTATTTCAAATTATTTCATGAAACAGGCTCAGTGTTAACTTGCCAAGGTCAAACAATAAGCACTAAACTTAATTTTAAAAATGCTTTACTTTTAAATAAAGTTTACAAGTAACCAGAGTAGTGAAAAATATTCAAATATAGAAATGTGTCGTTTAAAGTCTCATCTAATCTACACTGTTCAAAGAAAGCCATTAATAGACCTTTCTATGTATTATAAACAAATTTTAAAATGAGTTCATACTACATTTTTCTATCAATAGTTTGTTTCACACCTAACATGGCCATTTTTCCATGTCCATACACAGTAAGTGTAACTTGCTCTTTTTAATCCTCATGTAAGTTTTCTTAATATGGTTAAGTCATGTTATTTAAGCAATCCCTTACTGGTACCATTTAGGTTTTCTCCTCTATTTTTCTATCATGTAATTTTTTGCTTCTGTCTTAAGCACTGTCAGTTCCTTTTTCACTGACTTCCAGTTTGGAATGTGACTTCACTGTAACCATGACCTGTAGTTTAATACTTGGACCTGTCATTTCAATATTGGTAGATAGTATATTTGGACTCAATTTCAAAAAATAGAAACCAAACTCAAAGTAACTTAAACAAAAGGGTATTTATTGGTTCACAAAACTGAAAAATCCAGAGGATATACTAGCTTCAGGCACGGATGGATCTAGGAGCACAAACATTGTCATCAGGACTCAAGTCTCTCCATCATTTGGCTCCACTTTCCTCTGCACTGGCTTCATTCTCTGACTGGCTCATTTTATATGGTGGACCCTGCTGGTTTGAGCTTGTTCATCCTGCAAAGGTAAGCAACCTCAGTAAATACAGTTTCTGAGCTTTTCCTCTTCCACGGTTCAGTAAACTCCTAGGGTTGAGTATCACTGGATCAACTTGAATCACATGACCATTCCTGAATCAAATCAATCACTATGATTAAGGAGATGAACTATGCCGATTGATCAGGTCTGAACTACAGTACGTCCACACATGAACTCTAAGGTTAGGTCAGACTGTCTGGACTCTGTGGACTGAAAATAGGGAGATACGGTTCCAAGAAACATCAGGGAGTTGTTACGAAGAGATGGAATAAATGCTGGTCAATTACAAGTATGATATCAATGATAACATCGGATATTGAAAAAGCTTAATCTCTGCTCATAAAGTTGAATTTTAACAGCTGGCATTATTCTTTCTTGCTAATAAAAGTATTCCGAAAAACACATCATGAGTATGTCCTGTTGTCAGGAAGCTTATAATCCATTTGTATGGAATAATCATGTCCACTAACATACTCTAGATGATACAATAGAGTTTCAATATAAGAGTCTGAGAGCTCAATTATCTAGTTGACATAATGCAAGACAACTAGTCTCCCAATGGAAAGTAGTTCTGTGAGGCTATTCAAGTCAGTGGTAAATGTGAAATTCCTGGAAATCTTTTGTGTTCAAGTCTTTTGCCAAGTTGGACATTTCTCATTTCTGTGCTGTTGATTCAGACTCAACTTCTGTATTACTGCAGAAGAGAGAAATTGACAGTGCTTTTAATCTGCTATACTCCTTCAGATCTGGTAGAAGGAGCTCCAGGTGCTGAAAATGATCAAATATATATAGGCTGAGGCTTACTCTGCACTTAAAAAAGAGGACTGTTGCTGGTCAAAAAGTATACAGCATGGTCCTTCCTGTTGAGAACATGAAGTCCTGGTGGAGTGAGGTGCAGGTTGCTTCAGTTCAAAACTCCTTGGTGGAATCGGGTATAAGATAGGCTGAGATCAGCTGTGGTCTGTTTCAGGACAGCAAGTTTGATTGCAGTGATGTGTCAAAAAAGGCAGGCAAGGGCCGAGTCAGGTAAATAGGTAAGTAGGGTACCTTCAGCAGGGCCAGCTATATCAATAACAAGGGTATAAGGAAGAATGCGTAGTTTAATATTGAAGTTCTGTAAATTAGTTTTTACCTGTAATACTCCAGGGTTAATCCATAGTGTTTATTCTGGATACACTTTTCAGATCTTAAATAGCCAGTTGGGTACAGCAACTTTCACTTTCCCGCTCATTTGCCCAACAAGAATTTTCAGCTCAGAAGGCTATATTCTCAATCCAGACTTGAGGTTCTGTTTAGGTGTCTATTCCTACACCTGGGAATAATAGGGTTCATCAAGATTGGCACTACTTTCTTTGGTTATCAAAATCTCCATCTTCTATAATTCAGCACATTTCTGGGAATCAAAAACAAGTAAAGGCCTCAAACTGGTTGAATGGTGCTGCTGGACTTAGATGAGATCTGAGGCATGGAGATAGTACGTTAAGAACTTAGGTTTGAATTTTAGTTTTTTTTTTGCTTTTTCAAACATCAATTCTTATACACAGTGTTCATTAGACTCTTGAAAGATGATCATCCTCACCTTAAGCCCCTCATTTTGACAGGAATTAAGGGAATGACTGGCAGTGTAGATCAATGTCTTTTCCTGTACAGAAGAAAAATCTAGCTGATATTTTGAAGGCAGTAAAAAAGGTGAGTTTGTAGATTTCTTCTTTACAAATAATAGTTGTATATACAAGCAGGATAGTCATCATTTTATTTTTATTTGTTGATGGTAAGCAGTCTAGAGTAACCAGGCTTAGACCTAGATTGATTTGAAGACTAAGTCATGTTCTCATAATTAGTCTAGTGGATAAGAGAGATATAAAGAAACCATTTCCAACATTTAACCAGTGCATTCATTGAAGTAGTTGAGGACAGCTGGCCCTTAAGTCAACTGTGAAGTAAGTAAGATTTCAGTCTACTTGTTTAACATGATTTGGTCTGCAAGTTCACAAACTGAATCCTTCCTGCAGAAACAGGTAAGTTGTCTCAATGCCTGAGGAATGAAGTCGGCCACTCTGAATCAGTGTTCAAACAATATTGAGACAGGTAAAATTCCATGAACATATCCACAAGGACAAGGGACTGTGGTCTTGTGACATTAGGAAGCACAACAGGAAGCTTGAATCTACTGACAAAATCTTTAGCTGCAGGATTTGTAGATTTTTTTTTCAAGCCAGTCTACATTTCCAGCGAAAGATTATACACAATTTGAGATTCTCAGCAAGTGCCTACCTCAAAATATCCCTAATATCTACAGTTGATGGTACCAGACATCAAGACCCATCTTAAAAGAAAAACACTCAATGGCTAGAAGAAAACTTTCCCAATGGCCACATTTTAAATCACATACATCAGAAAAGATGTTCAAAGATGGTCTCCTGTGGATCAGGTCTTACATGTAGTTAGAGCAGAGCATTCATAATTATAAGAGCAGAATATGCCAAGCAGATATGCCAATGATGGAGGAATTATTTTAGCTTATTAAATGTTATTAGCTCATTTATCCTGGAAACAGCAGTTAAAAGTAAAAACCAAGCAGTAGTATTACTGCCACTGATTGAGTCATAGTGACTTGTAGTTTGAGAATAAGATGAATGATAAAACCAGGTACCCTTTTAGTTAATGTTGCCAGAATTTGAATTCTGCTTTCATAGTTAATGGTTATCCCTTGCACATGGAAGTGGAGTACCATGGTTGATGATGGGAGGTCCGATGAACAAGTTGGTCTACTATGGCCTCAATGAGGCATCAGCTTCAATACCTTGCAATTCAGGTATCTAAGGAGGATCAAGACTTCAGATTCACGTATTTCAAGTACCATCGGAGCATCTGGTGTTTGTGAAAGTAGTTGGGTAAGGGGGTTTGTCAGTGTAGAGTATGTATGATTTACTGTCTATACCCAAACCCAGGAATTACTGTAAGTCCATATGGGGGTAGCGCATGATTAATTTAGGTTCATTTGATACACTTTTGGCCCATATAACTACTTAGAGGCAAAGTTCTTGTACTTTTCTGAGTTTGTCCGTAGTAAGTATTCCTAAAAATGTTCAGCACCAACTGAACATGGACTGTGTTGGGTAGAGGTACAGATTGGAATATCATTCAGGTCGAACATATTGTTGTCTAGAGTACTGTTTTTCAAAATGTGTTCTGAAGAATTCTAGGTGCTTAAGTCTCTCTTTAGGTGTCACCATGGCGAAAAAGGAAGATGCTTGTGGCAGATTTCAGGACCCCCACTCTGCTTCATCCAGAGCAACTTCACTTTTACTTTGGGCTTCCACATAGTTTTCATTCAAAGGGCTTCATGGCCACAGAGCCTTTGGAAAACCAATGATCTAAGAATAAGCTGTTCACAAAATGCTGAAATACAAAAAATAGGTCATAGAAACCAGAAACTGTGTAAGCAAAGTCTTTGGTAAGCCAAGGTGTTTTCCTATTCATTCTTTCCCTAAGGTGGGCCACATTATAGAATTATGAAATTTAACATTCAAGTCTGTTATAAATTCTCATTTCCTGAAATTGGGCTTGTGACTCTCAGAGAACAAGATTTTACGTGACAAAAGCACTGGGGCTTTTGCAGTCAGAATACAGCTGCAAAATGCATTCATTTCTTTGTAAATATTATTCCAAGAAGTCCATGCTAGATGACTTCTTTTCAAACACTGTAAGATCTCAGTGGGCCACAACTCAGAAATTCTAAGAAAATATCTCCTCATCCCTCCTCCATTTTTCCCACCCACTTCCTCTTTTCCCTTCCCAATCTTTCACCCATCTGAGATGCAATGACCTTGAACTAGGTTTAGAGCACAATTATAGGGTACAGAGAAATCTATCACTGTATGTCATAGAATCCATCCAAATTTGGATGAATTAACTTTCCCCCATCCCCCTCCCTAGTATTCCCACAAATCTTCTAGAGGTTCCTTTGACAGAAAATCAAGGTAATGGTCAAGAAAAAGAATTCTAAAAAAAAAAAAAAAAAAACGAACAAAAAAACTCAGATGATGGAAACATACTAATTCAAAGTTGTTATTGATAAGAAAAAAGGGATGCGTCAAAGATGCAGTTTATTCCTGGGTCTCCAGGACAATCGGTTGGCATTCAAGAAGCACTGGCTATGCCACTCTTAAGCAGCTGCCTCATTCCATTGGAAGGAAGGCTGCAAGATAACATTCTGTGTTTGATTAAACTTAGAACATACCAGACTAAACAGCTAAATGATAGTTTTTTTTTGCTGTAAGCCTTATGATATCCTTTAATACACTATACTGCATTATCAATTAGAGGGGACACATTTTATAGTATTTTTACCACCTTACTGGACTACAGAAGCTCTGTATGTATGACATATATGTTGTGTATACAAATACACATACATAAACAGTACTGCTCGAAATGGATGCTACAAGTATTAGTTAGGGCAGTGGTCGGCAAACTCATTATTCATCAGAGCCAAATATCAACAGTACAATGATTGAAATTTCTTTTGAGAGCCAACTTTTTTAAACTTCTAACGCCACTTCTTCAAAATAGACTCGCCCAGGCCGTGGTATTTTGTGGAAGAGCCACACTCAAGGGGCCAAAGAGCTGCATGTGGCTCGCGAGCCGCAGTTTGCCGACCACGGAGTTAGGGGATAAAAGAACCATCGATAAGATCTTAAGACTTAACAACATAAAACAAAGGCATGATATGCACAGGGATTCCCCAATCAATAGACCATCTTTGTGAAGACCAAAGACAGACAAAAGATCTAACAGCAGCTTTGTGTTTCATATTGGGTAGTGTTGTCAGATGTACATGTGTCTTGTTGACTGGACAATCTACCACCATAAAGAGTCTGCTCTTAAACCTTAGGGGTGTTTCCATGGAATTCTGGTCTAGGGCAGCTATCATGGTATCACATTTATGACATCCTGGTTGAGGGCACCAGATCAGGAAGCTAGAACACTTTTCTGGGGTTCCCAACCTGCAGTTGTCTTAACACTGTGGGTAGAGGCTAAATTAATTCCAAGGAAAGAACTGGACCGGGAGTCAGAAGGTTTGGCCTCTACCACTTGATAACCTTGGGTAATCTTTCAAATCCCATTTCCTCATTTGCAAAACAGGATTATAGTCTAGTGTGTGATTTTGATATTAACACATGTAAAAGTGCTCTGAGACTGTAAAGTGCGATAAAAACATAAGGGATTACCATATAGGTTCTACCTGGATGTCTCAAGTGGCCTTTTCTGGAATCTGATTGAAGCTTTGTGAGATGCTGGGTAAAGGATTCCTTTGTAAAATTCCTTACATTTGTGTGGAAAGTTCTGGTTCCTGAATAATCCCAAAGAAGATGCTATGAGGACTTCACTAGGCCTTTGTTTTTAATCCCAATGGGTCAGAATATCTGCTTTCTCATTCAGTAGGATACTACAGATTTGACGTGGAAAAAGAATAGTGTCCAGTGACCTGTATGGGATCCTCAACACTTCATAAACATTTGAGATTGTGGTCCAATGTTGTTCTCAAGATGTTACCATTCTTCAGACAATGTTGAAAACTAAGAATCCCCTGGTCCAAATTTATTATGTCTCTGAAGGCTTTAACTGAAGAAACAAAATACACACGCATGGAACAAACTGAGCCTTTGTTGTGATGAAAACAGTCTCAGCTATCTGGCTTGAGGAGTTTGACTTCACCTAAAGGATGTGCTCAATCTGGGTAGTAAAGGTCAGGAGTGGAGGTGAAGACCACATCATGATGGCTGACTGTCCCTTGGGTCACAGTGGTCCACTGGAATGGTATCTTCTTCAGTAGTTAGGTGATAGAAATCACCATGGACAGAAATCCAGGTACCAAATCTGTAGGCTGAGCGAACAACACAAGGAAGATGGTCAGAAAGTCCAGGGACAAAACAGGTAAGATAACAAATGCATGGAACTACAAATGCAGGACTCGAACACTGGAGTAGCTCTGCAGTAAGCACATCAGCTGCTGGATGTGTACTAATTCTTGATAAGGCTGAGAAGCTCACAGATGACAAATGAAAAAATGAGCCTTATAATCAACAATCAGTGATAAGAACAAAGAGTTCTCTGGCAAAGATTGTTTCCAGACTCTTGAGAATAACCATCTTAGGAACTGCCCTTAGTCTTATACTTTAGGGGAGTAATTTGATTGTATTCAGGCTGCTGGGCAGTGGTTGGTGGGAAATGAAGGCTCCACAGGAACCACAAGAAGAATTGAATTTAAGTTTACATACTAACACAAAGGCAAAGGAGATATTGCCATTGTCCCTTTCCCAATTGTCTTATTCATTCTGACATTTCGAATGGGAGAAAATAATGTACCTAGGTAATAAGGCCCTAATGCATGCATCCTTCTGTAATATAATGCCCTATGCAATATATCAATTTCTCTCTGTTTGAAGGATCCTGAAATCTTTTTAAATTCAGAATTTAATAACATGAAACAAAGGAAGAAACATGGCCCATAACTAGTGATCGTTTTCCTAATCAAGAGTAACCAGGTTATCACACAATGATTAAGCAAACACTTACTGAATACTTATTCTGGGATAGCCTGGTCTCTAAATTCCTCTTTCCTATTAAAAGCTTCATCATATGTGGTAGTATGTGTGGGCAAAGATTCGAAGACTTTTTTCCAAGGGGCTTGCTATCTGCAAGAAAGCAAATAAAAAAAGCATGCAAATAAGTACTTTACAGGGCATCAGACACAAGGATACAAGAGATTGAGAAAATGGCAGAGTTTTGGCAGGTGAAGAACCAGAGGAAGACATTTCAGGGTAGAGAAGAGAGTATGAACAAAAGTGCAGAGATGGTCAAGAACGAGTCATTCGGGAAAATGGCAAGTACCATAGTTCACTTTGGATGCAGTGTCATCAGAGTTTGCACTGAGGTCTGGCAGAAACTCAGGTCTTCAAACGCCCAGTAACAGCGCTAGTGGCACTGCTTGCTTAGTCGTCGTCATCTCTCTTCTGAAAGCGAGGTCAACAGTCCCCAAATTAAAACTATCCAGCTCCAGAGTTCCTGTCACATCCTCATAAACGCATCCAGGTCCCAGGTCTTGCAAATCTGGAGTCCACGCCGTGGCGACTGAAAGACATCTGCTCCAGCTAGTGCAAAACACTGTAGTGAAACCCTTTCAACCCACTATCCTGGACATCTCGTGTTTTGTCACAGAATTTCAAGCTTTGAGTTCCAGATGTTTGTGTCCCTCTTTTCTGCTGAGAAAAGCATCTTCTCACCACAATCTTAAGATTCTTTTGCAGTACATCCAGGTTTTATTACAAAAGACCAACACATTTCCCCCCAAATAAGTTATTTCTCTGGAAGTGAGATCATTTGTCTCTGCCCTTTAGATAAAGGAAACAGTCAATTGATTTTTTTTCAGACATTTGTATGCAATAGCAGAACCGGGTAACACCTAACCAGACAAAATACACTTAAACGTGTGTGTTCGTTTGTTTAGAGTTGTACCACTCCACAGAACAAAAATGTTTGAAATCCAACTGTTCAAACATTTCTATAGTGTTTGCTGGGTAATAGCCTGGAATTAGATAAAAGCAGCTGACAATTAACAAAGAAGCAAAAAACTGGCATTTTGGCCACCTTAGCAACACACTTGCAAGCAAAGAGAATACAAAGCAGTCCAGGAAAGAAGTTAAGCTTGCAAAAACTTCCAAACCTACTGATTATGAGGTTCAGCACAGGTTCGAACTCAATTTTTCAGAAAATGTTAACCTTCAATTAATAAAAATAACCCCCCAACATCTTCAGGAATTCCATGCCTGGATCAGTCTGTTCCAGTTAGCCAGCTTTTGAAAAATCCACCTGCACCATTAATTAGCTAGACTTGGCAGCACCATTTAAAAATAAGCCTGCTCACTACCAACCACATAGACTAGGGGTTATAAAATAGGAGCAAGTAACATATGGCAAACATGGTCGTGGAAAATGGTGAATGAAAGAGTCAGAAAGGTAGGCACCAGTATAAGCAGCAACAAAGTGAATGGGCCAAAGATTAAATAGGCTTTTTGACACTAGAGAACACATCCACTCCTAGTTTCAGCTGCTTTATAATGGATGCCACTGTACCATATGCATTAGCCACCCTTCAGGCACCCCATGGGGAAAGGAAAGGACTCAGGAAAAAAGCCAAGCAGTGGAGTGTTGTTACCCCAATATCCATTATGCACAGAAAAGCTCACATATCCCAGGGATTCAAACAGGGGCTTCAAATTGGTTGTGGAGGATCTCAATTGACATCTAGGCCTCAGTTTCCTCCCTGTGGCATTGAGAAATTGTGGTTAACTCTTTGGGGGGGGGGGTGTGTGTGTGACATCTCCCTTTGAAAACTTGTTGGCGATGGATCCTCACTCCCCTAAAATGCACATTCCCACTACTTTCTGCATACAATTTCGGGGAGTTTGGGAATTTCCAACTCCAATCCAAGGTTCCTAGGTTCAAGATCGATGGATTGGGAAACTGCTGTTTTCTTACAAATCAAGAAAATTTTACAAATAATAACGATCCCTTATGTACACTGACGCTTTATAGTTTACAAAGCGCTTTTAATCCCACAAACATCGACAGAGGAGGAAACTGAGGCGCAGATTACAGAGGGACTTGCCTAAGGTCACTCGGCCAGCTGGTGGCTAGGCCCGGAAGCAAACCCAGCTCTTCCGACTCCGGAGCCTGTTTCCCAGCCCGGAGCCGCCGCCAGAGCTCCCGCCTCTCACTAAGGCGGCATAAGGAGGAAAAGGCAAAGTAGGAAGCCCACCACCAACCATCCCCCAGCACCTTCCTGTCCCTCCAACTGGGTCCTTGTAGGCCCCGAAGGGTGGCGCCAGGCCTCCAGGCCGGCCCCGGCCGCCCCCGCTTCCCCGGCCGCGCCAAGTCCCGCCGCCGCCTCCCCGGGAGCGGGGCGGAGCAGCTGCCCGCCACCACCAACCACCCGGACGACTCCTCGTCGAATCGCAAACGCATAGGCCGCCGCCCGAGTTCTGCGTACGAGAAGAAAGACTCGGCGCGAGCGCCAACGGCCACCGGGCGCGCGCCGCGGCGGCCGGGCCTGCGCCCCAAGAGCTGGATGCCAGAGCAGGAGAAAGAGCCGCCAACCGATCGCTCGATCGACCGCGCGCCCGCTCCTTCGCCCTACCAGACCGGGGAGGGGGGGAGGGCGCGCCAGGGCTTCTTCGAGTTAGGGGCCTGACTCCCCGGCGACGAGACAAGATGGCTCCTCCGGTCCGCACCGCAGCTACCGTCCCGGCTGCGTCGCTCGGCCCGCCCCCGGTACTGTTTCTTTAAATGGCGGAGAGGGTCACGAAAGCAGGAAGAGAGGCGCTCTCTCTCTCACGTGACAGGGGCGGGCCCAGCTAACAAGATCCGGTCACGTGGGCGCACATTGGCTACCAATCAGGACGCGTCGTTTTAGGGCGGGGGCGGGAGGAGCTGCGGCTCTGTGATTGGCTGAACGCGCCGCGGAGACCTCGGGGGTTCGGGGCGTCGGGGAGTGTGCGAGGGAGCCCGGTCCGTGTGCATAGGCGGAGACAAAGCGGTGGCTGTGGTGGCCGCAGAGGCGGCTGTGAGGCAACCCTGAGAGCCGAATTTCGTGGTGCTGAGTCCGGTCATCATCTCATTCTGCGCGGCGCTCGGAAGGCTCGTGTCTGGGCGGCGGCGGCGGCGGCGGCGGCGGCGGCAGACGCGGCGGCAGCACATGGTTCCAAGAGCAAGCTGCGGTTGTCGGGTTCCAATTCCGTGGGGAGGGACAAAGGCAGCCGCGAGCGCTGGGCAACGCCCCGTCGGGTGGGGCGCTTGCCATTGCCCTTGATCCGGGCTCTGAAAGCTGGGCCCCGCTCCTCCCTGAGGGGAGGCCCGGGAAGGGCCTGAGAGGCCGAGGCCACAGTCTGAGGAGTGTGGGGGGAGGGGCGTGCCCGTCTGAGGTGACTTGGGCGGGCTCATTGTGAGGTAATGTTAGCGGGTCATTGTGAGGTAATTTGACGCGCTACCCTTCGGAGATCGGGGTGGGGCTCTGAACGCGGGAACCCGCCCTCAGCGGTTAAGAGAGATTTCAGTTGGGAGTTCGTGAAGCCGAACTATCGCCGTATAAACCCGAACCATGCTCACCAGTCTGGGGCCTCTTTAAGGATCCTGGGATCATTGGTGGCGAAGACATGGGTGATTGTCCGGTTTTATAACAGAAGGTGGCACATTTCCGGCGTGGTAAGTTCCCTAGAAGAACAAGAAAGGGCTCGAAGAAAACGAAGATGGAGCAGTCATAAAACCGCCAACTCCAGCACCATCCACTTCAAGGTTATCCACATTTCGACTCATTGAACTATCTCGCAACCTAACGTGAAAGCTCCCAAGACGACAGATGTAGGACGGTTCTATGCAAAATTTTACGTCATAGTCTGAGAAGATTAAAAAAAAAAAATACTCAAAGGAGAAATCAATTGTAGTTTTAGACATCTCTGATTATATTTTAGATAGTTTCGCAGCAGACTTGTTTAAGGAGCACAGACTGACCAAACTTTTCTGGAAACGAATCCTGGAAAACCTATTCCATTGTAAGGTTGTATTTCCCAGTTAGCAGGTAAAGGCCCGAACCTCACTGCAATCATGGCTTTCACAAATTACAGCAGTCTGAATCGAGCCCAGCTAACCTTTGAATATCTGCACACAAATTCGTAAGTATCCTGTAGATGCCACTGTAGTCGCCGATAACCCATTTCTTGATATTAGTATGGAAATCCTTCTCCCAGAAAATTATGCTTTTTCACTTTTGGGGATGTTATCACTGGATGAGCCTTGAGCTCTGTATGGAAGAACAGAGATCAGTGAAATATTTCTTGCTAATCCAGAAGAATATGACCATTTATTGGATCAAAACTTATTTGTTCAAATGCAAACTAGTTTTTTGAGGTCACTATATCGAGTTTTTCTCAAGTGTTTGATAGGAATCCAAGAACTGTTCTTTGGATCACCAAAAGTTGGACTATTCTAGCATATTCTTTTTAGTGACAACAGCAAAAACAGTTGGGCTATAGCAAGTTTTTTCTTTCTAACAAGGGGAAAAAAAAAAAAGAAGACATTTAAATGACAGCTTGTGAGAAGAAATTAATTTTTTTCCTCCAGCAAACAGTTGGCTTTATATTCCTTGGGAAATTCGTCCCCACATCCGACATGGTTTTCATATGCTAAGCAGGAAATAGCAACTTGTTTAAACCCATGATTTAAATAGCCACTCGCCAAAATGTGTGCAGATCTCAGAACACACGGTGTTCGAGGTTCTTGGGTTCATGAAGAAATTAACATCACTCCAGATTGGTCTGGAATGTTTCAGGGTTAACCCTATGTTCACTCTCCTGGAAGCATTCATTTGGGCTCATAACTACTTTGTGTTTTAATATGCTCATTTGTCACTTTGGAGATAAAGGTAAGTATTCTAACATTTTAGTATGTGGAGCCGTAATGAGCAGCTAAATGATGGCCCAGAGATCTGAAGAATCACCTTCAGGGCTGAGAATATAGACTGCAGTTACCCAATAATAGTATAGTTTTATCCTTTTGTGGGAAAGGATTTAGAAACAAAACCAAAACCCTAAATTCCAGAGTCGTCTTTGTGATCATGTCTGTAGTTTTTTTGTTTGCTATTTTTCCTATCAAGGAAAATTTTCTAAGTGAAGTGAATTGTCCAACTATGAGAACTTGGTTTTATTTAGGAAGCTTATTGAACTAGAGTGTTTTAGAGTAGGTACTGTGAAGGTTACCTAGGCCAATTCTTATGGTGAATTGAATCCCGTTAGGTAAGGTTGCTGACTAGTTTATAACATAGCCTTGGGCAAAACCCTTGCTATCCTTTATGTTTGAACTGTCACATTCGGAACCAGCTGTTTGAAGGCCTCTAGATGTTCACAGATGATCGGGCTTTGCAATGAGGGGCCAAATTTGGAATAGCAGACTATTTGATAATCTTGGAAGAACATGAATGGGACTTCTAAACTGGGTTCTTGTTCCAGCTTCCCCAGACTTTATTTGATTATAAAATAATAGTAACTAATTAATTGCCTCATGCCACTTACTAGTTTAAACATGGCTGAAAGTAATCTTTATAGGAACACTGTTGGGATTATTCCTATTTTACATTTGAGGAAACAGGCTCAAAGAGGTTAAGTTACATGCTGAAGGTTACACAGCTGCTAAGTGGCAGATTTAAGGCACTAAGATTTATCTGGCAACAGTGGTTAGTGCTTTTAACCATTAGGTAGTACTGACTCTAGTCAGTTTTACCATTTCAAAAAAAAGTTTTTTTATTGGTTTCAGAGAGGAAAGGAGAGGGAGAGAGAGAAACATCAATGTGAGAGAATCATTGATGGGCTGCCT
The DNA here is from genome assembly GCA_025583905.1 of Ia io. NCBI lineage: Eukaryota > Metazoa > Chordata > Mammalia > Chiroptera > Vespertilionidae > Ia > Ia io. Next base: position 3,538,265 of record JAJQQW010000023.1, read on the forward strand.
TCTGCACGCCCCCCACTAGGGACTGAGTCCACAACCCAGGCATGTGCCCTTGACTGGAATCAAACCTGACCCTTCTGTCCGCAGGCCAACGCTCTATCCACTGAGCCAAACTGGCAAGGGCCAGTTTTACCTTTAAGGGCTTCTTTCCTTGTCTATTCAGGAAAGGGTTTACTTCTCACTTTAAAATTCTTCAATTTTATCTCAGTGAGCCTCTAATTTGCAGATTCTGGGATATTTGTCTTTGCTTATTTGTTTTGCTATATTATAACTTAATAACAATAACAATAGGTGGACAGAGCCAAAGCAAAGAATTGAACCTCAGTTAAATCACCAAATCGATATTGGAGAATTTTCTGTGAATTTGATTTACCCGTGTCAAACTGGAACCACCTGCTTGCGTGGACATTTGAGGGTTGGAAGCTCTTGGATATCTGGATTACATTGAATTTGTCTACTTTTGAATATGTCCACTTGTGCCAGAAGAAAATATGAACTTAGAACAACAAGATAAGTTTCTGGTTTGTAACTAATTTCAAGAGATTTCTTTAATATGCTGACCTGACTGGAAGGTCACTTCTAGAGGAAACAAAATTTTAAAGTAAAAATTATTTTATAGTTTTACAGAGAGAGAAACAGACACGGATATCGATTTGTTCCACTTATTTTATGCATTCATTGGTTGCTTTCTTGTATATGGTCTGACTGGGGTTGGAACCCACAACCTTGGCATATTGGGACAACACTCTAACCAACTGAGCTACCAGCCCAGAACCTTAAATTTTCTTAAGCTGTGACTTGTTATGTGTTTTTTTTTTTTTTGTTTTGTTTTTTTTTAAAATATATACTTACTGCTTTCCGAGAGGAAGGGGACGAGAGATAAAAACATCAATGATGAGAACCATTGATTGGCCGCCTCCTGCACAACCCACACTGGGGATTGAGCCCTCAACCCGGGCATGTGTCCTAACCGTGACCTTCTTGTTCATAGGCTGTTCAACCACTGAGTCAAACTGGCTGGACTTGATACTCTTAACCCTTTGCACTCGCTTTTTTCTCGATTCCTTTATTCTAATGCTAACCGTGTCGAGTCACACTCGACATCTGAGTGCAAAAGGTTAATGGTAGATGTGTCTCCTCTGTATTAAGTGGTGCAGTGTCACCTTCAGATAAGGCGAAATTTGTCCTACTGTATCATCTTTTTTGTTTTGTTATAATATTTAAAAGATCTTTTTAAGTTGCCTGACATCTACAATATAGCCATATTGTGAATTATGAAATGGCCCTTTCCTTACCTCCTATTTAATGTAGATTTTCAAGCAGAACCCAAACTAGAAGGATGGAAAATCATTGTGATGCAGTGGAAAGATCATGGGCTTGAGAGCCTGCCAAGCTTGGATTTGATTGCTTCTTGGCTGTGTCCTTGGGCAGAGGTCAAATTCTCTGAGTCTTCATCTGTAAAATGGGCCTAGTTTGACAGTGTTTCTGAGTATTATGTAAAGTAATGTTTATAATTAGTTCATACATGAAACATGGTAAACACTGAATAGATCAATGGTTCTCAACCTTTCTAATGCCGCAACCCTTTAATACAGTTCCTCATGTGGTGACCCCCAACCATAAAATTATTTTCGTTGCTACTTCTTAACTGTAATTTTGCTACTGTTATGAATCGTAATGTAAATATCTGTGTTTTCCGATGGTCTTAGGCTACCCTGCTAGCAGTTCTCAACCTGTGGGTTGCTGTAGAGCCTGAGACCATCGGCATTAGAAAGGTTGAGAACCACTGGAATAGATGGTGATTATCATTCTATTTATAGTAGCTTATATAATCCCAAAGTTGGTAAGTATGGTAGCAATTTGCTGTTTGGTGCTAGTCATTAAGCAAATAAGTTTTTAGTAAATTCTGGACCATCTGTTAAAGATAGTAAGCATCTGTCTTGATTTAAAAAATTTTTTTTTTGGTCTACGGTAACTAATGGTTATTCTCTTGGTTACATTAGCATGAAGGTTTAAGCAGGCATGGGAAATTCTTAGGATACATGGAAGTCTTAGGATAATTTCTTTTAATACTGGATATTGTTAGTATGAGATGATTAAGGTAGGTTTTTTAGATAAAAGAAGTTTCATGCTGTTACTGCTCTCTTTGGTGGTGGGTTTTGTGACTGATAGTAAAAAGTTCATGAGCAATCTAGATGTACTGGTGGTAGTGATGGTCCTTTGGCGTAAGATGCAAAGCTTAAGTCACTTTTTGCTGTACCGCTAAGTGGTCTGATAGAGCAGAATGTTTGAGTATAAGATGCCTGCTTTCTATGTTCCTGTTGGCACACTTAATAACTTTTTATCTTGGCGGTATGATATTTTTGGGTTGTTCTATCTATATTGGAAGTGAATATAGAGTAAACTGTCAATTCTAGAGATAACATTTCTTATGATTTATAATGCTGTGAAATGTAGAGTTCTTACTCTAAATATATTAATGCAATATGAATGTAAAATGGTTGCTCTAGAATTTCTCTAGATTATTTTCTTTTGATTAGGGCAATTAACTATTGTCAACATATCCAACTATTTATATAGTTTAAATGCAGGATGAATATGAATAGGGAGACCATTTTCTTACATAATGGGTAGATTTACCTGTAAATTTGTCACTGGAAATGCTGAGCTGCAGAACAATTTCCTTTGCAGCACAAATGGTATAAAAGCCTTGATCAGTTGAAAGTGAGAGCTTGTTAAAAATCTTGCTTTTTCTAGGTGGTTGATTTTTCTTGAATCATACGTAAGAAATGGTTAGGTCTGTGAAGAAAAGAATTTCCTTTGATAGTTACTCCAATATTTCTATCTCAGATACTAATTAGAAACTAGTGTATCTCTTTGAATATTATTTGAAAAAAGGAGAACTTGTGCAGTTGGTACATTTTTGGTTTTTATTTTAAGAGATATTTTGAACTCTGGCTTTAGTATTTGATAATAGGATCCATCATTAATCAGTTGGAAGGCTGGAGAAAATGCGAGTGTTGTCTTTGAATTTATCAACATTGAGAGGCCCCATGCATGAAATTCATGTAATGGGGCTCGGCCCTTGCAGCTGTGGTGGCGGCCTTGGCCCTCACAGCCCCGGCTTCGTCCAGAAGGTCATCCAGAAGGACGTCCGGAAGGTTGTTCGGCTGTCCGGTCTAATTAGTATGTTATGCTTTTATTATACATTGTCACAAAAGGCACCTTTTTTGATGTATCAGTATACATCACGAAAGTATTCCTTAGTTATATTTTAAAGATATTTGTTAACTTACCTGAAATATGTAAGTGTGGAACAGCATTGGTAAGTGTGGAACAGCATTGGTAGGTGTGGAACAGCATTCATATAGTGTGGAACAAGGAAGACCATTTGGAAAGATTTTTAAAAATTCTAAATGTACAAGGCACATTTCTAAACAATATATATAGAAAGCAGTGAAAACAGCTCTTTTTAGATCTTACTATTGAATTCTAAATGTCTCTCATTTTCATGTGAAGTGATCAGAAATATGTATTGCTGCCCTAGCCTGTCTGGCTCAGCAGATAAAAGTGTTGGACTACGGACTGAAGGGTCCCAGATTCGATTTTGGTCAAGGGCACATTTCCCAGGTTGCAGGCTCGATCCCCAGTGTGGGGTGTGCAGGAGGCAGCCGATCAATGATTCTCATCATTGATGTTTCTATTATATCTCTCTCTTCCTCTCCCTCCCTCTCTGAAATCAACAAAAATATATTCAAAAAAGAAAGAAATATGTATTGCTGATAAGGCAAAAGGGTATTAATATTAAATAAGTTTTCCAGACTATTCATAGTCAACATTTTTCCTACCAAAGGCCAGATACTTCATTCTTTAACTTAGAGTATAGAATACTAATTCACTTTCTAAGTCAGGAAAATGACTGGTTGAAAGCTTGAGAACAAATGTTAGGTTTATTTTTAACTTACGTTACCTTCAACAAATCACTTTAATTTTCTAGCTTATTACTTTTTATCTCTTTTTTTTTTTTTGTAGTGGAATAATATACAGAATACTTTAAAAAAAAATTCAATTGGTAATTTGAAGAATTTAGCCCAACTGGTGTGGGTCAGTTGGTTGAGCATAATCCTATGTGCCAGGAATATCACCAGTTCAATTCCCAGTCAGGGCACATGCCCAGGTTGGGGGCTCGATCCTCAGTATGGGTTGTGCAGGAGGTAGCCGATTGATGTTTCTCTCATCGATGTTTCTCTCTCTCCCTCTCACTCTCTCTGAAATCCATAAAAACATTTAAAAAAAAGATAATTTGAAGAATTTAATATGATTCTAAAGATTTAAGAATTTTTAATAATTAAAGATATGGATGTTTTATACATTTTTTTCTCTTAGAAAATGTTTTTTTGTGTAAAAATAAGAATTGGGTTTTAGAACAATTTGAGCCCTACTTTCTAGTTGAATTGGAGGTAAATTTGCTACTTTTTGTTAAAACTTATTTACTGCGGTCACTTTTGGATTAGCAGCATATATTCACTGATCTCATGGGGGAAAGTTCTTCCTAAAATTCTCAGAACTGGTAGTTCAAAATTTGCATTTGTAAAAATTTGAATATTTACCTGAGGAGGAAAAAAATCAGTGTTTTTAGCAGTTCAGTTTTGGGTATTTATTTTATAAACATTTAAAAATTTCTTTTAAACAATATAGTTAGTGATCAGACATCCTAGATGCTGGTTATTTAATAATGGTTTATTTCATTCTGAAATATTTGAAAATTTTAGTTTATCTATTGGCTGAAACTTTGTATGGGATAATTTGGTTATTTTTGAAAAAAGTCAAAGTTTCTAGGTTGTTCTGAATAGACACGTCCTACTTTTATATCTAATACCTAATGAAGACTATTACGGGAAATTAAAGAGAGTGTATATGGAGGAATAAGTTTAAGGATAAATCTTATAATCATCTTTTTTTTTTTTTCATAAATATAATTGTATACTTACCCAGCCCCAAACTTTGAGCAGCTTCCAAGGAGTAGACCATACACTTCTCTCCTTGAAGGGGTTAACTTTAACAAGGGCCCTAAGAGACCATACCATGCTTTTGTCCTTCTAGAAGGAATTGTCCAAGAGGGTCTTGCATTCCTTTAACGTGTAGAAAGTTCTTTTTTTTTAGCCAGAGTAAGAGAAAGGAAGTGGATTTTTCTCTCCTTTCTCCTCCACTTTCAAATGGAATATTTGTGCTCATAAATTGCACAACATTGAATGGGTTTTCTTCTTTCACTAGTAGGTCATACACAGGTATTAGTAAAGCAAAATGCTAACAAGATGTCCATTGAGCATGCTTAGAGATATGCAGAAACAGCTGGTGAAAGCAATGAAAAATAAATTACAGGCATTTTTCTAGACGGAATATGAGTAGTAAAAAACACTGCTTTTAGCAATACTACATAGGAATATTTTAACGCTTCGGAGTGGGTTTCTCAACATAGTAAGAATAAACATTTCTGTGTAGATATCAGGACTTGGTAGATTAATACTTGAAGGAGATTAGGGAGATAATGAAGTTTAAATTTCAAGAGTATAAATTGACAATGCTCATCGTGATTTTAGATTGTTTCCTACAAACTTAGTATTTTATAACCTTGATTTTTTAAATTAAGAGTCATAGTTCATTCCGTAATTCTTTTGCTGATTCTGTTTATCATTTTAGAACTACTCATGAATTCTTGTTTGGTGCTCTTGCTGAACTGGTTGATAATGCAAGGTACGTAGTCTCCTGCAGGCATGTAGTATGTGTTTGAAAACATTTGGGCTATTGTGACCTTTGCTTTCTGAAGACATGGGAGGAAGGCAATTCTGTAACAGCCACAACTCCTAAGAGTCTTGCTACCCAAAAGAGTATTTTTAATAGCACATCAGTTGATAACTCCCACTTTATTTGATTAACTTTAATCCATTTATTCCTCGGTGTTCTAGCATAAAAATAATGAACTTCTAACTTTCAAAGCTAACTTCCCTTGTGTTTTAGAGCAAGATAATTGTAGTGAAACACAGGGAATTAAGATTGAAATTTAGGAATCAAATTAATGAGACAGACAAGCTTTGATTTAATTTGTGCTATCAGGAGAGTACACTATCAAATGTCTTTAAAATTATTCCAGAGTTTTGTGTCTTCCCAAAGTGTGTATTTTATTGTCAGATGACTCCAGTTGATCAAAGCATCTTTCATTTGTGAGCAGCTGTGCTTGGAAGAAATTATTCTTTAGCACTGTGTTATATGGAGTTCTTAGTGATGGAAGCCTATCAATGTTACTGTATAAGACTGAAAAATTTAAGTTGGTTCAAAGATAAGCAAATAAAAATGCAAATCAACATTCTGTTTGATATATTAATAATAATAATATATTAATAATATTTCAATATTATGAAAATATTGTTTCAGTCTTGTTTCTGAATGCAAACATAAAATTCAGACATTGTTTATTGACTAGGTGTTGATGACTAACAAAGGAAGAAGAGTATAAGAGTTGATAGAAGTACTAGTACTTTTAAACAGATCCCCAGTTAATGAGCTTGCTGATAATCTATGTCTATACTATAAACCTATACTATTATTACTTTCATTGTTATTCTCCCCTGGACTGTTCATAGAAGTGTGCCAGCTAACAAGTTATTTTACAAAACAACAACAACAGCAACAAAAAACCCCTCCTACTTTGTTTCAATCCTGGTTGACTCATAATTTTTATGTTCTTTTTAAAAATGCTGTAATCGCTTCTCAGCCTTTTGACTAAGATCAAGTATAGAGTATCTGTTCTTACCAGTTTAAAAATATTGTAGCTTAATGGAACTATGCTTGAATTTACCACTTGTTAGCTTAGTGAGACCATGGTGTGTTGTGGCTGACTGCTTTTTTATATATCATGATGAACTGGAGATTCCTGGGAGTATGTGTTCTTGCTTATACAAACATTTTGCCAAATTCTCATATTTGAAATGTTTTTATGTATTTGGGAATAGGTACATGTGGAGTTATATGGTTTTGAGTTGAATTTTTGCTTTTAAAATCAATATGACTGCATCATTTTCCTTGCTTGCAGTTGCCAAATTGGGCTAGATTACTTCCACACCTTTATGGAAGCCTTCATTGATCACTGAACTTGCATTTCAGCTGATGAATAGAGTATAGTGGGTACCTCAACTTCCTTTACTGGTTAGGGAGGCTAAGGTTATGGGCTTGGAATCAATCTGCTGCCTGTAGTATGTATACCATAGGACTTGATTTTTTTCATAGGCCTTATAGCAGTTTTTCTTTTTTCTCAATATCTTGGTGAGAAGGGAAGATGCACAAGTTATTGGAACATTTTTATTTTTAGCGATTTTAGAGAGGAAGGGAGAAGGAAAGAGAGAGAAACATTGATGTGAGAGAGAAACATCGATTGGTTGCCTCCCACATGTACCTCAACTTGGGATCAAACCCGAAACCTGGGCATGTTCCATGACTAGGAATTTAAACAGTGACCTTTTGGTGCACAGGACCATGCTCAACCAACTGAACCATACCAGATAGGACTGGAACATTGTTGTTGTTAATCGTCACCTGAGGACATTTTACCATTGATTATTTTTAAGTTTTATGTTATTGTTTAAAGTAGTACACATAGTGTTACATATGTCTCCTTTTCCCCCCATTGACCTCCCCTCAGCCAACCCTCTCCCCCATAGAGTGGGAGGGAGGGGGGAGATACACACAGAGAGAGAAACATTGATGTGAGAGAGACACACATCAATTGGTTGCCTCCTGCGTGCTGGGGCTAGGGATCGAGACTGAAACTGAGATACATGCCCTTGACTGGAATTGAACCTGTGACCCTTCAGTGTTCAGGCTGATACTCTGTGTACTGAGCCAAACGGGCTAGGGCTAGAACATTTTTTATGATTGTAATTGATTGAGAGAAACACGGATTTGTGTCAGTTCTTAGTATCTAAAGGGGAATGTTTTTACTTCTAGATGTTTTCACTATGAAATTTGTATTGAAAAATATATATCCAGTCTCTATTTGTCATGTGATTATATAAAATAATTTGGAGCTGCTCTAGGTGTTTCACAGTCAGAAAAGGAAAATAGTGCTATCAGGTATAAAAAGTATAGCTTTAATGTATGTAGAATGACTATGAATTCCTGAAAATAGATTAAAATAGTATCCATTTCATAATACTATGCATAGGTGGCATTTGAGATTCTCACTTGGATCTTGATTTTTTTTCCCCTTTTAATTTTGCAGAGATGCTGATGCCACCAGAATGGATATTTATGCAGGTAAGACAGACATCAGTCTTTTCTTCTAATGCCCAGTTCCTTTTAAATCATGTATTGCTATGCCTAAGAAGAAATGAGTGTGAAATAACTGGTTTCTGGAGCCTGAGGATATGGCACAATTACTCTAGGTCTTAGGTAGAAACAGGGCATCCTGGTTAGGCATGTAATAGAAACCAAGAATTAGTTTACACCAAGAAACTAACACAGGGTGATCAGATCTAGATCTATTCAAAAATCCACCAGGAGATTTAGAGGGCTGATGGACTAGGGTAGTGGGGAGTGTAATAACCACTAGTGGTTTTATTGGTTGGAGTTAGCAGGTGACCAGGTTTATAGCATCTGCAGCCAGAGATAGATCTTGTTGGAGGCCAGTTTCTCCTTCCACCGTGGCGAAGACCAGTCCCAACTTTTATGTCAGTTGCATAAAACAACTGGGTAACTGGGTTGGCACTGAGATTTGCAGAGGAGATGTTTTCAAGCAAAGGAATCAGGTAGGAAGGAAGGCTGTTTTGCTTGGAATTTAAAGATGCTGAAGCATGTACTGCTTTGCTTATTTAATTGGCTCTGTTGTTTGGCAGTAGGAGCCTTTTTTTTTTCCTAGAGAGAGTGCAAGTGGAGAATTTTTAGTCATTATCATTGGCCCTGTTTTTTTTAAAAAATAGTTTGCTTTCTGCCTGTTTAAGTGTTCTAGCACTTCTTTTGGATCATTTGAATGCTAACAATCTGAAAGCAGAATAGAGGAAGACAGCTTTTAAATCCAAATTTGGATAACATGATCTGTTTTTCTGAAGTCTTCTGAAAAGTTTGAGGTAATGCCCTGGCCAGTTGGGCTCAGTGGATAGAGCGTCAGCCTGTGGACTGAAGGGTCCCAGATTCGATTCCGGCCAAGGGCACATGCCCGGGCTTGATCCCCAGTGGGGGGCGTGTAGGAGGCAGCCGATTGATGATTCTCTCTCATCATTGATGTTTCCATCTCTCCCTCTTCCTTCCTCTCTGAAATCAATAAAGAAATATATTTTTTAAAAAAGTTTGAGGTAATATTTTGAATAAAATTGACTAGCTTCTCAGAATGGATCACTGATGGATCACCTGGGAGCATGCTAGGAATGCAGATCCTCAGGTACCACTTCAGACCCACACAATTAGACACTCTAGGGTGGAGCCCAGAATCTTTATTTTAACAAGTTCTTCAAGTGATTTGTATGAATACTACATTTTGCTCCAGCTGATAATTTTCTTAGCTCCTGCTTACCTGATCTGCTGCAGAGAGTAGAGTCCATTGGACTGTAAGCTCCACGAAGGCAGTGATCACATCTGCATTGTTCACTGCAGTTAGCTTCATCACAGAGTCAGGCACAAAGGAAGTGCTCAGTAAATATTCATCGAATAAACAAGCGATTGGGATAAGCATTGTAGCTAGGTAAAGATGCCACACTGCCTGCTTACAGGGTTGAAGAAGTTACTGCTGTGTTGGCTAGTCTCTCTTGGCCCTGAAGTAGTGTTGCACATGACCATGGTTCTGGACACTGTTAACTGCTTATACAGTGTCGGTCACTGTGTGGCCAGGAGGACCCTCGACATGTGAGGATCCTCCTCTTACCCTCATAATCAAATGAAAAATCTTTGAAATGAAGTCCTTGAGCATGAAAGGGATCTCAGACCTACTGTGAAGTGTTGATTGTGTGTTAAAACAGCCTGCAAGTCCTGTTATAAGAAACACAAGGGCCTAAAAGTAACTTCTTAGGTAGCATTCAAGAAATGCCACCAATGATCTTTGGGGACTTTTCGAATGCACTTGGCTTGATCCAGTTTCTAGGTTCCAAAGCAGTCTTCATGTACTGCTCATGGCTGAAGTGCACAGCAAATGGCCCATGGCCAGATTTAGTACATTGTTACCATGATCTGTACCTGGCCCATTTTGCATCTTCATGGCACTTTGCTCCTTCTAGAATAAACTTGGAAGCCTTTTTGCACGTTACTTGCACTTGCTCCTGCTTGCTAGATCTCATTTGGATTCTCTAGAGACCCTGTTAAGAGGCTCTGCCATGAGGAGAAATTTTCTTATCTACCAGTAGTACTTCCAGGAAGGTCCTTGCTCTTGAACTTTCAAGAAGCACTTGTTATTAATGTTTCAGCAAAGTTTAGCTTCCTGAACACTGAGTGATACTTGAAAATCTGTGGTTTATAGTACTTCAGAAATAACATTTTAAATTGCAATAACTAGTCCATTTAATAGAAGGCGGTCATGACTCACTTGAATCTTTAGCCAGAGGGGAGGACATGCATTTTAAACAGATTCCTCAGCTTAGATAATTTTACAGAGTTGGTGAACTGCAGCTTAGGGGAGAAAAGGATGTATTCACTTAGGAACTAGGCTCAGAGCAGCCCTGGGCTTGTTCCCTGTGGTACCTTACATAGACCTTCCTTTTAGTAGAAGTGCTCTCCTGAATCCAGTGCCTGAGCTGGTTCTCCTTTGCCCACCTCGTCCTCACTGGGTCAGAAGGCAAACTCTTGGAAACTAGGATGGGCCCCTTCCCCTGTTTGGGAATCTCTTCTCCAGTGTTTATCACATGACCCAGCCTACTGAGTAACCACTTGCCACCGCAAAAGACAGCTCCCGAAAGAAGAGCGTCTTCCACTCACTGCAATGGCAGGCAGAGTCTGTTGCATTCCCGTTCTGTTAGCCAAGAGGCTCTCCCATGGCTGCTCTGTAACTTACCCTCAAAGGACTTCCTCCTCGCAGTCCAACCTATCCAGCTGGGAACCAGGCACTTTCGCGGCACCCTGTACTGTTTCGTTCTTGGGTTGGGGGGTCATTTCAAGGACGCACAGCAAACAGAGGATGGGATGGTGAATACAGATAGCCCAGAAACTGTAGTTAGCCTGGGGATAGTCTCATAGAGACTTAGTAATTCATCTTCTAGAAAGCAGCTGCCACCACTATACCCATAGCATGACTGGCTTGATCACTTTGTCTGAACTTAACTCACAAAGGATGTGCCGTGTTGGGTTTGAGTAGTGTTGGTAAGGTATAGCATGCAGTAGTGGGAGTACTTCAGTGTCTTGAGGTTCACAGCAGAAGGTAGTGTGGGAATAATCCAGATGGAGACAAGCAGAGGGATGATTGAGGTATGTATGAAATACATGTATATTCAGTGGTCCTCGGTTTGGTTGGATACTGAGCCAGGTAGTCTTTGTCCTCCATATCAAGTCTCTCAAGCTTTGTCAGGAACTAGAAGGAATTGGAGAAGCTTTGGGATTTCCACTCCCAAGGGCCTTATACTAGCTAGGTCTGTGACAAGGAGAAGCTAGGTTTGACCTGACCTTTTTGGACTAATCTTCACATTGATCCCCCTTCTTACCCTACTGATGCTGCTGCACTCTGGAGGGTAACCACCCAGTAATGGCAGCCTCTTCTTTTACAGAAAGGCGAGAGGATCTTCGAGGAGGATTTATGCTTTGCTTTTTGGATGATGGAGCAGGAATGGATCCAAGTAAGTAACCATTTTTATAAATACTGGCTGTGTTAACTTGTTTTTTTTGTGGCCTCACTTTTGTGACTCAAAGATCCACTAGGAGAGAGAGGAGTGTGTTGCAACATCTCAGGCACAATTCCACACATGGATTTGCCGGGTCTTGTTCTAGCATGGGAGATGGCATCTGAATGGCAGCCTGAAGTCAGTCAGATTACCTGTCTCTTGACATTATTTTTATCAGCTTGCACAACATCCCAGAGTTGAAACTACAGGACACACACACACACACCCACACACACACACCCCTACCATATTACCATGTTTGGGTAACAAAACAAGGAAGGTCATAGTGATGGCTAAACTGAAACTGACAGGCCAGTCAGGTATTGTGTCCAGTTGCCTCATGGTTGTGAATTTCCTTGGACAGGTTTTCAGTAGACACAGCCCTACTTGGGGTTAGCAAGGCTCAGACCTCGATTTCTGAGGAGCCTGGAAAAGAAATGCAGACTTTTCACTTCTCTTATGCCTGCCATTTCAGACGATGCTGCCAGTGTGATCCAGTTTGGGAAGTCAGCCAAACGAACGCCTGAGTCCACCCAGATTGGGCAGTATGGGAATGGGTTAAAGTCGTAAGTATCCTAAAAGCCTGTCCCAGGACTCAAAACAAAACCAAGCGATGTTCTCCTGCTTCTGTCTCATGAAAACTTCCTTGTCTCCATCACTGTCACTCTGTAACAGAAGGAAAGTCAGGAAGGAGTGGGTTGGGGACTCACTGTTGTTCAGCCTTGTGTACTTCACAGAACAAAAATATGGATGCCCAAACCAGCTGTGGTGGGAGAAGCTGTCGGTGTCTCTTGGCCCTGTGCTCTGGTACTGGACCTCTCTTCCTGTTGAAATGTTGTACCCTGTAGTTGAGGTATGGAGTGGTCGTTTTGTGGGATTGGGATATATCTGAGATCCGGAGGACGTTGCTTCATGGCACAGCAGTGTTCCCTGAGCACCTGCCATATGTCATGTTTTGTGCTAGGCATTGGGGATCCAGGGTGAGTCAGAGAGACCCAAACCTCCATCCTGGTGGTCATGGTCTCCACTTGCATGCCCTGCCAGGTCCTGTGGCAGGGACCTACCTGATGTCTTCAGATCCCTTGGGACTTCTTTCGCAGACCTTGGTTCCCACTTGTTTGGTGTTTGGAATGTGTTGTTCTGGCTTTGAGTGAAGCCCCAAGAGAAAGGTTTCTATTTCTGAAATGCTCACTTCCAGCTGTACATACTCTTGGATAGAATAAGATGCAGTGGAATTGGAGTTTGTACAAATGGAATTCTGAGTCATGTCTCCAGTCTTGCTGTGGAAACGTGTTGTTTTCTTTGAGAGAGTGGTGGTTTGGCCAGTCAACAGCATTAGTTGTCCCTCACTGCAGTGTGCTTTGGGGGTGGGGAAGAACGAAAGTGCTTCCAAAGACATGGCACCTGGACTTTCCGATTTGTCTCTTAGGACAGGACCCAAATGGTACGGATAGGCACTTACCATGCGCCAGGCACTGTGCTTGGAGCTTAACTGATCTTGTTTAATCCTCCTTACGGTCCTAGGAGGTGTCGGTACTGTTTTGTTCATTTTCAGGTGAGGAAATTGAGGTTTATAGGGGTGAAATGATTTGCCCAAAAATATAAAGGTGCCCAAGTGTAGAGCACAGATATAAACCAGAATTTCTGACTGCAAATTGTGTCCATTTCACTTAAGCCAGGCAAACTAAAATTCAAATCTTACCTCACTTAATTACTTCTTTCAGCCTCAGCTTCCTCCTTTATAAATTGGGATTATATCATACATACCGAGTAGGTTAAAGATTAAATGCTGTCATTGCTGTGAGAGCCCTAGCCAGGTTCTAGCTTCTTTTTTAAATTTCTCCTTTTTTGTTCTTTCCACGTCAGATTCCTGGCCATTCGTGGGTCTGAGGTAGGGCCTAGGAATCTGTGTTTTTCATAGGTTCCCCGCGTGATTCTGTGTGGGTGATGTAAGTCCTCAATAACTGAGGTCTACTAGAGTCAGTGTGATGGTAAATGAAATCCTGACTTCCCCACTGGATTGTACAGCAGGTCTCCTACCTGTTTTATCAGTTCTCTGGCCTCAGGTAAACATTTTACCTCTCCGGATATCTATTTCCTAATCTAGAAAATAGGATTCTAATCTCTGACATTCTCCCTTACGGAGCAAGTTTTAGGAGCAAATGACATATGACTCTAAAAGCGCCCAGAAGACCGGAAAGGAAAGTGTACAGAAGTTGAGGGTGTTGACATTAGCATATTTTTAGTAGAACAGTTGTAAAGGACCCATTGAGATGGAGCCATCTAGTGTTCAGAGTGAATTCATTTTGCTACCAATTCAGAAGTTGAAAAGATTTTAGGAGGAAGTGATTTGTGGTGAGAATAGGGCTGAGAAGCAGGGAAGCCAAGAGAAGTGGCATTTGGGGATTGTTGCTATCATTCAAAGACAGTGGGACGAAAGAGGCACAAATTGGGAGTTTTTGCCAATTTAGGGCAAAAATAAGTTCTGGCAGAAGGCAAGGTAGTGTGCCTCATTTTGCCACCCAAAAGCTTTAGGAAGAAGGAGGACTGTGAAATTGTTGAGGAAGGAGCATTGCCAGAACTTCGGGAACTGGAAGAGGAGAAACAGAACTTGGCAGCCCCCAGGGTGTCTCTGGAGAGTGTCCTGGGAGTTTTCCCGGAGCATTTAGGAAAATGGCACATGGCATTCATTTGTGTGTTTGGCATACTAGTCTGGTTTGTGTTTGTACATAGATGAGAGTAATAAGGCTCCTTATTGCCATCACCTCCCTCAGGCATGACGAGGACTAATGAGATAATAGCCATAAAGTTTCAGAAGCTGCTCAGAAGAAAGGAACTAAATAGCCCCATTGTTCAGTGGGCAGTCCTCCCGTTGGTGCTCATGCTTCTGCCGGACAACTGTTCCGTGTTGCCTGGGAAGGCCTGGCCTGGCCTGTTCCTCAGATGGTTTAGCATGGCCAGACAGGAAGGAAGCAGTCGATTCCTTGAGGCACATTTCCCAGGAACTAGTTGCATCCAGAAGCAGGGACCTGCCTGTGTCATAATGAGCTTGAGGTGGCCAAACAGTTCTGAGACAGAAGATGGTTGTACTTACAGGACCTGAGTCAATTATAGGCCCCCTCGAAAACTGTGATCAAGAATTGTATTTTATATGGTTAACCTTGGGATTGTCCTGTTGTGGTGTGTGTTTTTTTGAGGACTGGTGAGCATAGGTAGTGGGCTGTTCCCTTGATGGTGCTGCATTTGATGCGTGGATGCTAGGGGAGTTTGTCGATGAAAGAAGGACAGGATGGGAATTGGTTGTGGTTAGCATGGACAATGATGTGTTAAAGGTATCAGTTGCTGGAGTGAAATCTGGAGGGTATAGCAGCCCTTGTGTGGCTGGGATAAACCTGGCGCATGAGCAGCAGGGTTACATTGTGGCAACGCCTGGGGGTGAGACTAACCAGAGCTGATGATTAGCAGTGAATGTGCCCTGGAAGGGTGGTGAGAGAGCCCTGCACGGTGGGCAAGTGTGGTCGAGAAGGTTATAACGGAAGAGCAGAGAGAGGAGTGTCAGATGGGAGGAGTGGGGACAAGGCTGTGGAACTCAGCTCAGGGTCCTGAGACGTAGGAGGCCTTTCGGAGAGCGCTCCAAAGGCAGTTCAGTCAGGACGGGTAGGTTTGCTCCTTTCTCAGATGAGCTTTTGAGTTCCTGGGAGAATAACCCAGTTCTGCTTCCCTTTCAGAGGCTCCATGCGCATCGGGAAGGATTTTATCCTCTTCACTAAGAAGGACGACACCATGACCTGCCTCTTCCTGTCTCGCACCTTTCATGAGGAGGAAGGCATTGATGAAGTAGGTTCCCTCCACTCCACATTTCCTGGGTCTGCCCAGGCTGTTCTCATGGTCATTTGCATTGCTGGGCTCTTTGGGGTTACAGGATTGCAGCTATGCCCCTGTTAATTGGGTTAGCTGGTTGAATGAATTGGTTGAGGGGTTAAGGTGGATATCTTAATGTGAGAGAAAGCAAAATCTCAACGCTTCAGGCCACCAAGTGGCAGGAACCAAGATTTGTATATGCAGCGCCCCTAGATCTGCAGCTTGAATTCAGTCTGGTGGGGTGTCAGTATGGAAAGTTGTCTTATCAAGGGGAACATTTGAGGCTTCCATGACTGTGGGTGGAAACCGCAGCTGGCAATAATAATAGACACAGTGCTGTCTTTCCCTTATTATGGTGATTTTATGGAATGTGCTGTGAGCACTTTTTTTTTTCCTTTTTTGTTAATTCTCACCCAAGGACTCCCCCCCCCCCCATTAATTTTTAGAGTGTAAGGGAGGGAGAGAGACAGAGAGAGAAAAACATCAATGTGAGAGAGACACATTGATTGGCTGCCTCCTGCACGTGCCCCGACTGGGGTTGGGGATTGAGCCTGCAACCGAGACCCTTCAGTCTCCTGGCTGATGCTCTAACCACTGAGAAAACTGGCTAGGGCAGCACATTTTTCTTTTGAGGAAATGTGTTTGCTCTAACCATCTATGTCAGAAGCTACAAGTCATATACCTCTAGGGCCTCAGTAGGTACTAAAGCTGGTGAGCATGTGGAAAAGATCGGTGTATGTGCTTCGCTAAATGGCAGCTGGCACTCAGCCTCAGCTGATTATTGCTGTGCTGGAAGGAAGGCCTAAAGAATCTACAATATTCTGATTTCAGATATCTGCAGAGCTGGTTTGGTGAGGCCTTTGCCCCCTCATGGGATGGGGGCGGGGGGGATGTGGATTAGGGAAGGCCTTGGTCTGCCAGCCTTAGACTAGACTCTGATCTCCTTTCATATGTGAGAAATGGAGGCAGAGCTTGAGAGAAGGGGCTGAGAGGACCTGTAGAGAGAAATCCATGGCTGTCACATCAACAGATAGATGAATTCAAAGTTCCAATCTAATTCCTTTCTGTTGGTTAACTAGGATTAGGTTAAATTTATACTAGCCCTGTTTCGATGTGAGCCGAAATCATCACAGATTAATTCATGTTGGGAATAAAAGGCTATCTTTTTGTACCATCGAGTGAAGCTTGCCTTTTTGGTGAGAGTCAGCTCATTCAGCATACCTGAAGTGAGGGGAGTCTGCAGCTGGAAAGAGTGGCTCCTGGGAAAAGGCAGGCGGGAGAGCTTAGCCCAGGCTGGGTCTTCAGGAACAGTCTGCTCAAGGCCCCGAGGGCTGTGGACAGGGACTGGTAGAGGGGCCGCCTGAAGGAAGATGGTGGCCTCTAAAGAGCAGGGAGGCCAGGTCAGGCTTGACCTCAGGGCCTTGGTGGGGCTTCATTAAAAGCAACCGTTAAAGGCAATTTAAAGAAGGAGGTGGCAGTATTAGGTTTTGGGTGGTTGTTTTTTTAAGATCAGTTTGGTTACTGTGTAGTGATTGGACTGGAAAGATTGGGGTGTTGGCGTGGACCAGGTGAAAGGCCCTCGCTGTGTGTAACCTGAAGGGACTCCCAGCAGGGAGGGGAGAAGCAGGAGCAGTCTTCCTCTCTAGCATGTGGGGCCACAGATGTGGTGTTTGACTGGTGCAGGGAGGAAAGGGGAAGGAGGAGTCTGGATGGCTCCGTTCTGGGGTGGCAGTTGGCGTGGTAGGCTATCTGGAGCTGGAGAAGAACGGCAGAGGGTGCAGCTGGGAGGGGAAGAGTGTTTTGTCCTGGACACTCAAAGTTTTAAGTCTGGGTCTGGAACGTGGGGGAGGCCTGGCTCCCAGATTCTTGGCAGCAGATAAGCTCAACTAAAGCAGCTCGTAGAGTGAGAAGAGGACCTGGGATCTCAAGCACGCGGACATTTAAAGGCTGGGAGAGGAGAAAGTGCCAGAGGAGACAGGAGTGGCCAGAATGGTAGGGCGAAACCAGAACAGAGGAGAAGTGTTCCGATGGCAGGGGTGGGAGCCAGTGGAAATGAATGAATGCCCACAGTTTAAATAATGCCATTGCCACCTGGGACTGCTGTGAAGAATGGGAGGTGCAGAGTAAGGTACAAATTCACAGAACACAAATGGAACTCAATTCCCTAGTGAAAAAACTAGGTTGAAATTTTTTCCTTACTTGGTGCTAGAAGGTCACTGTTTTGGATTGTTACTGCAGTGCG
This sequence comes from Ia io, assembly GCA_025583905.1. NCBI lineage: Eukaryota > Metazoa > Chordata > Mammalia > Chiroptera > Vespertilionidae > Ia > Ia io. Next base: position 3,556,214 of record JAJQQW010000023.1, read on the forward strand.
AACTCAGCCAAGATTTCAAAATAAACATTTTTGGCTGCATAGGAATGTGTGCAAACCAGTCCTAGGGTTGGATACTATAGGCAGGAAGCTTCTCAGAAACCAACAGAACGTCTCAGAACTCTTTATCAGTTTATCACCCTGGCTCTTGTTAAAATACAGAGCTCTTTTTTCCTCACAGTGTGCCATATGATTTGAACTTGTGAGGGAATCCCAGCAGTCACCCATCCTGAGAAGCTGTCTGGGGCGAGGGGTGGGGGCGGGGGAGGGAGCACACAGGCCTCTGGGGAAGTGGCATTTGAGTTTTTAAAGAAAGAGTAGGACTTTTTCCCAGCTTTATTGAGGCATAATTGACAAGGGTAGAATTTTCTAAAACATTATTTAGACATAAGATTAAATTCCATACGTACAGAAGAGTGGGTTAAAATTTATGTACAGTTTAGAGAATAAGTAAAGCGAACACTGATGCAGCCACCAATCAGGTTGCTTGTTGTACCTCTAAGGAACTGCCTTAAGGTGACTTTGTGATGATTATGTCCTTGTTTTTCTTCATAATGTTGTCACTTATGTATGCCTTCTTGAATAGTTTAGTTTTGTGCATTTATGAGTTTTATATAAATGCACTCATCATAGGTGTTTTTATTTTGTTTCTATCTTGTAACATTGTGAGATTCGTCTGTGTTGATGGTAGTAGCTATTCCTTTGTTCATTTCCATCACTGCACAGTATTCCATGGTATAAAGATGCTACAGTTTAATTTATCCACTTTGTAGTGGCTATTTTGCTGTTCTTAGATGTTTGCTGGTTCATATGCACAAAAGTTTCTCCTAGAATATGTACCTGGGAGTGGAATTGCTGAGTTGTAAGTTATGTTTATGTGTATTTTCAGTTTCACTAGATAACTGCAAATATACTTTCCTTAGTGGAAAGAGTAGAATTATTACCAAACTAGGGAAATGGCCAGAGACATCTCAAGCAGGGAGCTGCCTTTGCAGAGGGCCCCAGGGCATGGCCCAGCGTACCCCAGGGGACCTAGTGATGTGAGGCTGAGTCCTGGGAAGGGGCAGAAGCCAGAGCCTCTGGTGCCAGGCTGTGGCGCTTAGGCCTCACGTCTGGGCAGTGTGGGGCGGGATAAGAGGAATGAATGCACATTTTAGGGGAAATGTCTGCCTGTGCTCACTCCATAGGTGATAGTCCCATTGCCCACTTGGAATGCTCGGACCCGGGACCCTCTCACAGACAACTTGGAAAAGTTCTCCATAGAGACAGAGCTCATCTACAAGTATTCTCCCTTCCACAACGAGGAGGAAGTGATGGCTCAGTTCATGAAGATTCCTGGGGACAGTGGTAAGGAGGCTTAGAGCCTGCATCACCTGGAATCCTTGGCTCCAGAGCCATGGGTGTTGTGGGAATGTGCAGGGGACACCTGGCAGAAAGAAGGGATTTCTGTTCCCTAGGAACACTGGTGATTATCTTCAATCTCAAACTCATGGATAACGGAGAGCCAGAGCTAGACATAGTCTCAAATCCAAGAGATATCCAGATGGCAGAGACTTCCCCAGAGGGCACGTGAGTATGGCCGGGAGGGTGGGAAGTCCTGGAACTGGTATCCATTTTCTCAGTTGGGAAAGCTCAGGAAATGACTTTAAGGAAAGAGGGGAGAGCTCATTCCCTGGATTTCCCAGTGTTAGAGTTCCTGAAGCTGAGAACTCCACATCATCTTGCCGTAGGCAGAGGGGTGAATAGGCCAGCAGGTCCTCAGCTAAGCCAAAAGGAGAGATTAATGATCCCTTGCTCCAACTCCTTGATTTGACAGAAGAAACTGAGGCCCTAGAGAGGGGAGAGGAGTGCCTGGTCCATGGTGGGGCAGTGGTAGGGCCGGGTCCGGTGTCTGTGGGTGCCTGTGCTGGGGACGGGAGGGGGCAGGATGTGTGCCAACACTGAGGGGGTACACTTTCAGGGTGGCAAGAGAAGTAGAGCTGCGAGGTGGGAGCCTGCTGAGAGTCTGTCCTGCTGGACCCTGGGTGGGGCTGGTTGTTGCGTGGGTGACAGCGGTCCTTTGTTCCCGCCACCTCCAGGAAGCCAGAGCGGCGCTCCTTCCGTGCCTACGCTGCCGTGCTCTATATCGACCCCCGAATGAGGATTTTCATCCACGGGCACAAGGTGCAGACCAAGAGGCTCTCCTGCTGCCTGTATAAACCCAGGTAGGGACTGCCCGCCCTGCCACGCTTTCCTAGGGCGTTTTGGAGAGATGTAGACGACAGGTTCTGACAGTGTTGACTGTGTTAGGGCCTTTAAGCTGCCTGTGATTTACTGTGGGTCCTGGGGTAGGGATAGAGGTGGCCAAGGGCTGCGGAGAGGGGCTGGCAAAGTTCTTTGAGTGTGAGCGCCCTCTGTGACGTGGAGGCTGCCCTGCCTGGCACAGTGAGCTGTTGGAGCCTCTTGGCCTCAGGGCCGGGGGCCTGTACACACTACACAGGAGGAAAGCAAAGACCCTGGCTGGTGGCTGAGGTTTGTTTATGCGGTGGGATCAGTAACATCTAGGGAGCAGTGAGCTTGCTTATCAAACTGCATCCGGAGGCAAGCGGCAAGTAGAGTACAGAATTGAGTCTTTTTGCTGAAATAAGCTTGGCTCTGGTTCACCATGAGGGGCCAGGACAGTGCAGCTTGGGAGGAAGCAGGAAGTCAGGGTGCTTCCTGAGCTGCTCGGGTTGCCACCCTGCCCCCTACTCCTCGGACCCTGAGGCTGCTTTTTCCCCATTCAGGATGTACAAGTACACATCCAGCCGCTTCAAGACCCGGGCAGAGCAGGAAGTGAAGAAAGCTGAGCACGTAGCACGGATTGGTAATGTCCCCCTGTGCGGGCGGGTTAGGTGGGAGTCCCGTGGGGACACGGCTTATGGCCAAAGCAAGATCCAGGAAAAAGCTCCATCCAACACTCTGGGGCAGCTCCTCCTGCAGCCCTCCCTGTGCTGGCCAGTCCTCTTAGCAGTTTTTCTCCCCTCCCTGCACGGTTTGTAGGGACTTATCTAAAACAATGTCAACAGCTGGGCTTGCCCAGAGTGAAGAATCCCACACTGCCCTCTGGCCCCAATGTTTGTGAAATTGGTGTTTATGACTCCAGGGCAAAAACCTCAAGGTCTGTCCGGATAGCAGGGCTTCCTGGCTGCTTAATGGAGAATGATTGGCTGAGGACTTGATAGCTTCTAGCTTCTGCCGAGGGTTTAGCTTGGGTTGCCTTTGGCAGTTTTTGACCCGTTTTGATTCATTTGGAAAGTTTGAAAAGTATGTTTCACATGTAAGTAGTACCAGTTTCCTTGAGTCCTTGATTTTCCTTTTTGAACTGACTATGCAGTCCAAGCAGGGCAGTTGCTCACCAGCTCACCTGTTCCTCGACAGTGTGTACCTACACACGCACGCACGCGCACACGCACACGCACACACACACACCACCACTCTTGTCCAGTGGGAACTGCACTGTGGGATCCAAGAGGATTACTAAGAGTTTTGAGCCTTTGAATTCCTTATCATGGTTTCTTCTGTGTTTCAGCTGAAGATAAGGCCCGGGAGGCGGAGAGCAAAGCGCGGGCATTAGAGCTACGCTTGGGTGGAGACCTCACACGGGACTCCAGGGTAAGGCTGTGCAGCTGTCCTCTGGCATTTCTGCCGTAGGGTCCCACAGCTGGCCTTGCTTAGCCCACGACAGTCAAGAACCCCTTACCCTAACGCTGAAAAATGGGATGGTGTTTCCATACCACTATTGAACACACCGTATGGTAAAATCTTGGCTAATCATTTCAGCATCCCAAAACCATATGAGGTATGGACGGACACTGTTAGTATCCTCAGTTTATGGAAAGAGAAATTGAAATGAAAAATAGCACTTGTCCCAGGTCACACAGCAATACGGGTCAGAGCAGTTCTCTGATCTCCCAGTCTGACACACCTCTGTAGACTTTCAGTTGTTATAAGCCCGGTCAGGGGAAACACAGCTTTTGAGTTTGTCCCCGTTTCTGTAGAACATAAATAAATCTACAGGTGTGTTGCATCCATGTGATTGGAAGTGGGAAGTTTTAGATGTGTTACCATGCTTCCTGCGAGGCCGGAGCACCGCCCCTCACCTGGTGCTGACGTTTGTTCCCAGGTGATGCTGCGGCAGGTGCAGAACACAGCCATCACCATGCGCAGAGAAGCTGATGTCAAGAAGCGGATCAAGGATGCCAAGCAGCGGTGAGTGCCAGGACTGGCCTTTGACCTTTTAAAATTATGGAACTTTTGTACTAATTGTTGACAAAGAGCTTGAGGAATCCCTCCCCACCCAGCAAGGTTGCTATTCTGTCACAAAGATTGCTTTGAGAAAACCATTAATGTTGTAATCTTAAATGCTGGTCAGACGTCCACTGCAGGAGAACAGTTTTTTCCTCACTCAGTTCTTTTTGAGCTAGGAAAAGGCAGGGCAGTGCCAACACCTTGAATTGAACACCAAACCTTTCTCACTGGCACCTGTCTGTCTGTGTCTCTCTCCTTCCCTCTCTTTCCTCCTCCACCCTCCCTCTCTCTCCTTTTTATCTCCCTTCCCTATTTCCTTTCTTCCTTTCCTTTTTCCTCCCTCTTCATTTAAAGAGTACATAAAATGCTAATTGTGTAAAACTTGTAATATATAGGACGTTAAAAAATGTTTTACACGTGCCTGTATTTTTACCACCTGGTGCTATCTACTCTTAATTTTTTTTATCCCTGGTGACAATTGTGGAATAACTCCGTAGATTGAGTTTTGGATCTTTTTCATCTTGAATGGGCATTTGTCCTGGCTAATTAATTCTCTCTCTGTCCCACCTCTGTGTCTGGAGCCTCTGTGGGCTCTGGGCCTTGAGTTCATTCCTGGCTTGTTTCTTGTCTCCCTGACACAGGCCTAGGTTCCAGGTTTCTTCCTGAGTGAGCCCCCTGCTCCTCCTTCTGCTTTGCAGCTTCTGTGATACTGTTGACATTTATCACATGATGGTCTCTCCTGTCACATGCCTGTTCATTGTGGATTTCTGCCTTTTCGAAGTTATTACTGTCACATTAGTGGAGGAGGCATGCAGAAAACCTGTGTTTATTCATCATGGAGCAGCACCTTCACAGTGTCTCATTCACAGCTCTGTTTTGTTCCCAAAGGCCAAAGTCGTGTGCTTTTCATAAGGGATGCTTAGAGTCACTGCACAGTGTTGGTCCCTATCAAGTGTAGCAGGTTACACATTGAATGAAAACACAGCCCGACCAGCGTGGCTCAGTGGTTGAACATTGACCCATGAACCAGGAGATCATGGTTTGAATCTGGGTCAGGGCACATGCCCGGGTTGTGGGCTCCATCCCCAGTAGGGAGCATGCAGGAGGCAGCTGATTGATGATTCTCTCTCATTGATGTTTCTATCCCTCTCTGAAATCTATAAAAACATATTTTTCAAAAAGAATGAAAACAAAGCTTTTTGCTAAATATGTCTCAAGTTTAAGCTTAACATATCTTAAACACCATCGTATTTGGGTTGGTCTACTAGAATTTATCATTTTTCTTCTCAGAGCACTTAAGGAACCTAAGGAACTGAATTTTGTTTTTGGGGTCAACATTGAACACCGAGATTTGGACGGCATGTTCATATACAACTGCAGCCGCCTGATCAAGATGTATGAGAAAGTGGGACCACAGCTGGAAGGGGGCATGTGAGTACTGCCCCAGGAGAGCTTCCACGCCCAAGGCCAATGCTGGGAGGATTTTGGCCAGCGGGCTGACAGGGCTTTGTCTTCTTTCTCCCTGCAGGGCGTGTGGCGGGGTTGTTGGGGTTGTTGATGTGCCCTACCTGGTCCTGGAGCCTACACACAACAAGCAGGACTTTGCCGATGCCAAGGAGTACCGGCACCTGCTGCGGGCGATGGGCGATCACCTGGCACAGTACTGGAAGGACATCGCCATTGGTAATGCCGCTTCTCTTCACCTCCAGCCTTAGGGTACTCACTGCCTGAGGGAGTGAAATTAGGAAGAGGGAGAGGCTGCCTTCTAACAAGATGTATGGGTGTTTGCCTTCCAGCCCAGCGGGGAATCATCAAGTTCTGGGATGAATTTGGCTACCTCTCTGCCAACTGGAACCATCCCCCATCCAGTGATGTGCGTTACAAACGTCGGAGGTCTATGGAAATCCCTACCACCATCCAGTGTGGTGAGTCCGGTGGTCAGAACTTCTGACTCCTTCCCGTCACAGTCCATGACCCTCTGTCCCCATGCTGGCCTTCTGGCTGGACTGACATTCATGGTCTTATAGTCCCACTGGGGGTATGAGTCTGTCCATTGCTGGCCTTGGGAGCTACGTCTTAGGGCTGTGCTGAGTTCTGCCTGGAGGAGGGAGAGGGTCTGGGGGCGTGGAGAGTCCGCGATATGAAGTTACCATCCTTGCTGGTGTCACTGTCCCTGAGAAGGGTTACTGTTCTGTTAGAAAGGCATAGTTGGAGCCAGAATGAAACTCTGAATGGCAAGTCAGGGTCATCTGTGCTTGGGCCTGGCTGGACGGAGCCTGACCACAGATCCTGTTGGTGGGCGTGGCTGACTGGGGTGGGGCTGTGATTTCTGTGTCACAGATTTGTGTCTGAAGTGGCGGACCCTCCCCTTCCAGCTGCATTCTGTGGAAAAAGAGTTTCCTGACACCTGGGTTTGCTCCATGAACCCTGATCCCGAGCAGGACCGGTGAGCACTTTTCTCTAATGAGATTGTGGTGTCTCCATCCTCTCACCATGTTTTTCCACTCTCTGGGTAAATAACTCGCTACGCTTCTTGAGATCAGTGCTCACATCTTTCCATCTGTCTTGCTGCTCGTAGTAAGTGTCCAGAAATAAGAATGTAGGTGTGTCCTGCAGTGAGTACTAACTCCTTGAACTTGGGAATTCTGAGGTGGTTGCTCTGATGAAGGTGGTGTGAGTTGGCTGAGGAGGAAGGGCCCTGCCCTGCTTGGAGCCTGTTTTCCCACGGCCTCCTTAGCACCTTCTCTGAACAGGTGTGAGGCTTCTGAGCAGAAGCAGAAGGTTCCCCTGGGGACATTGAAAAAGGACCTGAAGACACAGGAAGAGAAGCAGAAGCAGCTGACGGAGAGAATTCGCCAACAGCAGGAAAAGCTGGAGGCCCTGCAGGTGCGTGGTCCTGGGCAGGGGCTGAGCAAGGCCACGCTATGTCTGTCTGAGATGGGAGGGGGCCTCTCAGTGGCTCCCCTGTCCCCTCAGGCTCAGTTTCACTCCCCACTCACCCAGGAGAACTGCCAAAGCTTTTCAGCCCCAATCTCCAGGCACACTTTTCAGCCCCAATCTCCAGGCACACTTTTCAGCCCCAATCTCCAGGCATACTCAAGTATGCCCTGATTATTCTTTTAGACACTCAGACTATTTTATTTATATATACAAAGTGGTCCAACTCATTTATGAATGTTTTAAAGCTCCAGAAAATGAATAGTTTACCTTAGAGGTAACAATCATTAACTGCATATCCTTCCAGTTTTGTTTTTTACTGCCTGCATACACATAAATACATATGTATTTATGTGTATGCAGGCAGTAAAAAACAAAACAAAACTGGAAGGATATAAAAATATACATACATACATATATATATATACATGTGTGTGTGTGTATATATATATATATATATATATATATATATGTATGTATATTTTTTAAAATATATTTTATTGATTTTTTACAGAGAGGAAGGGAGAGGGATAGAGAGTTAGAAACATTGATGAGAGAGAAACATTGATCAGCTGCCTCCTGCACACCTCCCACTGGGGATGTGCCCACAACCAGGGTACATGCCCCTGACCAGAATCGAACCTGGGACCTTTAGTCTGCAGGCCAATGCTCTATCCACTGAGCCAAACCGGTTAGGGCTGTACATATATAATTTTAATAGAAATATGAAGATTATGATGTCATATGATGTATATACACACACATATTTTCAGTGGATAATTAAGTTCTGTGGCTTTTAAAAATGATTTCTAAGTTATTCTCCCGAAGATCTATTAATTTGGGTTTGTTTTTTTAAAAAATATTTCTGCAAATTTGATTGGGAGAGGTATACATTTTATAATTTGAGTTTCTTTCATATTTTTAAAATTGGACAGTTTTTCCACGTGTCTGTATTTCTTTTAGAATTGCTTATGCTTCTCTCACATTTCTATGTTTTTCCCCGTTGAGTTGTCAGGGTGTCTTAGGTATATCTGTGGTATCAGCCCTTTACTGTATGTATTACGAAAGCTTCTTGCTTTCTGGCTTCTGTGTCTGTGCAGATGCTCTCACTAACTCTGACGTCTTAGACGTGCCTCCCTGCATGCTGGACCCGCCTGTCCATTCTTGGCCTCATTCATCAGGCCTTTCCCACCTTTTTTTTTTTTTTTTGGCTGCTTTAATGGGAGTTTATAGTTCAGTCTCTCAGTTGCTGGATTAATCATAGAATCCTGCAGTTTGCGGATGGTTAGTGTCTGTGTATTTTTTGGGTCTTCCCAGTGAGAATGGGAGGCTTGCAGTAGTAGGGCTGTGGCCCCAGTTTTCTTCCCCACTGTCCTGGACAGTGCAGATCCAAAGAGCGTTTGCCTGAGTGTGCCAAGATAGGTAAACAACTCAATCCTCACGTTTGTCCTGCAGAAGACCACACCCATCCGCTCCCAAGCTGACCTGAAGAAGCTGCCGCTGGAAGTAACCACTAGACCTTCCTCTGAGGTAAGGCCCCGGGCAGGAGTGGCTTTTCCTCAGGTGTCGTGTGCTAGGACCAGGGTTTTCACTCTCTCTGGGCTTCCTTTAGGAACCTGCACGCAGACCTCAGCGTCCTCGCTCACCTCCTTTACCTGCTGTGATCAAGAATGCCCCGAGCAGACCCCCTGCCCTTCACCCTCCCAGGCCAGCCAGAAAGGCTCCTGTCATCAACAGCACCCCAAAGCCTCCTGCCTTGGCAGCCCGGGAGGAGGCCTGTACATCCAGGCTTCTCCAGCCCCCCGAGGCACCCCGAAAGCCTGCTAACACTGCAGTCAAGACTGCGCCTCGGTCCACCCCTCCGGTGCAGCCGCTGACACCATCTCTACTGCCCAACTCCAAGAGCCCTCGGGAGGTCCCCACCCCCAGAGCCGTCAAGATGCCCGTGGTCAAGAAGCCAGAGCCGCCTAGTAAACCTCCCCCGGTGAGATGCTTCTCCTCCAGCCCCAGCCCTTGGGGGTAGGAGTGGAGCTGGGCAGTCAGTGTCTTCATAGCTGAAGGGACTTGCTCAGGGGCACAGAGCGAGTGGCTCTGTTTATTGAGGGAGCTTTTCACTGCTCCCTCCGAGGTGTGGGCTGCCACAGACTGGAATTGCTTCCACCGGCTCCTCATGCTGTAGCGCAGATTTATGGTCTGGTGACAGACAGTCTCGCTGAGCTCAGTAGTGGGTGCTGTGTCTCAGGGAGGTCACAGCTGGCCCAGGATGGCGTGAACTGAGAGCCTTCCCCGGTGACGGCTCTGAGCTCAGGTCCTCGGGGGCACAGGGCCAGGAGTGGCTATGTACTGAGCAATGTCAGGTGTACTTCGCCCTGTGAGACGGAGAAGCATACAAGCTTCGGGCTGAAGCTCCTTTAGGTCGGATAGAAGCTTCCTGCACGTCAAGGACTGACGTGGCTCCTCCTCTTCTCCCTCTTCTTGCTCTAGGCCACCCCTGGTCGGAAGCGGGGTCTCGATGCCTCTGACGAGGAGGAAGCTGAGGAAGAGGCTGAGAGGAGGAGGGAGAGACCCAAGCGGGGCAAAATTACTGTGAAGGAGGAAAAGAAGGACTTGAGTGAGGTAGGTGGTCGAGGTGAAGTTCTCAGCAGTCTGCACCGGCTTTGTTTGCGCTGTGATGTGAGCCTTCCAGAGAGCAGTTTACAAAGATGATGGAAACGTGTGCCAGGTAGGATCCTGAGGGAGACTGAGTCCTAGGTCTGAGGTCACGTTGACACAGAATCAGGGAGGTTTAAAACCCTTGCGTTCTGTGTCCATGACATTCTGTCCCTTGCCCACTATCTTGTTTATAAAGGGGACAGAATCATAGACACCTAAGCTAGGGGTTTAATAAGTGGCACTTAGCAAGTCCTGGTGATTTAAACTGCCATGTAAATCAGCATGGCGGTGACAGCTGATGACCCTGGGCAGCCAGCCAGGCAGAAGCCTGCTCTTCAGGGGCTCTAACACTCTGTTCTCCTCGTAGCTGTCAGACAGTGCTGAGGAGGAGGACTCCGCTGACCTCAAGAAGGCTCAGAAAGGTGAGTGGAGGGAGATGCCTGGCCGCCTGTCGGGGAGGCGGGAAGTGGGGCGTCTCAGCCAGCAGCCGCTTACCCTCAGTGCTCATGGAGGCTCCCCTGGCTCTGGGCTCTGGGCTCTGGTGCTCCAGTGGTTTCAAGTCCAATTCCTAGAAGAACTCTGAAGAAAGCACACCCTTGTGTGCATTTTAGCACGAAATCCTTGGCATTCACCTCTGGCACTCCTCCTGCTGCTCTGTGGCACTCTTATGACCGATGGGGGAGGAGACCAGGGTCACTGGGCCCATGTCCCTGGCACAGTGGGGACAAGCACCCAGGAGTTCTTGTCCCTGCAAGTCCTGGGATGACCTTTCTCGAGGTGTCTGACTGAGTGGGGGACTCGAGTCAGTTTTCTGACTTCTGCTCCATCCCGTTCTCAGATAAAGGTCTGCACGTGGAGGTGCGTGTGAACAGGGAGTGGTACACTGGCCGCGTCACAGCTGTGGAGGCAGGCAAGCATGTGGTGCGGTGGAAGGTGAAGTTTGACTATGTGCCCACAGACACAACACCAAGAGACCGCTGGTAATGCCCCTTGAAGAGGCTGGGTGGACAGCGTTGGCCAGGGCAGGGGGAGGCTGTATCCCATCCCACGAGCTGGGGATACACATGACAGAAACGGTGTCCTCTCCAGGGTGGAAAAAGACAGTGAGGATGTGCGGCTGATGAAGCCCCCTTCCCCGGAGTATCAGAGCCCGGACACCCAGCAGAACGGTGGTGAGGAGGAGGAGTCCACAGGGGCCCCGCCGGTTGAGGCCCAGCCGGCTGTGGCCGTGACAGACGCCTCCACTTCTGACTGCGTCCGCATTGAGCCTGACACCACCGCCCCGAGCTCCAACCACGAGACCGTCGACCTGCTTGTCCAGATCCTCCGGTGCGTGCCATCCTGCTTCGGGGCCAGCAGCGGCTCTCCACCTCTCCGCGCCATTCTGACTCCTTGTCCCCACCTGCTTTCTTGTTCAGGAATTGTTTACGGTACTTCCTGCCTCCAAGCTTCCCCATCTCCAAAAAGGAGCTGAGTGCTATGAATTCAGATGAGCTGATATCCTTTCCTCTGGTGAGTCTGGCCTGACCTTTGATCTTGCACGCTGCATGCCCCCTTGGTGTTGGTTGTGGTTGCCAGCTCTCAGCTGTGTGCCTCCCAGCCAGCCTCCCTCTCTTATGCTAAGAGAACGGGAAAGGAGACTCCCCTGTGGGAGAAGAAGGGGTTTAGCTGGACATGACTCTGGTGTCATGAGACCCTGGCCTGAGTCCTCACTGATAGACAGTAGGCCTGGTTTGACATTTTATGATGAATACATCTCTTTTCCTCTACCTGGGCCGAGGGGGTAAACCTGTCACAGGCAACAGCGAAGAACTTGAGCTCAAAGTGCCTAAAACTTGACTCTCAGAGGGATGTAGAGAGAAGCTCGTGATGTGGAAATGAGCACTGAGTCTTATTTGGCCCAGCGAATGCTGATGTGGCGCCCCCCTGAGGGGCCCTTGCTGGGAGGGAGCAGCAAGAGTCCTGCTTCCACGGGGATTAAGAGTCAGTGGAGACCTGAGTTTTTGCCGGGCACCTGGCTGTGAGGTGGAGAGTGGTAAATGCTGTGGAAGTGGGCAGTCTGGGGGAGGCGGTGAGTGGCAGGGGGACTTGTGTGAATAAAGGCTCCCCTGCAGACATGTGGGGGAGGTCAAGGCAGCAGATGAGGGGGGGGGGTTAGTATTTAGGGAGGAAGGGGGCCTAAGAGCAAGGATATGATAGGTCTTGAATGTCCAGTCTTAAAGCACAGTGGCTTACACTCTGTATGAAATGGGAGAGCCAGCCAAGTGGTTGAGCTGATGAAGTTGTCCATCTAAACCATGTCTAGGGCAGGGGTCAACCCAGTTTTTCTGCAGAGGGCCAGTTAGCAAATACTTTCACCTTGGTAGGCTACATAGTGTCTGACAGCTACTCAACTCCACTATTGTAGCCTGAAAGCCACCATAGACAATAGTAAAGGAAGGGATATGGCTGTGTTCCAATAAAGCTTTATTTACAAAAACAGGCAACAAGCTGATTTAGCCCATGGGCCGTAGTCTGCTGCCCCTGCTCTGAAGAGGTAACAGCATGTTGGGTAGGATGGTGGATGGGAGATGCAGGGCAAGGAGGCTGGTCCAGTTGTGAAGATCAGAAGTGAGGGAAGGGAATGGAAGCCGGAGTGGTGGGAGTGACCAGCAGGTGAAGGCCATGTCAGAGCGTGGACAGACTGGTCATTGCCTGAGGCAAGTAGGGGAGAGAAGTCACATGCCTCCTGTGTCTCGAGCCTGAGGGAACTGGAGGTTTAAGACAAAGCTGTTACCTGGGACAGAAAGCAGGGCTGTCATGAGAGAAAGGTGATTAGTTGAGATTTAATTGTGTTGGGCCAAAGTACTGGCACTAAAATTTCTGGTGATGGCCAATGGGCAGGTGGAGACTAGGGACTAGCATTTGGGGGTGGGAAGGTCAGGGCTGGAGATGGGGATCTGGGAGTGACCCTACCCTCATCAAGTGGGCTGTTTCCTGGTGGGACAGCTAAGGTTTCTAGGGTGGTTTTCTAGAGAACTGGACTTGAAACTGCAAGATGAGTATATTCAAGATGTTGGGCCTCATGTGGCCGCCATGTTCTTGATAAGCTTTTCCAAAGTTAAAAATATGGGGCTTAATCTCATCCCACTTTAAAAAAAGGAAATGAGGTTAGGACTTGAAGACACTAAGCCTTCAGGAGGTGAAGTCTGTCATGGTACAGCCCAGATTGGAGCCAGGTGCTCCTGTGGACAAGGGTCTTCCTCTTGACCGTGCCGTCCAGCTTCCCTGTGAGGTGAGGGGGTGGTGCCCACGAGGAGGCTAGAAGATGCTGACACTTAGGAAAGCCTCGGGAGGCTCCATGCCTTAACTCCTGCCCTGCAGATCCCAGGCACAAACTGCGGGAGGACCGCTGGGTCGGCCTGACATCTGGTCAGTCAGATCCGTTGCTTTAGCTTCAAGTTGTTGCCAAACTCAGAGCAAAGCCTGGGTGCGGGGGCTCTGCAGTGGGCTCAGCCGCTCCAGCCCCAACAGCCAGCAGGAGTGGATGAGCCTGCAAGAGTCTGTTAGCTTGTTCTGTGAAAGGAGGGGTACCACTTCCTGTCCTCCTGATATGATGCCTAAAATAGCTCACATTTCAATTTTTTTATTGTCGGACACCACAGAGTCTAGTGTTCATTATGTTCTTGTCAGTCTAAGTGGTGGTCGTTTTTCCCGCCATGCTGGACCAGGAGTTCCAGAAAGCCCACAGGGGTCCTGCAGATACTAGAGTCAAGTATATATACTTTCAGTAATACAACAGTTGCTTGGAAATCTATAGTTACTTTAAAACAAACATTTAAAAAACTAACAAATCCCAGTCAGGCTCAAGGTGTTATATACTGAACTTTAATACCTTGGAACGGGTATTTGTGCTGCCAGTGTAATTGTCCTGTAGAACTTGGGGCTTCTTTTGCCATCTTGGTTGAATAGGATAATGTTCTAGATTGTCCGGTGAATGACACAGTTAGTTACTTCCAGTGATGCTTTTCAAAGACAGCAGTCAGGCCCTGGCCAGTGTGGCTTCGTTGGTTGGAGCGTAATCTAGTGCACCAAAGGGTTGGTCGCGGGTTTGGTTCCCAGTCAGGGCACCTACCCAGGTTGTGGATTTAATTCCTAGTTGGGGTACATGGGGGGCGGGGAGCAACCGATCAATGTTTCTCTCACATCAATATGTCTCTCTCTCCCTCTCTCCCACGCTCCCTCTCTTCCTCCTTCCTCCCCTCCCTCGACCTCTTCTTCCCTCTCCTTTCCTCTCTTTCTAAAATCAATAGAGGATTAAAAAACAAACAGTACTCAGGAGCCACCCAATGGTGCTAGGTACTTCATTCATCTTCCTGGGAAGAAAGAAAGGTTAGAGTGGTAAGACTGTATTGGTCAGGCGGGACCTGTTGGTTATGACTTCATGGTCATTAAAATGCCTTATCTTGCTTGGTGACTTATGAATAAATCATGCTGTAAGTCTAACTTAGAGAAGGAATAAAGCCGAAAGACATACTGCCTAAGGGACTTGCACTGAGATTCCATTGGTGGTTCATTGAAACAAGTGCTCTGCGGCCTTGGAAAAGTTTGGAAAGCTTCATGCCCCCCAAGACTACTATTCACATCACTGCCCCAGCCTTTGGAAGTGCCAGGGCTCGGGGAGGGTAGTAAAGACTGATGCTGCATAAATAGGCTGCACATCCGGAGCTGCCTGCTGGGCCTGTTAAAATGGGGAGAAGAGAATTTTGGTCCGACATTGTGGGGTGTGGCCTGGCGCGGATTGCTGGCGGCTTTTCTGAAGTCGGAAAGGCATGATTGAGCGGGGACAGTGACCGTGTCCTTTCCCCCTGGGAAATGGAGGAATCACCCCTCACATTCCTCGTGGCTTGCTGTGGGCGAAAGCACTGTGCTGAGTGCTTCCCCTGTGCGATCCCGTCCTTGTCCTCACGGCGGCCCCACGAGATGGCATTGCAGTCTCTCTGCTCCGGAGCCGGAGCCTGCCTGCCCTTGTGTCTGACACCCCTTCCGGTTCAGAGCCCTGTGCTGAGCCCGCTGGGAAACCAGTGCTCAGTTAGAAGGGCCCTGGGGAGCCCTGTGAGCTCATGCGCCCCCCTCTGCCCCCCCCCCCGACAGAAAGAGTACTTCAGGCAGTACGAAGTGGGGCTCCAGAACCTGTGCCATTCCTACCAGAGCCGCGCCGACTCGCGGGCCAAGGCCTCTGAGGAGAGCCTGCGCACCTCCGAGAAGAAGCTCCGCGAGACGGAGGAGAAGCTGCAGAAGCTGAGGACCAACATCGTGGCTCTCCTGCAAAAGGTGCAGGAGGTGAGCCAGGCAGCTCTCTCATTGCAGCTGGACCACCTGGTCTCGGGGCGGCGGGGGGTTGGGCACCTCTTGCTGCCTTCTCCCCACTCGCAGGAATCTGTGGTTTCAACCCTGGCTGCACAGCATCCTGACCAGGAGGGCTGAGGTGGTTCGGCTGCCTGGGCCTCCTCCCAGCCAGACCCACGGTATCAAACTTTGCCCTTGTTTAGACATTTTGATGGACAACCTCGTTTGAGACTCCTCCCAGCCATGAAATAGAAGTTCTCACTTTCCCAGATGACGCCCAGATGGGATTGGGTGGCCCCAAAGTGGAGAGTGCCCTGTAGGGTCTCAGTCCTTCACCCAGGCAGTGCGCACTGAGGGAAGGCCTGCTCCGCCGTGCTGAGGGCACCAGGCAACCCGAGAGGCGAGCGAAGGTCCCCCCCTCACAGCCCGACACTCCAGGGCAGGAGCTAGAATTACTGATGCAGGAAACAGACAGCGAGGGCAGACGGAGGCCACCTTCCCGGGCCTTGGGGGTGGTCTCTCTGAGGAGGTATTTGAGCTGAGAAGGAACCAGTCATGCAAGAGTGAGTGTGAGTGCTGCTGCAGAGACGGACCAGGGCCCGCCCTCAGGCAGGAGTGTGGGCTGTGGTCGAGGTGGGGCCTTAGAGGTGGGAAGTCACTGGCATCATCCAGTTTACACTCTAAGACACTTACTCTGGTTGGTTGTAGGAGGGCCTGGCATGGCTAGAGGTTAGAACCCGGGACGCCAGTGAGGTTCCCACAGTTGTCTGGGTGAGAGATGCTGGCGGCCTTAACCTTGGATGATGACAGTGAGGAGGGAGGGAGTGGGCAGATGTCTAATATCTGAGGGAAAGGGAGGACACAAGGGTGATTCCTGTGGTTTGTCCTGAGCCTGTGGGCGGAGGGAAGGTGGTGGCCTGTACTGAGATGGGAATACTTGGGGTGGGGGGTCTAGCTGTGTTGTTTTGGGTTTATTGAACCCGAGAAGTCTGCAACACGTCTACGCAACCTGGAACTTGGGGTGGAGTGGGGGCAGAGAGAAGAAATCCGGGCATCATCTGTGCACAGAGGATTGGGGCGGGGGCGGGGGGGATCAAGAGGGGACAGGGCTAACAGCTGGGGGTGCGGGGAGAGGAGGGGACTCCTCAGGCCCCACAGAAGGGTGGGGAGGCAGGCCCCCCACCACCTTATGGCCCCCAGCTGACCCTGCCCTGCTCTGTTTCAGGACATTGACATCAATACAGATGATGAGCTGGATGCCTACATCGAAGACCTGATCACCAAGGGGACTAAGGGGCTCGGAGCCAGAGACCAGCTCCCCTGCTCCTGCCTCAGGCAGAGTTCCCGGGTGGGTGGGGGCTGTTTCATTAGTGGGTTGGTGGACTTACCTTGGTTTGGCTCATTTGGGACATTTGTGCTTTTGGAGGGAAAAACACTCTGATTCTTTGAATCTTCCTTCCTAAGTTTATAAATATTTATTTTTTAAAAGAAATGAGATGCTGCGCCTGCTGTGAGACTGTCCTTTCTCTGTGTGGCTCTGGGGCAAAGAGAAGCAGAAAGTGCAGCCTGAGCCGCTTCTCGGCTCCTGGCTCTCGCGATGTGAAGTCCAGCACCTGGAAGCCGGAGAGGCTCCGGGCAGGGCTGGCTTCTCTCCTAGAAGATGAGCCGTGTGGGATCTGAGGGACAGAGGAGGGAGAGCCCCCCAGAGTAATGCTCCCCTAGGGATTCTGATCCAGGGCACCCCCAAGGGGGACATGGTCAGGAGGAGGCTTGGCTCTGAGCAGCTCCTGTCGGGTCAGGGATGTTTTGGCCTGAGCAGCTGTCACCTTGGTGTGCCTTTGGCTAAACAGCTTGGGAAGAAAGACCCTCTCATTCAGCCCCACCACCACCACCACGTTCCCGCTGCTGGATGACTTCCTCAGTGGACAGGGAGGTTTCCCGCCTCAGTATCTTGAGGTTGAAGAGAAGACATGGGACACTGCGGGCTGCTGGCCTGGGTAGCACCCCAAATGTTTGAGTTCCTCAGCGTTTCTTTTAGGAAAGGACCTTGTGTGTGGAGGAGCCCCTGGCACTGGCGTGGTGGGGCCTCCGTCTGTGATGGGGCAGAGTCTAGAGAGCCCGCTGCTGCTTTTTCCTTTATGGGTCCTCTCCGCCTGCCCCCTCCCCCAAGCCCAGCAAGCAAGGCCCCTGCTATGGGGCGGGCAGAAGGGGGTCTCTGAGCCCCACTTGCCCACAGGCACAGAGGTGGGCCCTAGGTTCCCAGAGGTATACCATGCCTTCCCTTCTGTCTAGTCACAGCCTCATACAGCTCTGTCCCTCCAGCAGCCTCTCAGGGTCCAACACAAAGGCAGGAGTTGCTGAGTTTTCTCTTTAAGAGCTAATGGAAAAGTTCCGGTTTCACACACACACACTCCCTCTCTCTCTCTCTCTCTCTCTCTCTCTCTAGGCCGTGCGCCACTGGTCTGTGATTCAAACCGGCACTTACCACCCCGTGTCAGTGCTGGCTCCCATGCCGCCCTGAGGTCTCACAAGACTGGGGAGGGAAGCAGGCCCCATGAATTGGGGGTCTGTCCTCTTGTGCGCGTGACCAGAGGTGTCCCCAAACCACAACCCTGGGGGAGGGGGTTGTTTGGGGAAATGCCACCAAGAGTGGCCCTGGCTTCTAAGAGTTCGGGGTTCCTGAGCTGGTGACTCCTCCCTGGTCCAGTGCTCTCTCTCCACCCCAGGCAGCATTTGGTCCATTTTGTCCCCAACCTACTGTTTTCATCTAGAAGGAAGTTGGTTTTTACCAGAGGGTAATACTCAAGCTTTTTATTTACACACTGTAATCAAAGTGCAATACTATAAACTCTACTGGTGAGACTCCTGAACTCAGTCTGTTTCTTCTCTTAGTAAAAGCTAGTGCCTTCCTCCTTTTCTTCCCACCACGATGGCTTTAAACTGTCTTCAAATTCTTCCTCATCCCTACCATCTTCATTGTTCTATGTCTTCGTCGTCAACACCCGCAGAAACGGAATTTTTTTTAACGTACCTTCGACTTCTGGATGCGCCCACTGTGCTGACGGGCAGCCCATTCCCAGGAGAGCTCCCGCCATCCTTGGTGAGAAGACAAAACGCAGTGGGCCTGGTTGGGAGGAGGGCGATGGGCTGGCTGGTAGGGAGATCCTTCCGTAGTTCGAGGCAGAAGATGGATGTGTGCAGAGCGCTTGGTTTTAGGAGTGGGGGAGGGAGGGGAGCTTCCTTTAGTGTTTTTTCAGTGACATATGCACATGGCAAACATTAAACAGTACAAAAGGCCGGGCCATGAAAAGCAAGGTTCCTTCCACCCTGATCCCCACTTCTCCCGGAGACGGTACCCGTCCTGAGCACGCCCACACACCCACCCTGCCCTGTTTCTCGTTCCCACTTAGTGTGTGTTGGAAGCGGCTTCAGAATAGCCCATATGGGTCTGTGTGATTCTGAACAACCACACAGCACTGCACTGACTTGGATGTGCTGTCACTTAACAGTCCCCTATTTAGAAGCATTTCGGTCTTCAACATTTATGAAAAGTGCTGTGATGAGTGTATGTATTCATTAACTCATCTGTCTGTATATAGGGTAAATTCCAAAGAGAGAAATGGCTGTCAGATGGTGGATATGTTAAAAATCCTAAGATACATTCCAGAACAGACTTCCAATTTCAACTTCCCACACACATGTCTGCATCTACCATCTCCATTCTGCAGTCTCCTTTACTAACCTGGAAGGTAAAAAGGGATGGATTTTTGAGTTGGTTTGAACTAATTTAGTGAGATTGAGCATCTTCATTGTCCAGTTGTAGTTCTCTTCTGGTACAGGGCTGTAATTCTGAATTTGGGGTTAGGGACTCTACAAAAGAGTTTACAAAAAATCAGATGAAGCCCTGGCTGGTGTGGCTCAGTGGGTTGGAATGTCGTATCATTACACCAAAGGGTTGTGGGTTTGATTCCCGGTCAGGGCACATAACCTAGGTTGTGATTTTGATCCTCACTTGGGCATGTATGGGAGGCAACAGATCAACGTTTCTCTCCCCCTGTAAAACCAGTTTTTAAAAATCAGATGAAGAACAGGGACAAAGGCCTCAGTAAAATGATCACCTTACATCAGTGGTCGGCAAACTCATTAGTCAACAGAACCAAATATCAACAGTACAACGATTGAAATTTCTTTTGAGAGCCAAATTTTTTAAACTTAAACTTCTCCTAACATCACTTCTTCAAAATAGGCTCGCCCAGGCCGTGGTATTTTGTGGAAGAGCCACACTCAAGGGGCCAAAGAGCCGCATGTGGCTCACGAGCCACAGTTTGCTGACCACGGCCTTACATGATCCCCCTCCGCCCCTGAGTGTCCCATGGATTCAGGATTAAAACCCCACTTTAGGATCAATACTGTGTTTATTGCCAGATCGGGACCAAGGTTCGACATTTTTGTTTACTAAAAGGTACGGGTTAGCAACAGGCTGAGGAAAACTCTGGGTTCTCCTTGGCGTCCATTGGAACGACACTGCGTGTTGGCTCTTGTTGGTCAGTTCCCCAGGTCTACAGGTTCAGACCTGTGCGCTGGCCAGGAGGTCACAGCTCCGGGACCTGGAAGTGTTTACGGCTGATCAAAGCTCAGACTTGCCACGTGCAGAGAACACAGGCTTGGCTCCGTGGCTGGTGCCTCCGCTGGCTCTGGTCCCTGTTGGAAGGTGGCTCTGCAGCCGGGCCGGGCTGGAAGGGAGCTGTTGGCAGTCACCAAGGTCCCGGAAACACACCCCGGGTCCCCTGGAGGCTCTGCCTTTGTTGGAGATGGAACCCTGGAGGCTTCCTTGGGAACCAAGGGGCCACGTTGCACTTGGTTCCGAGCAGATGAAAGGCTGCTGGCCAGGGGCGGAGCATGCGTTCCCCACTGCGCCGTCTGAAGCTCAGGCTGTCCTCTGCCCATTCTCAGCACTGCTGGACGCGCCATTCCCAGAGTAAGCACGATAGACGGACAGACAAAGGGCCTGGCAAGGCACATCCCACGCCCCGAGGAGCCCACAAGTGGCCCGGCCTGCTTTGCAGCCTGGCTGTTTCAGCTGGTAGCTCGGAATGTGCCAGGCCCAACGAGGGCTTCCTTGCAATTCCCAAGGCTTCAGGCAAATCTGCCCTGCCTGCTCCCCATCCCTTCTCGGCAACAGGAGTAGGGGGGGCAGTCCCGTTTCCCAGCTAATTTAGCACGGGGCCAGTTCCACCTGGAATTTATCCAGAGGCCCGTACAGACTGCCAATCGTCTGGAGTTGGTGGCACTGAAGTTGGAGTAGTGAGTGGCCCAAAGCCCCTTGCTTCCCCAGCCCCCAGTCTTTGTCTCCAAGATTCACTGTCTCCATTGCTCAGCTGCTCCCTCAACCCCATAGCCATCCTCCTGGCCGTCTGACCATTGGGCAGGTTTCGGTATCCCCCCAGGTGAGGAGGCTCATGTGGCACCGCGGGGTGGCCTGTGGCACCGCTCGGGCTCTGGCATGCTCAGCGTCTGCCAGCCAGCCCTGGAGGGTAGGGAGTCCGTACCCGAGGAGTGGCCTGAGGACACAGCCCTCTCTTGTCCGCTCTGCTGGGCGGCTTCCCTGGGATTCTCGGACCACTTCCTGCCCCGGCAGCTGCAGGTGCCGGGAAGCTGAGGCCGCTCTAAGCCACACGCTGAACTTGCCCCTCCTCCCCTACGGCCATTTTCCTCTATTGAAGCTCTGGGCTCTAACTCCCCTCCGCTGTGCCCCAACACAGACCCATCTGCTACCCGCCGGCCTGGGGGCCGCACTGGTTGGACAGCCATGTTTGTCAGAAGGAGAGTTTTGAGTTCCTCCTGCTAAATCAAGGAGCAGAACACCTGAGCCTGACGCTGGCTTCAAGCCCGGCCAGGGCCCTGGCCACCTCTCTCCAGAGGCTTCGGGGGGATCCAACGTTCAGCCCTATGGGGCCTCTCCAGACCCTGGAAGTGACTGCACAATCAATGGCGCCTGCGCAGTGTGCCTGCCTCGCGCGCGCGTGCGCACGTGCAGCTGCGTCTTGCGCGTGCGCCCTGGGAGCGTCGCGAGCCGGCCCACGTGGCGTGGTTGATGGGCCGGCGTCCACGCCCCAGCCTGGTGCACGGAGAGCCACGTGAGCGGAGTGGGTGTGCGGGCCGGACCCCAGGGCCCGACGTCGGGGTCCCAGGACCCCGTGGAGGAGGCCTGGCCCCAGGGGTGAGTGGAAGGCCTCGCGGCCCGATGGGGGGAATTTCCCTTCTGGAGTGGCCTGTTCAGCCCGAGCGCCGATGAAGCCTTTCCCCCGGGTTGTTGTCCAACTTTTGGGGGTCACTGCCGAAAACCTTTGTGCCTGGATGTCCTTCCGGCGCCGTGCTCCGACATCTGCGGGCGGAAGACCCGGAAAGGAGGCTGAAGCGCGTCCCCAGGTCAGTTTCCCTGAAGGCGTGGCTGCGTGCAGAGGCCTCCGGGTTTCACAGCTTGGGCTCCTTTTTTGCTGGATGTTGTTGGCTTGGTGTGTGGTGTTTCTTGAAAGGTCAACATTTTGGGGGCGGGGGGGGGAGCGTTGGGGGGTTTCCTTTCATGCTTTTAAAAGTCCTGCCCGCCGCCACCCTGGAACATTCTCTTACATTTTGTTGCAATGTTTTTAGAATGTTGCGCCAACGCTCCCGGTGGGATGTATTTAGTATAAGCAGGTAAGGCAGGAGTCAAGCTTTGTGTGTTTTTTCCCCCCCCAAAATGGAAGTCCACTTGCGCCAGTTTCATTTGTTAAATGAACTACCTTGGTCACTCTATTTGATTTTGGACCTGTTGGCTTTAAGATGTCCCTTAGACATGCCGATGCAGGCATCCTGTTACTAGTTGGACAGGCGATTCCAACGTGAGGGGTGAAGTTCTAGCTGAAACTAGAACTTGGGGCACCAGGAGCATCTAGATGGGCCAGTCTCCTATTTTTCTTTGAAAAATGCTTTTCCAGGCTATTCTTAGAATGTATTCTTCCACATGAAATTTAAAAAATCACCTTATTCAGTTCTCTCCCATTCTTGCCAAAACCAAAAATTCTATTGGGATTTAAGTAACTGCATTAAATTTAGATGTAAATTTTGGGAGCGTTGACATTTTTATGATCCTAAAGCTCCCCAGACGATAAAAATGGTTTCCATTTGTTAGGCTTCTTTTAGATCCTCCAATAAGATTTTATACTTTCTCTATATGGGTTCTATAATTTTCTAATTAAATTTACTCCTATTTTATGGTTTTTGTTATTGTGAATGGGATATGTTTTCCATCTCTATCCCTGATGGTGAATATAGGAAAAAAGCAAATGATTTAATATAATCTACTTTCTATCTTATGAACTCGGATAGTTTTAAAAACAAGCCTGTGTTTTGTAGATACAGCCTGCCTGTTTGCCAGGATACCCCTTTAACTGCCAGTGTGCTGGCAATTAAACTATTAGCCCTGTCTTGTTTCTGAGGTGGATTGGAAGCCACGTGTGTTGTGGATGGAAATCACCTGTTAACAGTTGAGCAGGATGTCGGCTGTTGGTTTTGGCAAATGGCCTTTAAAGTGTGGAAGTAGTTTCCTCCAGTTTTTTAAATTTCATTTTTCAGTTACAGTTGACATTCAGTATTAGTTTACATTAGCTTCCTGTGTACAGCACACTGGTTAGTCATTTCTATAATTTATGAAGCGACCCCTCCATAAATTTAGTACCCACCTGGCACTATACATAGTTATTACAATATTATTGACTGTATTCCCTATGCTGTACTTTACATCCCTGTGACTGTTTTGTAACTACCAATTTACACTTCTTTTTTAAAAAAATATATAGTTTGTTTATTTTTTACAGAGAGAAGGGAGAGGAATAGAGAGTTAGAAACATTGATCAGCTGCCTCCTGCAACCAAGGTACATGCCTTTGACCAGAATTGAACCTGGGACCCTTCAGTCCGCAGGCCGACGCTCTATCCACAGTCAGGGCCAATTTATATTTCTTAATCCTTTCGTCTCTTTCACCCTGTCCTCCAACCCCCCTCCCCTCTGGCAACCATTAGTTTGTTCACTGTACCAGTCTGTTTCTGTTTATTTTGTCCTTTAGATTCCACATATAGGTGAAATCATCTGGTATTTGTTTTTCTCTGACTGACTTCACTTAGCCTAAGACCTTCTAAGTCAGTGGTTCTCAACCTTTCTAATGCCCCGACCCTTTAATCCAGTTCCTCATGTTGTGGTGACCCCAACCATAAAATTATTTTCGTTGCTACTTCATAACTGTAATTTTGCTACTGTTATGAATCGTAATGTAAATATCTGTGTTTTCCGATGGTCTTAGGTGACCCTGCTAGCGGTTCTCAACCTGTGGGTCGCGACAGAACCACTGTTGTAGAACCTAAGACCATCTTAGAATCTAAGTCCATCCATGTCTCAAATGGTAAGATTTCATTCTTTTCTTTATGGCTGAGTAATAGTCCATTGTACATATGTGCCACCTCTTCTTTATCCAAGGTAAACATCGTTAGGTTGGAGGATTTGATAGTTTCTGTAAGATTGGTTATTTCTTGGTAATCAGTGTCTGGAGTTTTGTGTGCAAATGTGTGAGGGAAGATTTTTCACTGATTTAAATTTTTTAAATGGTTATAATTCTGTTTGTTTTTCTGTTTTTTTGAGTCAGTTTTAAGTTACATTAGTTCTAGGATTTTTGTCTGTTTTCAAATAAGGTTGTCACAAAGTTGTTCATAATATCTTCATTTTAAAATGTTTGCAGCATCTGTATTAATTTCCTCTCTTCATTCCAGATATTGTTTTTTTTGGTTCATTCATTTCCGCCCTCTTCCCTTCTCTTCCTCCCTTTCTCTGTCTTGCTGATCAATAAAGTTGGTTAATTTTAGTTTTTATAAGAATCAACCTCAGCTTTCTTGGTTTTCTCTGTTACGTTTGTTTTCTCTTTTATTAATTTCTGATTTTTATTTCCTTTCTTGTCCTTCCTTTGAATTTTTCCTGATGTTTATTTTCTTTTTTTTTTAAATATATATTTTATGATTTTTTACAGAGAGGAAGAGAGAGGGATAGAGAGTTAGAAACATCGATGAGAGAGAAACATCGAACCAGCTGCCTCCTGCACACCCCCTATTGGGGATGTGCCCTCAACCAAGGTACATGCCCTTGACCGGAATCGAACCCGGGACCTTTCAGCCCGAAGGCCGACGCTCTCTATCCACCGAGCCAAACCCGTTTTGGCTGCTATTTTAATTTTTAAGAATATGTTTTTATTGATTTGAAAAAGACAGGAAGAGAGAGGGAAAGAGAGAAACATCAATGAGAGAAACATCTGTCGGCTGCCTCCTGCTCTCCCCCTAGTGGGGATGTGCCCTGACCAGGAATTGAACTGGCGACCTCCTGATGATGCTCAACCAACCGAGCCACACCAGCTGGGCTTAATTTTTAACTGTATTTTCTGATTTATTTTCTTCTTTGATACATGAGTTATTTAAAATTGTGTTTCTTAGTATTAGAAAACTGTTTTCTTCCTAATTATCTGTATGTTACTGATTTTAAAATGTCTGCATTGTGTTCTGAGAATGCGGTCTGTTTACTAGTACTTTAAAATTTGCTGAGGCTTTATGACCAGCCCAAATATGTGATTAATATTCACAAATGTTCCACGTGTGTTTAAAGAACATCCTCTGCAGGTATGTGTCATGCTGTTCTCATAAAGTCAAGTTTGTTAATTGTGTTATTTGAAAGCTTGCTGAGCTCTCGTTACTGGGAGAGAGATGTTAGATTCTCCCATTGGGATTGTGGATTTACCTGTTTCTCCTTGTGACCGTCCATTTCACATCATGTGGAGATGTTATTGGGTGCCGTCAGAGTTTTAGAACTTTATGAATTTTACTTTTGATCATTACACAGTGACTCTTTTTCTTTCTAGGAATTGGCATCTAGTACTGTTTTTTGCCTTAAAGTCTTGTGTGTACACAGGCACATGTACCTCATTTTATTACACTTAGCTTTATTGCACTTCACAGAACCGCGTTTTCATCAACATGGAGGCAAGACCCTCCACGAGAAAAAGATGACAACTAGCTGAAGGCTCAGATGATACTTGGCAGTTTTTAGCAAGAGAGTATTTTTTAAATTAAGATATGTCCATTTTCTAGATGGAATGCTCTTAATAGACGACAGTACAGTGTGAACAACTTTTGTAGGCGCCGAGAACCGAAAACCTGTGTGATTCACTTTATGGTGATACTTGTTTTATCGATGTGGTCTGGACCTGAACCTACAATATCTCCCAAGTATGCCTGCATTTATGGTTTAGGTGTATCCTTGTAAATAGCATATAGTTGGATTATGTTTTTATTGCATATATTGTTTTTACCTGGAGCACATAACTTATATTTTGTGTAATGATTGATGCATTGATTATTGACTTATTTCTATCCTCTTATTCTGTAATTTTTAATCCACTTTATCTGCATTCCTTTTTCCACTCCTTTCCTGCCTTCTTTTAGATAGACATTTTCTCCCTCACAATGTTTTTCCCGTTTTTGAAATTTGGTATTCTTATTCCTTTAGTGATGACTGTAAGATGGTTTACATAACATTTAACTCATCCAAGTCTAACTGCACAAGACACTATTGTTTTCCTACATTTTTGTTAACGTCTTTCCTTTCCTTTGGCTCCTGAGAGGGATTTCACTGGTGATGCTAACATTTCCTCCTCTGCGTGGAGATATCACTTCATTGTCCTCTCCTGGGGGGTCAGCTCTCAGTTTGCTGCTCTATGAAGGTGATCTTGTTTCCCCCTCCCTCATCTGGCTGCTTGTGAGATTTTGGCATTTTGGTGTTTTAAGGGTCTTGCAATTTCACTATGTTGTATCTAGCTGTGGATGTCTGTTTATTTGCCATGATTAGGATCTGCTGGGAGTGACTGTATTTCTCATGAGTTCTCAGACATTTTTTAGCCAGTAACTCCTCAAAGATTGCTCCTGCTCCACTTCGATTAGACACACGTGGGGACTTCGCACTTTAGCCTCATGTCTATAACTTCTCTTTGACATTTTTTACCTCTTTGTGTCTGTGTTGCATTCTGGGTACTTTCTTCAGATCTCATATCCACGTCACTCACTCTCGGTAGTTGTATAATCTGTTATAAAGTTATCTTTACTACTTTTTCCAATTTCTGGATGTTCTGTAGTGTTTTGAATACTGTGCTCATTTTTAACCTGCTTATTTTATATTGTCTGATCGTTTCATTACACGGAGGAGTTTTATGTCTCATTCTGCTGTTATTTCGGTGAGCCCCTGCCTTCCTGGGCCAACTTGTGTGTGTGTTGGTGTGTGTAGACCTAGTATACTGTGAACTGCTCCTTTTTCTTGCAGCGTCACACCTGGGGCCGCATCGGCCTGGAACGAAGAGGGAGGGCTCAGAGGATTTCTCTGCTTCTCTCGTGGTGACAGTGCCGGTTTGGGACCAGGCTCTATTCTCTGCTACAGGTTTTATTGGCTCACCCAGTAAATATGTATTTTGGCTACAAAACCAAGTGCGGGCCCACTCCTGATTACAGATTCTTAGGGGATTTTTTTCCCTGCTCTGCTTAGGACTAACATTAAAACAAGCAAGTTTCCTTGTATTTTATTTTTGATTCACCATTATATTGAAGGCATAGCTTTTGGGGGGACCAGCTTTCTGGGGGACACCTCCTTTTGGATGCCGTACTTTGGGATGGTCATTCGAGGCCATGTAGCTTACTGCTGGGCTCGGTGGGCTCTGTAAATGGCTCTGAGGGAGAAGCCGACCTCAGAGCTCTCTCTCCCGGTTCCCACACCCGCCTAGTTTCTGGCCTGCCTGTTGGTGGCATTTCCAGCTCGGGTGCATTGAAGGGGCTCTGCAGTCCTGTCAGGCACTAGTCTACCGTATTGCCAGAAGGAGAAGTCTTCCTTGAACTGGTTGCTATGATTTACAACGAAAAGCTCCCTGACATTGACTCATTCTTGTGTTGGGTTCCCAGTTTGATTGTGGCTGATTGTTTGCTGTTGTCGTATTTGGACAGAGGGAAACTATATTGTTAAGTGAGACTGGACTGTAGACTTAGTCTGTCTCTATCAGGCTTTGTCGTTACAACTATGCTGGCGAGTGTCACAAAGGGGTGCTCTCGTCTGGCCCTGCTCTCGGTGCTGCCCGGTGACATTTTCCTGTTCAGTGACCTCTCCTCTCCACGCCCTCAGGCTGAGCCCCCCACCCCTGGAGGTGAGCGCGGTCTGTCAGGGGCCGTGACCTGGACTTGAGTGTGGAGAAGCAGGAGTTTCCTGGCCCCCTGGGTTCGGCTCCCCCAGTTCTGTCTCAGAGGCCTGCTCAGTCTGAGGCGGCAGCCACACTCCCCAGCTGCCCAGGTGTCGCCTCGGCCTTGGCTCCAGCTGGGTTCCCGGCCTGACATCCATGCACTCAGTCCCTGTGGAAGGAGCACTTGCCATGGACCAGGCCCTGGGGGTGCTGCAGTGTGGAACACAGACAAGATTCCTGTCTCATGAAGCTCACAGCCCACGAGGCCGGGGACACGGTCAGCAAGCAGCATCAGTGCTGTGCCAGCTGTGCCAGGGTGCCGTGAGGAAGAGGAAGCTGGTGTGTGTGTGGGGGGGGTCCCTGCATGTCTGGGTATCTGCAAGTCAAGTCCCACCCGCCCCCGCCCGGCTCCTTTTTTTAGGCATCGCCTTAGCTGTTTCCTGTGCAGTTGCTCTCCCATATAAATTTCACAACCAGTTTGTCACGTTTTAAAAAAAATACTGATAGAATTCTGACTTGGACCGTGTTGACTGTAGATTTGGGAGGAACGGACAGAATGGAGTTTGCCCATCCATGAAGTGGCATTTTCCCCGTTAACTCGTCTTCTCTCTCCGTCAAGTCTTAACGTTGACCTGTGAGGACCTTTTGCACTTTTTGTTGGGTTTACTGAGGCCTCATGTTCTACGCTGCCGATCTCATGTCCTGCTGGTCAGAGTGGTTTCTAGACGCCAGCTTGGTGCCGCTCCTGTTCAGAGCTGTCTGGCTCCATCCAGGCTCTGATGCCTCACTTTGCCTCAGTGCTGGCCTTTGTCCTCTCCCCGCTCCACCGCCCCTGCCAGGTCCGTCCTGGGGCCCCCTCCCCCTCCCCCATTGCCCTCTATCCTGTGAGCGCGGCCCCTCCAGTCTGCGGGTCTCACCAGACGTGCCTCCACCCAAAGGGAAGGCCAGTGTCTGGGCAGGAAGGAGCTGTGCGGGGCCGAACTTGCAGTTCACCGCCTGGGTGTCGGGACGGTGGTTCGAGTTTGGTGCCCGGCTCCACCCTGTCCTCTCGCCGGGCAGCGGTGGCATTGGGAAGAGGACCATTGGGCCCGACCAGCTGCCCCGTCCTGGCAACTAGTGATCTGGGTTGCTTGGCAACCTGGGCCACAGAAGCTACTGGGGAACACTGTCAAACAGCTGTGTAACGCCCCAGGGTGGGCCTGCCCCGGCCCCAGACAGTCCCAGGTAAAGCGACGCCACCCTGGATGCTGACTCAGCCCTTATAGGTCTTCCTGAAAAAGCCTCTGCTCCAGACCCCATCCCCTAGGTCTCCCACCCCTTCCCTCCCCATCCAGCTGCCTGCTCAGCAGGCGACTAAAGCCCCGAGCTCTTCCCAGGCCCTGGGGGGCTGTTACCCGTTCTCCTGCTCCACCCAGTCACAGACTCGGGGCCAGGGCCAGCGAGACTCCACATCCAAGGTGTTTATTACAGTCAGAAGGTGCTCCCACAGCTCGGGCCGGCGTGGGCACCTAAGGCATTTCACAAGTTGGTGTTTTCACCTTTTTTCCTTATAAAAACCAAGCCAGTCCTGGGGTAGAAACACCCTGTGATGAATGTTCAGACCCACACTGAATGGGAAGGCTTAGAGTGGGGGGTGCTAGGGGTGGGACAGTGGCCCAGGCCCCCCACTCTTGGCAGAAGCCACTGAAGGGGGTCCAAGGAGAGGGCAGGCACAGTGGCAGGAGGGCCACACTCAGACAGGAGCGCCCTGTCTTCATCGTTTTCTCCTTCCCAGCTACCATAGAAATGTAAGCAAAATAGCTATTTTATATATATTTATACATTACATAAATAAATCAGGCCAGTAGAGTTGAGGGGCGCTGAGACGGGGCACCCCAGATGCTAGGTCTCTTGCCCAGGGCACCACCCAGGCTGATCTGAGGGTTTGTTCTTATTGCTGACTTGGGGCCTGGCTCAGGGGCGGAGCACCTGTGGGCCCTGCCCCAGCCCTTCCTGGCCTTGGGCTGGGGAGCAGCCCCTGCATGGCCGAGGCTAGATGCACTCAAATCCACGTGGGGGCCCCTCAGTGCCCCCCGCCCCCCCCCCCCCCCCGTGCTGTCGCTCTGAGACAACTTGTGCTCTCCTGGGCCCAGCGGCCCCTCCCAGCCCCTTCTCGGGGGGTCCTGGGCTCCTGGGCTCCTGCTGTGGGGAGCTACAAAGTGCTCTGGACCAGGGGCTGCCTGGCTTCCTGGTGTCTTAGAAAGAAGGGGCTCTTGCCAGCTTTTTTTTTTTGGAAAGCTGTCCGCTAAGCGCTGGACTGAAAATATTTACTAAACGTCTTGGCTGGAAAGAGTGGAGGTTGTTTTTCTAAAAAAGTCAGAAGTGGCTCCCTGGGGGGGTCGGTGCCTCCGGGGGGCGCTGGTGGCAGGTCCAGAGCCCGGGCAGCTGCCTGAGTGTAACTGGGAGCTGGGTCCCCAGGGGGCCCGGGGCCCTAATGAAAGGGCGCAGGGGACCCAGGGCACCTGGGGGCTGGAAGAACCACATCAGCACTTCCTCCTTCCAAGGTGGGAACCCCAAAAAGTGTTTTGTTAAAAAAAAAAAAAAAAAAAGGAAAGAAAAAAGGTGGGGAGGGGCCGTAAGTACTACATTGAGTGCATTCAGAAAAGGTGGGCCAGGCCGGGCGGAGCCTGTGTTGGTGGGAGGGTGGCTTCAGAAGATGTTGGGGCACATGTGCCAGTCCTGCTTCTCCTTGGCCTCCCAGTAGCCGCCCTTGTACATGCAGGCCGTCTCCCCGGTCAGCGGGTCCAGCCTCTTCTCGAACCACAGCGGCGTGTGCACCTCCGTCTCCTTCTCTGCTGGGCAGGCACAGCGGGCGGTGGGCAGGCAGCCTCCCCCCTTGTCCGCAGGGAACCCGCTCCCAGGCCCCCCTTCCCTCTCCCTGGGGCCCCCCTTTCCCGCCCGCCTCACTGTCCTTACCGTCCTCCATGCTGCAGCCCCGTGAGCAGGCCTCGGCCCGCCGGCGCCGCGACAGGCGCTGCTTCTCCTCCAGCCGCTGCTTCTCCGTGTTGGCCTCGTCCCAGTGCCCCTTCTCCATCAGCCGCTGGTCGGGCCGCAGCCGGCTGTCCGTGGGCGCCACGCCCTCCTCGTGCTCGTTGAGGGTCAGGGCCAGCTCCGAGAAGTAGTACATGTTCTCAGCGTTCTCCCTGCGGAGGCAGCGAGGGCACAGCATGTCCCCTGCACCCCTCCGTCCGCCTGGGTGCCTGGGACCCGGGGCCCCAGCCCATCTCCCCGTCCAGCGTCTGCCCCGATGAGCTGGCAAAACCCAGCTGCTCCATCCAGCTGCTCTTGCCTCTCCGCACCACTGGCTGTGTCTGTTTCACTACATTACACTTCCGGGAATTTTCCCATTTCATCCACTTTTTCAAATTTATCAGTGAAATCTCTTCAATCTCCCTCTGTGATGACCGATTTATCCATTTCCTCCTTTACTAACAATATGTGCTCTGTATATTCTTGAGGCTATTTCATTACATGTATAATGTTTGAAACTATTATATCTTCTTAAGGAAATAAACTTTTCAACCTGTAGCTACTCTTCCATCCCTAATAATGCTTTTGATTTGAAGACTACTTTACTGATATTAATACCGTCATTATAGTTTTACTAGAGGCCCGATGCACGAAATTCATACAAGGGGCTCGGCCTCTGCCTTGGCCCTACTGCTGGGGATTCGTCTGGAAGGTCGTCCGGTCTAATTAGCATATTATGCTTTTATTGTTATAGATTGGTTAGCATTTCCATGATGTATTTATCTTTCACTGTCAACTCGTGCGCATCATGTTTTGGATCTCTGTTAGAAGGTGCATGCATCTGGATTCCTTCACTTCCTTCTCTGTCTCCCGACCCCATCCCGGTTACTCATCTACCCTTTCGTGCTGGGTGATGGAATATCCCGCTTTGTCTGGGGATATATTGCAGCACCTGCTGGATTGCTTTCTCCCCCTTTAAAGTGCTGCACCCAGTACCTTGTTCACTGTGGGTTTTGGGGCATCAAACCTGCCGAGCTGTTCCCCGAGGACATATTTGGTCATGCCCTCATATTTGAATGCTAGCTTGGCTGAACAGAAAATTTACCCACTATTTTCTTTTCTTCATTACTTTGAAAATATTAACCCAGCATCCGCTGTTGAGAAATCTGATGTCAATCTGGTTCTCCCTCCTTGACTGGAACCTGCCCTAGAGTGGGGCCTGGGCAGAAGTCTGTCTTTCCTCCTCTCTCGGGGGCTCAAAAGGCCCCTCCACTGGGGGTCTTTCGTTGCTTTACTTCTCCTTGCCATTTTTCTTTCTTTTCCTTTCCTACTGGGATTCCAATTAAACATATCGTCTTAGTGTCACTCTAGGAATCACAATATGCATACTTCACAGTCAGAGGTTCACACACATCTGGACCCTCCTCTTGGGCAGCCTGAGGGTCTTCAACAAGTTTCCTTCCATTTAAGCCTCTTTGATTTACGTCATGGCAGAGTTACATTTTATGTTTACATTTTAAACCCCATCTTATTGTGTGTATTCACTCTTCACTTAGGGTCAATAAGGTTCTGTTCTTCATGCATACATCTTGGATCTTAGATCTTCCCTCTGGGATCAGTTTCCTTCTTTCTGCCAGAGGCACGACCTTTAGTGCAGCTCTGCTGGTGGCAAAGTAAGTTTTTATTCGTCGGAAAGTGTCTGTTTCAGCCTCTCCCTGCAAAGATGTCCTCAGCGGGGGAGCTCATCGGTCTCCAAGCTCCCGTACTGCCAGGAGGTGGCAGCTGTCCGTCCGCTGTTCCCCGGGCAGTAATCTCTCTGTCACATCTGGAGGCTCAGTATTTTCACTTTATCCATTTAAACAGCCCCACTGTACAGATCTCTGCGTGGAAAACTCCTGTTTTCGCTCCAGACCAGATCCTGCTCTCAGACCGGAAGTCCTCAGGGCAGTGCGAGGACCCCACTCCCCTCCCTGGAGCTGCTGCTCTTTCCAGGCCTGGTCTCTCTACTGGTTTATGATTTCTTCTGACCTAGACTTAGTGGCTGGGTTCCGCTAGACCTTCCTGAGGACTTCCCAAGTGCAGTTATCTTACTTTTCCTGACTTTGGAGTCTGTTGTGCCACTTTGTGTAGTTCCATTCCTTGGACGACGGGGACTCTGTCCCATGAACTGTTCGAAGGCTCTGCATAGGACTTGCTACCCTGGGTAATGTCACTAACTGGCTCCCAGGCTGGGATGTCAGCCACACAGCATGGCTTCCTGCCCACATGTGGACTGAACCCTTCCGACCCCTATGCCGCTGGCTTCCTGTCTGGCCAGGCAGGGTCCCCTGCCTGCCCCCTTCACCCTGCCCGCCGCCCTCAGAAGTCCCTTGTGGCCCCACTCACGGCAGCGGGTACTTCTTCCACAGCAGCTTGGCCGGCAGCGTCTGGTACACGGTCTTATGCTTGCCGTCCATGCTGGGGCTGCTGGAGCTGCTTTGCACAACCTTGGCGTACTCCATCTGCTCATCCCACGAGCCTGACAGCACGTAGTGGGCCTTGCCCTGGTCATCACTCACCACGCCCGTCACCTGTGGACATGGCAGGACCAGCGTGGGCACAGGCCTTCTCTGGTCGACCCGCCAAGGCTGAGAGGTGGCCTGCTCACCTTCCGGGCCGCCTCTTTGGAGAAGTAGCTGTAGGGCAGGAACTTCAGCTGGCACCGGTCCTTGGTCTTATAGTTCACAATCTCAATGTCCCCCGTCTGGTGAGAGAGGGGAGTGTCAGCGGCCGATCCCCAGGCCAGACCCCCGCTCCCGAGGGCACCCTGACCTGGTCGATCCAGAGCTTGCCCACGATGATGTTATGCACAGTTGAGGTGCTTTTCCTCCACACGTAGTGATTCCCACTGGCCTGAAATTCTAAGTGGATGGCACCTGGCGGCGAGATACAGGGTCAGAGGTCATGGCTCCCCATGCTGGGCCCCACAACCCCAGGGTCCTGGGAGCTGTATTCACACAGATGGGAAGGGACACATGGCCAGGGAGGCTCCAGGAAGCCAGAGGGCAGGGAGCCTTCCTGCAGGGAAACCCCTGGAGGCTCCAAGCTGGCTGCTGGGTTAGGGAACACCCTCCCCTCATCCAGAAAGTCTCTGCCCGGGAGAGCACAGGCCCAGCTCACCTAGCGGCATGATGGAGAGGTATTTCCCCCGGAACTTGCTGGAGATGGTGATCTCCTGCCAGAGGCTCCAGCCATTCTTGGAGAACACATGGTGCGCGGCTGATGGAGGGTGGTGGCTCACCTGAGACAGACCCGCAGCATGTGAGTGTCTGCGGGACACGGGCCCAGGCCTGCCCCGTCCCAGTAAGAACGGTTCTGTGGCCCCGACAGCAGGCCTCTAGGGCAGCAGACGCCCCAGAAAGGACAGTGCTCCAAGGGGAAAGGCCAGGGCATGGCAGCAGGTGCAGCCTGTGACTGTGAGACCAGGGCTGGGGGTCTCTACACCAACTCTCAGGCTGGGAAGTGGGGGTGATGGCAGAGCCTATGCCTCAGGATGCCGGGTGCCTGTGACAGGCTGTGCTGAGGGCTGATAAGGGAAGGTGTTCCTCTCCACCGAGGGCTTCGGTGCCCACTTTCTAGTTAACCTCCCCACTCCCCGCCAAGAGGCAGGAGACCAGCTGCCTAACTGGACCTCAGCCGGACAGCTCCTTGGCACGGGCATGCCAGGACCAGAGGCTGGGTCCCCTGTGTCGCATTCCAACCCCAGGCCTGGCAGGAGTGTGTGGCCTCACCTGCTCGCAGAGCGAGCGCAGGCCCATGTCCTCGAGGCGGTCCAGCTCGAAGGTCTCCCCGAGCATGGGGTTGAAAGGCTTGGCGATGCGGTGCACGGTGGTGGAGTAGGAGGACACGGAGAAGGCGGCCACCAGGCACATCTGCTCCACCGAGCTGGTGCAGTGCACCGCCTTGTCCAGCAGGTGGTGGTACTCCAGGTCCTCCGTCAGCCGCTGGAGCATGGACAGGGGCTCGTTGAAGTTGACCTGCGGGAGGACGGGGGTCAGGCCGGGGTCCAGCTGAGCCGGCTGCTCCCAGCACAGCACCCTGCTGGCTTTTCTCAGATGCCCAGGGACATTGCTGCTCAGACGGCACTTCAGGGAGGTTCCTGACGACCGGTCCAACACCGCAGTCGCACCTGCTCGCCTCCCGCCCCTCCCACCTCAGTTTCCTCCACAGCCCTCACCACGCCTGACCTGCTGTCTTGCACACTTGCACTACTTTGCTGTTATTCTCTCACCCCAGCACGTCAATGCCAGGGCTTCTGCCTGTGCAGCACTGAGCCATGGGAATGAGTGAATGAGGGACAAAGTGGGTCTGGTCTTGCTCATATTCTGAGCTACTGAGCTATTCTGCAAGGTTCCTGTTGAGAGCACCCGCCCGCTGTGGTGCTGGGCTGTGACCTGGGTCGGCAGGGTCTTACCTGACATTCAGAAGGGGGTGCTGGTATTCTCCCCGCTTTGTAGATATGAACACAGAGGCTGGAGATGTGAAGGGGCTTGTCTGGGGTCACACAGTGACACCAAGTCTGGCCTAGAGCACCAAGCTCCTTCTCTGTGGCGATGCCACTGTGGCCTGGCAGCAAGAGGGTGCCAGCCCATGCCCTGAGCCTGCTGTGTGACCTCGCGGGGGGAGGAACCAGCGACAGCTCCTGGCACAGAGGAGGGCTACCTGTCTACACGCACAGCCCAAGCCTGCCAGTCCCGCCAATGGGTCAGCACAGCCAGGACATCATCAGGCCCCATCAGGTGCAGCGACATGGGGGGTCCCCGAGTCTCTGATCACCGCAGAGCCCCTCCCTCAGGGCCGGAGACCTCTGCTGTTGGGGGATCGCGGCAATGACATGATTCAACACTGTGTTCCTCGCGCCTCAGGTGGCATTGAGAGGACGACTCCCAGGGGACCCAGGGAGGCCCCCTGCCTGAGCCCTACCGGCATGGGGATCTTGGAGAGCTCCCGGCCGATGCAGTTCTTCATGATGCTCCAGAGATTAAGGCTGTAGTTGGGCTTGTCGGGGATGCGGGCACGCCTCTTGACTTTGGGGGGGCCCTTGGGCATGAGTGGAGCGCCATCCAGGACCTGCCAGAGAAGCAGAGTGCGCATCAGCGGAGGCCAGAGCACATGGCCCTCCAGGCCTCGTCCTCGCCTCTGGCCCAGGGCGTCTGAGGACCAGCTGCTGGTGGGACCGAAGGCAGCAGGCCACTGGGCCTGCCCCAGGGCCCGAGCTCAAAGTGCTGGCCTCCCCTCAGCCACCCGCACGGTCTCCCCCTCACTCACATTGTCCGCCGGGGTCCAGTCTGCAGGGCCTGTGGTCCCACCCTCAGATTTTCTGCAGGAAACACAATGGGAGGCAGGTTATTGACAAATCCCGAGGCTGCCCCAGGACCGATCTGAGGGGCAGTCTGCCCAAGGCTTCCTTCCAATGGGGCGTCTCTCAGTTCAGGATGCTCAAGTGGCGGGGAAGGGGGGTGCGGGACCCAGGGCAGGATTTGGAGGGGCTCCCACTCTGATGCCAGTGGCAGCAAATGCCCAGCAAAGCCCTCCCCTGAGGTGCCTGCACAGCCTCAGAGGCCTGGCTGACCCAGGACCAGGTGAGGCCGGGTGCGCCCCTCTGGAAGAGCCTTCGGGAGCCGCAGGGGTCCCCGCTCTCGCCCTCCCCAGGCCGGAACTGGATCCAGCCAGTCAGTGCCCTGTTCTCTGTGTCCATCGAAAATGAAGCCCTTATACAAACTCGATGGGGGCCTTTCTGATTTAAGGAACAACAGAACCAATCTAAGCCGAAATGCCATCTGGCACGAGACTTAAAGAAGCCGGAGAGCCCACCTGTCCTCCTTGGCCTCAGAGATCACAGTGATGAAGGCGGTGGAGTCTTCCATGGCATCGAAATACTCCGTATCCTCATCTTCCTCGCTGTCCTCTCCCTTGGAAGTCAAGAGGCCTCCTAGGGGCGCGCAGAGCTGCTGCGTCATTCGCAGCTTCACAGAGCCTCGTCTCACCCACCTGAGGGGCCCAGAGCCTGCAGGACGCCGCACCCCATACTCTGATCCTGCCCTCCTTGGCCCCCAGCCCTCCCAACTTGGGCGGCCTGGTCCTGATGAACCTGGCCGTGGCTGCCCTCACTCTGCTCTCTGGAATGTGCTTGCTGGTCACTGCTCCGGCTCAGAAGCCTCCTTCCTTCCAGAGCCCCTCCCCGCCCCCCCCACGCGCCCCCCTCCGATCCTTCCACATGCTGGTCAGCCTGGGGGTGGCCTGGCTGCCCTTTCTGCCCTTCCCCGGGTACCATGACTCCTGGCCTCAGACGGCCGCCTGCAGCCCTGGCACCGAGGGGACAGTGGGGTCACTGAACTTGTCTTTAGAGAATTGGGACCTAGACACAGGGAGACTGTTGCCAGATGATGGCTGGCACGGGACACAAAGCCAGGGAGAGGCCGACCAGAGTTGGCCAAGGCAAGCCCGGTGTGGGCACGGGGAGGGGAGGTTCCAGCGCTCACCCTGGTTGAAGCTCTTGCTGGGGTTGGGGGCCCGGCCGGGCAGGCTGTTGCGGAAGGCCCGCTCGAGGCTGTTGTGCTGCTTGGCCAGCTGCTCGATGGTCTCCTCCAGGTGGATGCGCTGCTCCTGCTCATACTGCAGCGCCCGCTGCCATTTCCGGCTGTGTGTCTCTGCTAGTGCCAGAAAGTCCCTGCAGGCCTGGGAGGGAGCAGTGTGTGAGCACAGAGCCTGTCTCCCATCGCCCGCGGGCAGTGAGGAGGACGGGGGTCCTGTCTCTGCCCCTCGCACCCCTGCGTGGTCACCAACACCTCTGCTGCCTCCTGGGGCTTCCCCGGGGACCTGGCTTTCTGAGAGCAGGCTGGGAACTGCTCTGGCGGCGTCCCCTCCCAGTGGTGCCCTCTCTGTGAGACAAGAGTGTCTGACAGACCCTGTGCTCCCGGCTCTGGGTCTCAGCTCACCCGGCAACATCCTCCAGGGGGGAGGAGGGCATCATCCCATGAACCAGAGGCTCAGCAGCTCCTCTGCAAGACCCTGGGGCCACTTCAGGTTCAGGGGCCTCCCACCCTCCCTAAAAGGTCAAGGTGCTGGTCCCATGTGGCCACACCTAAGCCACCATAACCCGCTTCTCCAGAAGGGCCGGGATTTACCCTGACAGGTGTCCTGGCACAGGCTGGGGGTGGGAGACCTTGGGGAAGGAAAGCAATCTCCTTATGCTTAACAGGCTCTGGGGACAGGAGAGCCTGCACCCGGGGCCGTCACAAGTCGGGGCTATTTTGAGTTTGCAAATAATGGATCTATAGGGCGCCCCTGCTCCTGTGGAGTGGCACTCACAGGCTCCCCTGCAATGTGGGGACCCTCGAGGTGGGCCTGGGCAAGCCCAGGGAGACCTGGTTCCAGGCCTGGCTCCCTGCCCCCTGTGGAGCCAAGCCTTTATCAACTGGGTCCTACAGTGGCCCCACCTCGCCCCCAGTCCCCATCCCTTCCTCACCACTGCAGCCCGCAGGTGGGGTCCCTGACTGCAGACCCAGTGACCACCACCCCAACTAGAAGGCACCTCTTTGCTGGGTCTGCACCAGCAGGTGGAAGAGGCGGTCGTGGGGAGGCGGGCAGAAATGTTCCAGACGCGTATAGGGACCCCTCACCCCCATTCCACAAACAGTGAAACTGAGCTCTGAGTTCACACAGCGGGGTCCCAGAGAGGGTCACGAGCAAGGATGTCAGCGAATAACCCTGTTTAAGCACCAGGACTCAGCTCCGCCTGCCTCCCAGCACCTGTCCCTGCTGCTGGGGACATTGCCTGCCGTGCGTGACTTCCACCTCGTGGCCCCTGCAGGACAGGCTGGTGAGGAGCAGCAAGGGGACAGGAGTGAGACCCCGAGGACGGCTGTGGTCTCATTCTGGCCACATGTGGCTGGGCTGGATACAAGATCAGAATGCTACAGCTGCCTACAGAGGGGGTGGGGCTGAGGCTGCTGTCCCACAGTATCTAGGGCTCACGTAGCTGGACCAGGGCCTTCACCACGGGGCGGGGCGGGGCGGGGGGGGGGAGAGCGGGCGGGGGGGCGGGTACCTGCAGCAGATGAGCTGCTCCAGTCGCTGGGGGCTGGGGAGAGTCTCAGGGCTTCCTCTGGCACTGCCACCCTTCTCCCAGCCCCATCCTGGCCCCAGCACCCGCCCGGGGAATGCTGAGTTGGGCTGTGCACTACTGTTTGCCCACTAAGCTGGATTAGGCCTGGGGCCCAGCAGGGGAGCTGCTGGGGGCGGGGGTGCAGATCCAGGGAAGGCCTCGCTGGTCCAGGCTCTGAACCCACAGTCACATTTCCCCTGAGACTCTGCCACAACTCTCAGAGGGCTCCTGCCTGGCCCTGAGCAGGAACAGGGCCTGGGGCACCCGGAGGCCCCCTGCCCACACCATACTTGCTTCTGAATCATGCATGGGGCAGGGAGCAGGCAGAATAAGGAGCCCAGCATCCGGGCCCCTCACAGGCACGGCCGCACTGCCCCCCCTGGGCAGGACTGTGACCTCCTGGGCCTTGGAGTCCTCAGGGGACAAACAGCTGAAACCCAGGGCTCCTATGGAGTCCCCGATTCTATGACCAGGGTGCGTGCCTTCCACCCGCCCCCAAGGCTACAGAGAGGTCCTTGCGATGAAGAACTGTGGGCTTCTACCTCTGGGGTGGGCGGGAGTGAGACCCAGAGCCTGGCCTGTGATTAGGGCTGAGAGCTGCCCACCGAGGAAAAGGCCGGCCGAGCTGTGTGAGCTCCTGAGCGGGAAGCCTTGGCC
This sequence comes from Ia io, assembly GCA_025583905.1. Lineage (NCBI taxonomy): Eukaryota > Metazoa > Chordata > Mammalia > Chiroptera > Vespertilionidae > Ia > Ia io. The sequence goes on from JAJQQW010000023.1 coordinate 3,595,498, forward strand.
CAGCTGCGCCCAGGAGGGAGGAGGACAAGCTAATCGCTTGTGTGTTCCTAATCCTAATCCTGACAGCGACCTCGCCACTCCCCAAATGTGGGCAGGCGAGCAGGGCTAGGAGGACGCCACCCTACCAAAAGCAGGGCCAGCTCAGGCCTCCAAGGCCAAGAGGGGGCCCTGAAGCTGGGATGCGAGTGCTGGACTCAGATGGGGTCCCTCTGGTCAGGACCAGCCAAGCCGCCATCCTGTACATCCACCACCCTCCTGGGCCCTCGAGGCCGAGAGCTCCCAGGGCGGGCTGGCCCTCTGCCTGTGCCCACTCCTCACGTGGCACTCAGCACAGGCTGCCCGGCACTCGCAGGGGCCAGCCAGCCCTTCCCCACCACCGAGGACTCAATCATGGCACCAGGAGGCAACTTCCACTTGGATCCAAACTTTAAAATAGCCCTTCCCACATTCAGAAGCGCTTACTCCTTGCACACAGGATCCAGCACCATCTGGCCACCAGTTTGCCAACTGAGTTTAGACAGTTCTAGAATCTATTTTTATTCCTCTCCCCAGGACCCAAATGAGCAAGCTCTCCGGCAGCAGAACAGTGGTCAGCTGAACAGGAACCTTCCCACGGGCCTCGGAAGAACAAGGCGGGGCCCTGACCACTGCTCCACTGGGGTGGGCGCAAGGAGCCCCACATGGTCTCGAAATGGGGCCCAGAGAAGCCTCAGTGTATCCAGCAGCCAACAGCTCCTGCTGACCTGGGTCTTGATTCCTCTGATGCCCCAGACCTGGGGCCTTGGCCCTGAATTGCTGCCTCTGCACCTGCCCTCACCCTGCCCCTCTCGCCCGGGTGTCCCACTCTGGCCTGCATCTCCCCCACGCCCTGCCTCTGCCTCCCCCGCTGCACTTGGCTCTGCAGCTCCCTCCTAAGTCCCTGCTGTCAGGATCTGCACCCTGTCCCGTCCAGCTCGCTCTACTGCACACACCAGAGTGTGACCCTCACGGGCCTTCCTCAGTGAAGTTTCGGCTGCATCGGGCCCTTGAGGTGGGCCTGGTGGCAACCTCCCCGTTAGCCAGCACCCCTGCTGCTTTCTGCCCCCACTGGGCACCTGGACGGTCTTTGGTCTCCTGACCCGCTTTGCTCACCGGCTGGCTGCACAAAACCTGTTCCTGGGAAAGGCCCTCCTGCATCCTGCCCAATCTGTGGGACCGACCAGCATGTGCGGGCCGGGGTGGGGTCAGGAGTAGGTCTCCCCCTTTTCCCAGCAGCCTAGACCCCCACCTACAGGCCTTTCTGGGCCTGTTCTCTCACCCCCACAGCCACTCCTCTGGCCCTTCCCTCAACACCCAGCAGCAGCCGCAGCTTCTCCAGCTCCTTCCCCCAGGCCAAGCTGCCACTCACCCTTAGGTACCTCCAAGTGGGGCTCCCGCTACCTGCCTCTGCCTCACAATAGCCCGGTTTCCAATCAGTGGCTGCTCGTGCTAAAACGTGGATTGGACCCTTTCCCTTTGCTGCATGAGCTTCATTCAGAGTGAAAGGCAGAGTGCTCTCAGGCCACACGCGAGGTCTCCTGACCGGGTTCCTGTTTCCCAGGCTTGCCTCCAAGTCACCCCAGCCTGCCTGGTTCAGGCTCTTCTCCCCACCTCCCTCCAGGTGCCTCCTCCCTCCCCTGTCCTCCTGCCAGTCTGCTTCCATGACCTCTTGTTCCATCCCACCAGCCTGTTGTTTCCTCCTAAGGTCTTTTAACCTCCAACACACCCCATCATCTCCATGGTTACAGGGCCTGGCTGGACCATGGAGGGGTCATGCAGGGATCACGGAGGGCCTTCCATGCCCCTCAGTGTCCACCAGCAGCCACATGCTGACCTGAACTCACGGCTCCTAAGGGTCACAGGGTCATGTGGTTGGAGGGGCCGAGTTCCAGGCCCTGCGAGAGTCACCAACTCTGAGGCGCCTCTCCCAGTTCAGTTGTGGGGCCCGGGTCGGGAGCAGTCTGCCTTGCTCAGCCCCACCTCCGGGGCCGGAGGAGCAGCTGGGGGGAATGAACCCGCAGACTGCCAGCCCAGTGAGGGGCCCAGCACTGCGGGAGACACCACCACCACCACCTGCCACGCAGCCCTCAGTGCCTTCCGGCTGAGAGGAGGAGGAGGTGTGGTGAGCGCTTAAGGAGGTCCCCAGGGCGCAGGCGGCAGGGACGTGGAAGTGAAAGTCACAGAAGCAGCACTTCCCTGGCCATGCTCAGCCCCCGGGCCTACAGACAGAAGCTGCTTCCACAGGCCCATGGCAGGGGGTCGGGGGACAGTCACACCACCCCAGGGCAGGTTGGCCCCCAGAATGACCATGCAGTACTGTGGGTTCTGCCTAGGGCAGGGCCCACAAGGCCAGAACTCAAGGACAAGCCCTGGGGAGCCCCGGCCAACCAGGAGCCTGTGTGCCAGGCCTGGTGACAGGTGATGGAGCCCCAGTCTTTGAGCACAGCCCCTGGGGGTCACCGAGGGACCAAGGGCTGTGACCCCAAGTGCTCATGCAACAGCTGGGCCTGTGACCCTTGGGCAAAATGACTGCTCTGGGCCTCAGGTGGCACCTAAATAGTACAAAGGATGATGACAAGGAAGCTTAAGGACACTGACTTCATGTGGCTGATGGGAAGAAAGTGTGTCCCCCCCCCCCCCCCCCCCCGGTCCCAGAGGCCTGTCCTTCAAGCCAGGGCACTGCTTCACACAAAGATGAAGTTATAGGAAAAGAGTAAAACTTGAATTTACTTTTTTCACTTAAAAAAAAAAAGAATACCCAAAGCACGTGATGGTAATGTATCCATTCCATCATTCTTCACCTAAACCACATGACTGGTCCAATGCCACCACATCAGCACATCCCGGCTCCCGGTCCCCACACCCAGGCCAGCAGTGTGTCTGTGCACAGGCGCATGGCGGTTCAGGCTCAGTCTAAGACCAGTCATTTCTCCTCCTAAATGACAGGCTAATTTGCAGTTACCCAAACAGTAATCCAACCAGGGAACTGCTGGGCTGCCTTTGATCAGACTCACAGAATCACCCGCAAGGGAATTTTGCCAGACACTAAGCGGTTCATTCATTTGCTCCTGCGTTCTTTCACAACCGCGTGCTCATTCGCTGAGGCTCCCGCCTGCTGGGCACGGTGCCAGGCATGGACGCTCCAGGGACTGCAAGGGAGACCGCCCTGTCCGTGCGGTGAGGACCTGCCAAGATGCTTCAGTAGGAAAGCCTAGGGGACGTGGGGCCACAGACAGGGTGATGGTCAGCAGTGGTCGGGTGGGGACGGGCGTGCGTGTGTGTGCACGTGTGTGCGTGTGCGTGTTGCTGCTTGCCCGGGGCCCTTTGGAGGATGTGTGTCTCTGTGGGCTTTGGCTGGCGGCGGTCTCTCCTTTCCTACGTGCATGACCAGCCTCAGAGGGAGCGGATACCGGCATGGCCTGTCAGGCCAGCACCTCGATCCCATGGAGCTGAATGGGGAGGGGCCCACACCAGCCGGTGGGCCGAGCCCAGCCTGAGCACAGCCCCCTGCCACTCCTCTGGCTCCTGGTGCCAGAGCTGAAAGCGGGCGTCATCACCACCCCCAGGATCTGTGCCTCCTCCGGGACAATTCATTCTGCACTCAGATGGCACGCTGCTTTCATGGCCTCACACACAGGCGAGCCTCTGGTGCCTGGGAAAGCTGCTAGCGACGCCAGCTGAGAGGCTCATTATCTGGGAAAAACCAAAACTGCTTACTCAAGACCAAGTGGCTTCCGCCTCAGCGGGTGGGGAGGCAGGGCTCCTGGTGGATGGGGAAACAGGAACGCACTGCTGCGTCATTAAATGTTTAATCCGTGTTCGGGGAATGAGGAGCCTGGGCCCCTAGAGCCGGCAGTAAGGAGCCTAGCGGGCTGAGAGCGTGGTCATAGGAAACCTCGGGCGCAGACTGACGACAGGACCGACACACAGGCAGCCCCCGAGCTGCGGCCCCGCAGCCCCTTGACATGCGGCCCCACCACACCCTGAGCACGTGGACACGTCCTCACACCTGCTGAGCTCCAGGACCTGTGGGCTGTTTCTGGGAAAGGGTGTACCTCCTCAGCCCCAGGCCCCGGTACCCCGGCCGCTCCAGTCCCAAGCCTGTGTGGTGGGAGCAGGGTGGGTGGGGGGTCCACTAGCCCCACAGGCTCAGTCCACCTCAGTCCTCACCTGAGGTCTTGGCTTGAGGCAGACTCCAGCCTCCATCTTCCCCCACCCTTGGGTTTCCTGGTGTCGGGCAAAGAGCCTGATCCTGACTCTGACCCTGCTCCGCTCTCCCTGGCTTTGGAGGCTGGATCCCCACCTGGGGCTCACCTAGGCACCAGGACTGCCACTGTCTCTGGTCAGCCCAATGGCCTGCCTGGACCACGTTCCCTGGACCTGGGCCACCCCCTCTGTGTGGCCTCCCCTTTCTGACGCCACCCCGGTTTCCACAGACAATTAAAAAGGAGGTCCTCGCCCAGCGACCTCTGCGAGGATGAGGTCACATACAAGGATCCAGAGTGTAGGAGGGCGCCAGCTCTGGGAAACAACCTAAAGCCACCGGCACTTGCCTTTGGGGGAGCCCTGCGCCAGGACGGCGGGGGTGGGGGTGGGGGTGAGGGCACTCACGTTGATCATAGCATTGGATGTGATGCGGAAGAGGGTGGCCCGCTCGTTCACAGCCTTCAGCTTCTCGCTGCTGTCGTAGGGGATCCGGAGGCCGTCCAGCTCGTTCAGGGAGCGCTGCAGCGCGGCGCCGTGCTTGGCGAGGAGGTCGTGGCACGTGCTGAGGTCATCTAGCTTCAGGGAGAGGTTCTTGATGGTGCTCTGGAGCTCACTCTTGTCAGTTGGGGAGGTAGTCTCGTCGTCGTCGTCCCCAGAGTCATCTGCAGAGAGAAATGAGACAGTTGCCATGGTGATCACTGATACAGCACGAGGGGCCTGCCTGGCTCGAGGGAGGAGAGTGCCCTAGATGGTGCCAGTTCCTGCCCCCCGCAGGGTGAGGTGTCCCCCAGCCTTTCTGGGTGGGCACAGGCCCTCTTGGGTAGTGGGAAGGGATGTAAAGGGGAACTGAAGAGGTAACTGAGGCCCAAAGAAGTGAAGTCACGCCCTGGGCCACCCAGCTAGTCTGCTACCTCCAGAGCCACTTCCTTCACACCGGGCTGCGGGGCCTCGCCTGCCAGGTGGATGCTTACCTCCCCACCACCTCCTCTCAGCTGCCCAGTGCCCTCAAGTGCCCTTTCCTGGGAGTCTGGGGTGCCCTAGGTCTGGGCCCACTGCCAGCCAAGTGGTCACAGAGCTGGGCGGGCCTCTAGGGGGTCCAGTGGGAAGGTGGTCTGGGCCCTGCTGCTGCTTTAATGCGGAGCACGGGACAACCAGGAGGCTGACACGGGCCTGTGGGTGCCAGAGCCGGTGACTGCTCAGGGGTTTCTGAAATGCCTCGTTTTGGAAATCCTCAGCAAGAAACCTTTTTTAGACGAAGGAAATCTGTAACCCCAGATACAACCATTTTTTAAAAAGGTGCATACTGTGAAAGAATAGATTTCTTCCCACGGTGGGCAGGATGTGTGTGGGTGGCCACGGTTGAGTCACTGCTCCTCTGAGCATGCCCCGAGCAGGTGGCAGTGCCAAGCCAGCCAGTGACGTGGGGCCCAGTTGAGCAGGGGTGGGGGCAGCATGCATTGCACACCCTGTCCCTGGTGGCCATAAGGAGCCTCTCCCCCAGCCAGCCCATCTACAGCCCTGCACGACCCCGTGTTGGAGACCAAGGTGCTGGGCCAGGCCCTGGGCCACTGGCTTTGTTCATGTGAACGCGGCACCTTGCAGTGGTCAGTGGTGGGCAGACCTTAACTGTCCTTTCCGTTCTTCAAGTGAGAAAGTGCAGGTTCCCGGAGGACAAGCCACCAGGGTAGGCCCTACAACAAGGGGACGGAGCGGGATCTGCCAGGTCAGTCTGCGCGGAAGGCCTTGCCTCTCCCTGGGTCGCCTTAGGAAGGCTCCGACAGCTAACGTGTATCTTGCCTTGCTGCGTGCCAGGCCCGGGCAAGGGCACTACCTCTGTTAGTGCACACAACAGCCTAGTGAGGTAGGGCTGGGGGCAGAAAGGGTCACTGACATTGCCCAGGGTCAAGAGGTGAGGGAATTCTGGAGCATCTAGAATTCAGACTTTGTGCTCTTAGCTATAATGCCACCTTTCCAGGTTCAGTATCTAACAACCAGAATGGCCAGCCACCGACCAGTCAGAACGGCTGCCACTGTACACTGGGAGGGCCAGCGGGGCAAGCTGGCTGCCTGAATGTGAGCCCCTGTGCTCCAAGCAAGAACCCATGAGAGGGCGAGGGAGGGAACCACATGTCTATTTAACTTGTTATTAAGCAGCATGCCCTAGTAAGCTGCGCTCAGGTTCCAAGTTCAAGTCTAGCCACCAGGGACATGGGATGTGCTTGTTCTGCTCCCAAGTCACTGGAGTTGGGATGGGAAGACACCCTGGTCAGCAGTTACAGACCAGCATAGCCTGTTCTCTGGGGATGGGCAGTGAGAGTCTCTTCGGACAGACAGTGAGAGCAGGAGGATGAGGGAGGCAGAAGAGGGTAGGGAAGTGGGGCAAGAGACGGAGTGAGTGGGTGAGTGAATGAAGGACCGATCTTGGGCGCATCACAGGAGGTCTGTCCAGGCCGTCAGTTTTCTGTGGCATGCACGGAGGAGCCGGTCACACACAGGATGGCGGGATCTGGGAAGGATGTGAGAAGTAGGGGGGAGCACAGAGGAGCTGGAGAGTGGAGATGGTGAGGGCCTTTGACATAGCCAAGGAGCCTGGGCCTTCGTCCTTGGTAAAAGGGAGTGTGTGGTGGCAAGTAGATGGTGGGTGGACGGCAGGGACAGAGAGGTCAGAGGCCTGGCAGGGCTGGGGCCGGGGTGGCCACAGGCGGCCAGGGGCGGAGAGAACAGGGTCTCTAAACCCAGCCCGGACATGTTGATGGCAGCACCCACCAGCTCCAAGGCGATGAATGGCCGTGATGGCCTCACTCCCACAGTCCCTCCACCCGCCAGTCCTCCAGGAGGGGTGGGCGTCACTCAGAAGCAGACATGTGGCCCAGCCTCCCAGGCTCCCAGTGTCTCAGGCTGTTCAGACAAGTACTGACACGGCAGTGTGAGCACCCCTCACACCTGGAAGGAAGCAGAGCTGGACAGTGAAGGGGACTCTGCCTCCAAAATGGTGAGCTCTGGCCATGCTGAGTCCCCAAGGCTCAGTTAGGGGTCAGGGGTCCTTAGAAGGAGCAAACCCACACTGGTAAAACAGATGAAACTCAGAGATGCAAACAGAACTACATCGTGTGACCTTCCTCAAATTGGAGAAAAGAGTGGACGGCACTGAATGAGCTTTGCTTTCTGAGGGGTAAACCTGCAGATGCCCACAAGGGCCATGAAATAGCTCCTCAGCTTCCACTGCCCACTGTCCCCTCTGACGGGGACTCCTTTGGTGGCAGATTCAGTGCAAAGCAAGGAACACGCTTGTATGTATGAAGTTGCTAAGGCCTGCAGTTCTCCAAGCTTATGGCCTTGGGGATTCTAGAGCTTTTATCACTCCAAATATACTCTGTTCCCACTTCCCACTGGGAATAAAATTCAGCGACAATGAACATCTGAGAGGAACAAAGAACTGCAACACAGCAGACACTGAGCTATTGCCAGAGGTAAAATCCTGCAGAAATTTTGCAAGTATGTTAATACAAGAATAGCAGCAGCTGAAATCGGGGGTTCAGACAAAGCCAACTCCAAGGCACAAAGGAGCCCCTCTCCCTCGAAGGCCAGGATTTAGCACACACAGCAGCTCTCAGGAGGGGGCCACCAGGCTGCCCGGGTTGTGGAGGTGCCTGCATTCCTTGGCTTGTGGCCCCTTCCTCCATCCTAAAAGCTAGCAGAGTAGCATCTTCCAATATCTCCCTCTGACTCTGACCTGCCTACCTCCCTCTTATAAGGACCTTTGTGATTATATGGGGCCCACCTGGATAATCCAGGATAACCTCCCCATCTCGAGATCCTTAACTTAATCACACTTGCAAGGTCCCTTTGCCATATAACATAACATAGTCACAGGCCCCGGTAACAAGGACATGGACACCACTGGGGGATGCTGGAAGGCATGTTAGGATCTAATCTGGTGGAAAATCAGATGACGATAAATAATAAATTGTGAAACCCTGGCAGGCAGATGGAAAACACAAGCCAGAATACCAGCGTCTCTTGATCTTCGTGACCCTCTGTGGCCCATGGCCCCTCCTCTCTCCCTGGTGACCAGCACAGGGGTGTCGAGGGCAGCAGACACCGTTGTGACCACACTGGATTCTCTGGCAACTTCCCCAGGAGAGGGGCGCAGGGGTTGCATCCTCACCAGGGCAGCTATCAACAGGACAAGGTGGAGCCTCAGGGATGGGTACCCTAGATGTAAAAACTGGGTCTGGCTTCCATTCTACCCGAGCTGCAGGAGCAAAAACCTCGTCCCTCAAACACGAATCTATAGGGCACCCTCTGTGGTGGAACCCTCACCAGGACCCCTGGCTGGCTAGAGAGGCCGGGGCACAGCGAGAGGCTGGGCGGGGGCACAGTGTCAAAGCCGCAAGCCACATGACGGATGAAGAGTAAGTGCACAAGCAATGCTAGGCTGTGAGGACACCCACAGAACCAGGTGCCTCCCTCCTCGACAGGAGGCTGTGACCCCGCAGCCACACAGCATCCTCAGGAAGACTAACGGCTCTGGGAGCAGGGCCCACCTCCTGCCAGGGAAACAAATCTTGGCGCAGAGACGGAGCCAAAAATAGAGGCGCGTGCTCCAGTTACGGCATCTGCTGTGATGCTGAAGATAACCTACTGCCCCCAGCCTGCAGAACGCCCAGCCCACCTATAGCTTCCACCTTAATTGGGGTATTCATGGGGTCTCCTTTAGTGAATGGGGGTGCCGACTCTCCCCAAGGCCTCTGGGCTCACTCCCCGTTGCTGTCCAGGTTTAAGTCTCACCCCAAGGTCCCAAGGAACATGGTGGGCAGCTCCTTAGCCAACCCAAGGCAGGTGCAGGAGGGCCAGACTTCATGGCAGCTGGACTTAGGCCGGGATGCTGCACCCCGCTCCCCGCTGTGAACTGATTGGGCTGCGGGCACTCAGTGGGCACGGGAGGAGCGGGAGCTGGAGCACTGGCGCTCCCCCCACCTTTCTCTCACCTGCTGACATCCAGCTCCGGGCTCCCTCTCCCCAGTGCCCTGTGCTGCCTGCTGGGCAACCAAACTGTAAGAAAAACAAAAAACCTCTTCTTCTCCCGACAGTTCAGGGAATTAGACAATTTCCTTGTTTCTGTGTTGAAGACCAGCCTTGGTCCAGGGAACACAGTTCAGCTCACTGTGTTGGTCTCATCTAGATCCATAAGCTTTCCCCAATCTCCGAGACTCGGCTGCTTGTAGCAGCTGTTCCACATCCCTCTGGGTTACGAGCTGTGGCCTCCCCATGACACCGGCTGTTGGGGCCGTGGAGGGAACATGGCAGGAGGGCTTCTTTCTGCCTTTGCTGGCGCTTAGGGAGGCGCCACACTCAGCCCAACTCCCAGCACAGCTCCTCAGAAACCACTGACCACACCTCACACTCCTCCCATGTCACCAGGCACCACTGGGACCCGATCACTCGGCGGACTGTGTGGGGCCCAGCAATCCCCAACCAGCAAGAGGATCTCTACTGCACAAGGAGCCCCCCTGTGAGTGGTTTCTGCGCAGCACAGACACCTGTCTCCAGGCCACAGACGGTCTAGCGACCCGTCCACGAGAACCCCTGATCTGCCCCGACAGCGTCACCTGTGAGCAGGCCACTGGAAACTACTCGCTTACATTTTCCTGGCCTGAAGACAGCCACCCTGCTTATCCTTGGAAATCATCTGATGCCTGCAGGCGTAATCACACTAAAGAACTTTCCACGTGCACTGCCTCTTGGCATCAATGACGGGAGTGAGCAGAGGCGGGGGCCCAAGGTGGGAAGAGGGCTCCCACCACCCAGTGGGGAGCAAGGGCTGCATCTGCCTGGCTGACCCCCCACTCCCGGCCGGGCATGCAGGAGGCGCTAACTAAAACCTGTTGAATGAGTGGATGACACTGTTTTGTCACTGCAAGGCCCTGTGCAGGTGTGAGCAGTGAGGGGATTCAGGTGCTTTGGGGTTAGGAGAAGACTCAGTTCAGGGCTGTCCTTGTGCCACCCCTGACTTGAGCTAATACAGGAATCCAAAGGGACGTGAATCACAGCCCGATCGCCCTGCGACCTGCCCCGCCTCAGCCAGACCTTGGCCACACAGTCCCTGCAAGGAATCGCCCTCACCCGGTCAACCCTCTGGTTGCTCTCCTGCCTCTTCAGTCTGCAGAGAGGTGGGTGGGCCCCGGGCAGAGCTCTGTGGGAAGGGCAAGGAGGAGACCCCAGTCCCAGCTGAGGTGGAACCTCATCCTCTGCTCCATGTAAGCAGACAGGCAGATTCGGTCTCAGAGAAACAAGGGGCTAAAGCGGGCCCTTTCCCTTAACCAAGTTAGAGACGCTCTTCCCTTTTCTGAGTTAAGCAGACCTGGAAGTCCCACCCCTGTGACCCAGCATAGTTACTAAACCTTCAGTTTTTCATCTGCAAAATGGGTTAACACATCTGTAAAGTGCTTATCACAGTGCCTAGCCTACAGTGAGACCATTATCGCCTGAAATAAATAGGGTCCCTGCTGAAGGCTCCAGCCATTTCCAACACAGACCAACAGCATTATAATGCTCCCTTTGGGTTTCCGCAGGAGGGCAAGAGAAGACACAGCCGATGGGCCACGGGAGGGTAAACACAAATAATAACCAAACTTGTGGGGGAAATTCATGCTTTTTGGTTAACCAAGTGCAAGTGAGAACACTAACAGGGCACAGCTTTATGCCGGGTCAAAGAACACTCTCAGGATGACGGAAGTCTCACGCAGGGGAGGTGTCCCCCAGCCCCTAGAGTGTCATGGACCGGAACATTGGGCCAAAGAGCAGTGGGTACCACAGAGACGAAGTCACATCCTGGACTCAGTGATCACACTCTTGGGAATTTGTCCCACAAAGAAACACCACAGGAAAATTTACCTGCCAGCAATGCTCGGGCAGCAAGCAGTTTGGCTCTGACAATCTGGGAAGAACCAATATCCAACAGAAGGAAAAGGCATCCCCACAGCTATCCAATGGACACATGCCAAGCCTGCAATAATGTGGGAAAGTGCTTAAAATGTCAAGTCATGTGAAATGACAATGATGTGTGTATCCCAATGATGTAAAAAGGATGCTCACATAAAGGAAAAATACTAAAAATAGAGACCTTAAAACAGTGACTTGAGGGGTAATGGAGCTGTGGAAACCCCAGGAACATCTGGAACTGTTGCCTTAACAGAAAATAACCCTTAAAATAATGAATGTCCTGGGGGGTTTGGCCAAGAACAAAGTGTATGTGGGTGTGGGTATGTGTTAGGGGGAGGTGAGAAAGGGGGTTGGGAGGGAATTTCTTCAGGCAGATGAGCAGCTGCCAAATTTTTTTATTTATTTTTTATTGTTTAAAGTATTACAAATAGTCCTCCCCTAACCCCCCCACAGTGTCTTGTGTCCATTGGTTATGCTTATATGTATGCATACAAGTCCTTCGGTTGATCTCTTACCCACCCCCCAACACTCACCAGCCTTCCTGCTGTAATTTGACAGTCTGTTCTATGCTTCTCTGCCTCTGTATCTATCTTTTTGTTCATCAGGTTATAATGTTCTTTATTATCCATAAATAAGTGAGATCATGTGGTGTTCCAAATTGTTAATGATCTCATGGTCATGCCCCATACAAACTGCTCTGCTTCTGATGTAAACATATCGTGGGCAGAGGGGCAGCCGGGGGCTGGGCCTGTTCTAGCCTCTCAGGAAAAATCATCTGTCCTCTAACCAGCTCCTACCTCCAGCCAGAAGGACGCTGGGCCTGCCAGGCCACGGAGGACTGACCAAGGGCACTGCCCAGGTGGAGTTCGGCTCCCATTCCGCCTCACCACCCCGCCCAGCCTGAGCAGCTACTATTTCTGAAGCTGTGCGTCAGGCGTCACTGTTCCACACACACGTCAGAGGGGAGCAGTACATAAAAGGACACTTCTCTCTGGCAGCCTGAAGCCCAGAGCTCCATCTTTATTCAGGCTGCTCATCTACTTGATCAGATGCTGTGCCGTCTGAGCTGATGGGCACTTCACAGGAAACCAGGTGTCAGGGGAATGACTCACGTCCACAGAGGGCAGTGCTGCGTGCTGCATGACCCTCCCTGATGAGGTCAGAGGAAGACGCAGCTAGAACAAGCCTGTCTGTCAGTCCACCCCCACTCTCCGCCCCTGGCAGCGCCTTTCCTCAGAGCTCACGGACTCCTGTGCACCCCAGGCCATGTGTACATTCTCCTCTCTGCATGGCATGACCAGCGCCTCCTGGGCTCTGAGTTTGGCCAGCCAGGGGTGAGCCCCTTCATCTGCTCACTGGTGTGGGTTCCTGTCACCTGGCTGTGGGTACTGTGTGCCCCACACAGCTGCTGGGACAGTTCTTAGCACAGAGTGACCCTCCATTCTATTATCGTCACGTGGTCAGTGCTGGCAGAGCATGCAGGCTCTGGTCCTACTTCCGCCTGTGTGATCTTAGGAAAGGCACCTCTTTTCCTCTAGCCTGTTTCCCCATCTGTAGAATGGCCTGGCTAATAATCAGTTTACTTGCTGCCACTGATAAAGCCCCCTTATGTGTACCAAGGGCTTCCCATTTCCCTCTTATTTCATGCTCCAAGGCAGCCTGGCTCCACTGGATGGGGGTGCTAGAATGGCCTCTCCCGCATCACCCCAGGTCTCACTTGGCTCTGAAGTCTAGACTGTATCGTGCACAAGGTCCCAAGGTTGTCCTGGCAAGCTGGCTCACTGAAACCGTCCTCCTCAGCCTGTGTGAAAACTACAGCAGTAAACATTGCTCCCCGGCAGGTATCTGCTTGTGAAATCTGTATGCACATAAGCACAGTGGGAGAGATGTGTGTATCCCAATGATGTAACATTATTGTGCAGTAAAACAGTAACATTATTGTGCAGCTACCATGTGCCAGGAAGAGGCAGGGGCTTTTATACATCACTGCCATCAGGTTACTTCACCAGGTAGAATTCTTACCTGTGTAATCCTACAGGGTAAGCAGACAATGGCTCCCCCAGGTGACGTGTCTATAAGAGCATGTCCTACTTCCATGTATCACACCAAGTAACAGTGGATGCTCATGAGGCCAGATGTCCTTCCGCTCCCTGGGCACAGGAAGGACATACACGAGGTAGGCGCTACCCTGAAGCCTCCTTTCCATAAGCCACACACCACCTCCAGAGCTGGCCGAGCTCCAGCCCTTCCTGCCCACCTGTCCTTCATGATCCAACCCACACTGGGGTCCACTCACCTGACACCTCACTCAAACCCAACTGAGCACCTGTCTGTCCCCATCCTCCACCTGCCTACTCATCCTCCAACACCCAGCTGGGTGCTGACCTTAGCAGGGCTGCCCAAGGCCACCTGGCCCTGACCTCTGGTAAGGCCAGAGTGAGGGGTCCCTATTTTCTGCAATTTCAGAGTTTTGCATTCTGACCAGAAAAGATGCAGAGTTCCTATACACATCTGTATGTACGTGCATGTACACACACACAAAGGCAAAGGACTGAGCTGCCAAGGGCTGCATTCAGAGCTTACAAGAGACCCTCAATCGTTTCTCCATTTGTGGCACTTGGCCCTGCTTGAAGCAGAGAGGCAGAGAGAGAGAGAGAGAGAGAGAGAGAGAGAGAGAGAGAGAGAGAGAGAGAGAGAGAGAGAGAGAGAGAGAGAGAGAGAGAGAGAGGCTGATTAATTAGTAGGCATAGATACATATTATCTCATTTCAACCTCTCAGCCAGGAAAGTAGGCTTAATACTGCCTTTTAGATAAGGAAATTGACTCAAAAAAGCAAGAAGCCATCTGAAGGTCAGGCAAGTGGTGGAGGAGCAATCTGAATATACCACTGCCCACTGAGCAGCAGCCTGCTATCAACAGACCTGATCCCAAGCCCCTTCCATGTGCCCAGGTCCGAGAGCAGGGTGGAGGCCAGTCCTTCTCAACCCACTCCTCCCCTCAGTTATGGGGTTGGGGACAACTGAGGCTCACAGAGGGGCAGGGATTTGCACATGGCCACACAGGACAAGAACTCAGGTCTCCTGATGCCCAGCGAGGCTGAGGGACCCCCGGAGTAACAGCCCACGTGATGAACCTTGGTAAGCCCTGTTGCTCTCCTGCCACTGAAATGGTCCCCAACTTCCAGGGCAGGCTGCAAGCCCAGCTCCCCTCAACCTGCACAGAGAAGGCTCAGGGATGAGATACAATTTCCCTGGGACCGTTCTCAGGAGAAATTTGTCGGAGTGACCTCTCATTTCAATACCTTTCAATGTGTCTGAAGAGGCCACAGAGGAGGCCAGTCTCACCCCATTTGCATGCTGGGGAGTGGGCCCCACCCTCATGCCTGCCATACCCACAGGGTGAGGGGCCAGGAGGCGCCCACCTCCCATAGCTGACAGCTAGCCAAGCCTTCCCCAGCCCCCACCTCTGCCTCTCTCACTCCTCTCTCTTTAGCTGGCAAGGTTCATAGGCACTGTCCTGCCTGAGTGTTTAAAAAATGTATTTTAGGCCCTGGCCGGTTTGGCTCAGTGGATAGAGCATTGGCCTGCGGACTGAAGGGTCCCAGGTTCGATTCCAGTCAAGGGCATGTACCTTGGTTGCGGGCACATCCCCAGTGGGGTGTGTGCAGGAGGCAGCTGATCAATGTTTCTCTCTCATCGATGTCTCTGACTCTCTATTCCTCTCCCTTCCTCTCTGTAAAAAATCAATAAAATATATATTTTTTAAAAATGTATTTTGGCCAACATTTAAAAACTGAGCGATTTCGTTTCTCCTGAAAACTCCATCTGGCCTCCTAGGCCACCTTCGCACAGGGCGCCCACGGGAGACACTGTGGTTTGCCCCTGGGGCCTCTGATACTAAGGCGAGTCCTTGCTGTTATGACCATTGCACTGCTCCTGCCAGACAGCAAGCTCTGCTCCAGGCCCTGCTCTAAGCACCCTACCCACCTCCTCCAATCCCTCAGCCCCAGACCTACTGTGCAGAGTGGGACAGTGACGGGAGGGGTCGGAAGAAAGGCCTGGCCAGGAGAGCATGGCAATCAAACTGGTTACCCTGCCACCACTCTTAAGGTGCAACTGCTTTGGTCACAACTGACCAAGATGAGCATCCTCCCACAACCAGGCAAAAAGCAAATAGATACCAGGCCCCTTGTAGCAGCAAATCTAGAGAATGACAACCAAGAAAATCACCAGGAAGGCCACTGAAGAAAAACAATTTAACACCTAACTGATAACACATACTTTCTTTTTTTTCTTCTAACTCCAACCTTCACCCTCAGAATAAATCCACCTTAAATGAACAATAGGAACATAATTTAAACTTTGCATAAAGAACATAACTGCATTAGAAATGACATTATATCCAAAATGAAAACTGGTAGTTAAGACCAATCATACTTTGCAAGTTTCTTTAAAGGATTTTTTTTTTTTAATTTTAGAGAGGTGGAGGGAGAGAAAGAGACACATAAATATCGATTTTCTGCCTCCCACATGCCCCTACTGGGGATGGAGCCTGCAACCCAGGCACGTGCTCTGACCTGAACGCACTAGGACCTCTGGGTGCACCGGAGAACACTCAACCAACTGAGCCAGACCAAGGATTCTTAAGACAGAGCCATAGTACCAGCTTCCCATGAGATAAATTCCCAGTGCTTACAATTACAAATGCCCTAAGACTTCAGATGTGTGGAGGTTTTTTTTCAGAAGAATTTGGTTAATTCTCCTAAAATGGTTAAGCTTGACTCCAGGGCTGAGGCTTGGAGTCTACAACTTCAAAGATACTTGCACTGGGCCAGGGCCTTATGAAGCCATGAGCATCACCAGTCAGCAGGCAAAGTTAGTTACAAGGTTGATTAAGATCACAGGGCGTTAATGTCTAAAAGGAACTGTTTCTAATAAATTAGAGGTAAGTGAAAGCAACTGCCTCTATGACTGATAGGTCTAGAAGGTCAAAGAATCCTAACTTTTCCCCCATATTTTTAAATCATAATATAAACACTCATTACGGTAAACATAGCAACTTTCACTCATGCAAAATCTCCAGTAATGGAGGTTTCAAGCATCAGGAATTTCAAGCCAGAGCTTTATGAATTTGCTTTAATCTTAAGCAGCTAAGCGCCCACCCCCAAGTGCTGGCAAGGGGCTCTCAGCCAATGGTGCCCGCACACCCTGCTGCTGTCATTCAGGACCACTAACTATCCCTGGGGGGCAGCACGCTCAGGGCTGGCCATTGCTCAAACCAAACCCAGGAGGCCACTTACAGCGACTCCTGATCTGTCGCAGCTTGCTCAAAGGGCACAGGGGAGCGGGGTGGGCCATGAACTGAGCACAGCTGACACCTCAGGTAGCCCCAGGGCCAAGAAGCCATTGTGGGCCAAGCAGCAATTCTGCCCATGCTCCGGAGCATGCGGGCCCCGCGCACACTCGGGAAGGCGGGTTAGGTGGGTGGATTAAACACGGACCGCGGCTTCCCCCTTCCTTTCTGAAAGCTCTGGATTATATTTCGGTTCCTTTTTACAGAGGTTAATCAGACCAACGCGTCTCTAGCTGCAGCCCCCTCTGCAAAATGCCCCACGCGGAAAGCGAACCCGGAGCGCACGCCGGCGGGGTACCGGGACAGGGGCTCCTCGAGGCTCCCCCACCGCGAGGGAGTGACATCGGAGGCTCGCGTGGCCTGATCATGCAGCCAGCGCCACGCCGGGAGCGAGTGCGGGCGCGGGGAGCCGGGCAACACTAACCCTTCTTAAATTTATTCAGGCAGCCGGAGCTGCAGAAGGAGCGTACGGAGGCCGTCTCCCAGCAGCCGCGTCCCTTCATCCCCGCGGCGGGGGGCCTCCGAGCGGCCGGCGCTACATGACTCTGGGCCTCAGGGGCTCGTGCGGACGCACGGACAGCTCGGTGGGCCGCCCGGCGGAGGCGGCGGGCGCTTGTGGGTCCCAACGCCGCGTTACCACAATGCACCACTGCCGCCCGCCCGCCCGCCACCCGGTGCACGAGCCCGTTAACCCCGTCGGTGCCGCCGGAGCCGAGTGGAGCGCGAGCCGCTGAGGCCGCCCCCTGCTCCTCCCCCGAGAGCGCGGCCTCTGCTCGCCCGGAGCGAACCCCAGGACACCCCGGGCGCCGCGCGGGCTCCCCATTCAAACGTCACATTCTCATGGGAACAGGCGTGCGAAGGTGCCGCCTTCCTGCAGCAGCAGGCTTGGCGTTGCTTTATTTCAAAGGGAAGGTTGCCTTTGAGAGCCGAGGGGCCCCTGAGAAATAGAGATGACTGGGGCCCTGATGATTCCAGGAAATCGGGGTCCCCCCTGATTCTGCTGCGGTGGCCGGTGCACCTGTGTCCAGCCACCTGCAGCTACCTGTCCACTGTCCCGGAGGAAGGCAACAGGCGGGTCCCCAGGGCACCAGGCTCCCTTGGCACTGCTACCACGGGGCTGCGGGCATCCGGGGACAAATGTCTGTCTCTGCCCAGACCTCTCTGAGCACAACTCCCCTGTCCAGCTGCTTGCAGGACTTCTGCATGGTATGTCAGATAGGCATCAAAACCCGAATTCTCCCAACCTGAGCTCTCAACATGCCCCCACCCTTACCACAGGCCTCCCCACCTCAGCCAGCGGTAGTGCCATCCTCCTACTTGATCCAGGCAGAAACCTTGGAGTCATCTTTGACCTTTTGGGCCCCTAGACCCACCTCCAAACTGGTCAGCATATCCTGACAGCTCTCCCCTTAGGATGGGAAAGGAGCACAAGGCTCTGCGTCCAATGTCATTTGTTGCAAAAATCTAGACGCAATCTGAGTCTAACAGTAGGCGAATGCTTATTTCATCAACTTCATGAATATTACAGAGCCATTTAAACTTTGTATGTGATGGCGCTGCAGAAATAAGAAACTGTGCTTAAAAACAAAATACGGAAAGGAAAAAGGCAAATCACACAATATACTATAATTATGTAAAAACTATGCATCTAAGGAAATGTTAAAACAACAGGATCACTAGAATTTCCTCGAGTCTGGGCTCCCAGAATGCCCTGGGCTTTTCTCTTTTCCAGGACCAGCATGCCCTGCTGTAGGTTCCTATTCACTTGCCTGTCTCCCAGGCCAGTCTGTGAATTCCTTGATGGCAGGGATTGTGGTCTTTTCACTATTCTCAGCCTCCAGTGTGGCCCAGCACATGGTAGGTGCACACTGAGTGAATGAGCGCAGGAATAAACAAATCAATCAATTGATTAATGAATCGATGATGAAAGCAACTTAGTTACTCATCAGAAGCCCCATTTGGCCCAGAGTACACACCACACCACCTTCTTGTATTCCCAAGCCTTCCATCACTGCTCCCCTCCTGACCCCTCTTGTGCACAACACCACACAGCCCCTTCTGCTCGGCACCACTGCCCTTGACCAGCGGACCTTTACTGGACCACAAGGGGTGAGCACAAGCTGGGAGTCCTACAGGGCCAAGATCTGATGGTGGCTTCCTGACCTGCGCTGGTCACAGCCCTCCACCATTGTGGGAACTAAAGGCCTCTGATTCCTCCTCTGGGGATATCTTAAGAATGAAGCTCTTTAAAATAGCAGTGTTCTAAGGAAAGCCATATAGATGCTGAGTGCCATCGTTATTAATAAATGACTCTGCACCAAAGCCAAAGAATTAATTTGAGAGCAATTTATGGTAATGTGTTGCTAGGCAATTAAAATAAACATTTGAGGGTAAAAAATAGCAATTTATCATTATTTTAGATCAGAAAAATGGAATGGGGGAGAGGGCACCATTCAAGTGAGTGTGAAAAAAGGCAAAAATGAGACATTTCTCTAGGGATGATGCCTAGGCCTGCCTCTGCCCAGATGTGTCCTTGGCGGCTAGGGGCGGTTGGAGAGGTGGAGACCACTTCTCTGGAGCTGAGGCTGCAGGCTTCGCCCTGCAACAAGCCAGGGGCTGCACTGCACCCCTGCACATGTGCTTGGAGGGGTGTCCTGCCTGAGGACCAGGGTGCCTGGAGTCCCCCGAAAAGGACTGGTGTCGGGTCCTTCCAGGCAGATCTGAGGATTCTGGCCTCTTCTCAGCCCATCTGCCCCCAGAATTGGCAGGCCCGCTGGCCCCATCTGATGACTCATGTCTATTACTGACCAAAAGGCCCTTCCTTTGCTTGTTGAAATCTATTACTTTCACCAACAAACTCCTCAAGACAATCAAAGAGCTGGGATCCCCAAGGGATTACTATCCATTTGTCTAGACTTCAAGTATTCTTTTTTTTTTTAAGTGTGACAATAAAAGGAAATGAACATGCAAATCTACTGTAGAATGTTTCTCCTTTGTTGGTTATTAAAGTAGCATAAATTAAAGCAGCCTTGAGGTAGGTCCCCTTTTAAGTATATTAAAATGGTCAAAAATGTATTAACACCCAATGCCAGTGACAGTGCAGTGAAGCTGGCATGGTCACTCCTTGTTAATTCCATAAGCGGATGTTATAGCGCATCAAGGTACCATGAGGCTGCTGCTGCCCTTAACTCAATAACCCAACTCCTGGGAATTTTTCCTCAGAAAATAATTCAAGAGAAGCAAAAAGCTTTCCGTACAAAAACATTCACTGCCTCATTATCTATAATAGCACAAATGGGAGACTCAGATGCTCAACAACTGGAGGATGCGTCAAGTCATGAAAATACATCAACCCAATGAACTTTTATACAGACATTAAAATGATCATTATAAAGACAGGAAACTGTCAGCAAGAATATGCAGTAAAAAAGGCAGAGCATGAAGTGCCATGTTTAATATGATGCCAAAAATGTGAGATACAAATGTATGTGCAGAGAGGGGAAGGGGAGGTAACGTGCAAAAATCAAAGACAGGCTGAAACCGGTTTGGCTCAGTGGATAGAGCGTCGGCCTGCGGACTCAAGGGTCCCAGGTTCGATTCTGGTCAAGGGCATGTACCTTGGTTGCGGGCACATCCCCAGTGGTGGGTGTGCAAGAGGCAGCTGATCGATGTTTCTCTCTCATCGATGTTTCTAACTTTCTATCCCTCTCTCTTCCTCTCTGTAAAAAATCAATAAAATATATTTTTTTTTAAAAATCAAAGACAGTTTTGTGAAGGTGTGAGATTACTGGGGAATTTCTTGCATTCCAAGTGTTCTTTATCTTACCGTGCAATCTTTCCCACAAAACAACTACAATTAACAAGCTGCATTAATCAATTGAATTATTATTTGAAACCCTTTCCCAGGGGGACAAAGGAGGTGCAGGGGAGTCAGGGGAGTAGGTGCCCTGTTTAAGGAGCGTGAGTTTTGGGGCCACAGGATGGCGGGGACACAGGCAGGTGATCAGCGAGCAGGAAGTCAGGGGCAGTGGAACCGAAACAGTCATAACATCAGTCAGGCTGCCTGGGGCTGGGGGTGGGGTGGGGCTGGGAATGGGGGTCAAATACATGGGCCTGAGTTTGGATCTGCAACCCACTCACTGTGTGACTTGAATCAAGTGCAGGACTCTCTTCCTTGATGCTCATCCAGACGCAGTACTAGCTCCCTGTCAGGCGCTGAACTGTGCCCCCAAATTCATATGTTGAAGTCCAAACCTGCAGTACCTCAGAATGTGGATGTATTTGGAGATCGGGCCTTCAAAGAGGTGATTAAGGTAAAATGAGGTCATACAGGCAGGTCCTAATCCCCTATGACTGATGTCCTATAAGAAGAGGAGATTAGACACAGACCAAGAGATGACCATGACAATGAGAAGGCAGCCACCAAACAAGCCCTGAGGAGAGGCCTCAGAAGAAACCAAACCTGCTGATAACTTGATCATGAATTTCTGGACTCCGGAACTGTGAGAAAAACCATTTCGGTTGTTAAAGACACTTAGTCTGTGGTGTTTTGTATGGCAGCTCAAGCAAACGGATACACTTCCCTTTGCTAGCCATGAGGTGACACCCCAGCACAGGCAGGCACTCAGAAAACACGTGGGGAAAGTGAACCACCTCTGGGACAGGGCACTGATGCCCCGAACACACTGCCCCAGCCAAGACCCGTGCTAGAAGAGTGGATCTCAATGTCCATCAATAAATTCATTTAACTGAGAAGTTCAGAATGGCCAGGCTTTGTCAAAGCCTCTCCCAGGATCCCTGTGGAGCTGGGGGTGAGGCTGGGCAGGATGGACTGATGTAGCTGGCATAATTGAAATTCAGTGAAATAAAGGGGTTTTGTTCGAAGTCAAAGAGCAAGAACAGTCCAGAGAGGGGGGGTCAAGAATGCAACATTTTAAACCTCCAAACTCCATTTTTTTTCCTTCTACTGAAAAATAAGCCTCTGATTGATGGATCTTACAACATGAACGTTTAGAAACTCCATAGCACCATAGCCATCATAAACAAAGTGAAAAAATGAGCAACAAAGGGAAAATACTTGCAAAATATATAACTGACAAAGGGAAAATAACCAGAACTTAGAACAAGTTCCTACAACTCAGCATAGAAAACACAAACATCTAAACAGTAAAATGGCAATGGATGTGAATACATGAGTCACAAAGCTGCCTGGTCAACAAACAGATAAAAGTATAAGGGTAATAAGGGAAATGGAAAACAGAACAAGGAAATGCCTTTTAATTCACCCATCAGAGTAACAAAGAATAAAGAGAATGATGGGGTAGCCTCTATTGACAATCCACACTTTGGGAAAATGTAAGTGTATGCATTCTTTGTTGCTGACAATTTGATAGTGTCTGTTGGTATTTGTCATGGGCATGCCCTAGTAACCTGGCAATTCCATGCCCACCAGTCTGTGCTATGGGGAAACTTACACACATGCACAGAGAGGCATGTACAGGAAGGCTCACTAGAGCACTCTCTAGAATAATAATAAAATGTAAAGAACCTCAACTGTCCATCAAGAGGGAAACAATTAAATTATGATGCACTACAGAATTCTATGGAGTTATTTTTAAAATGAGCGGTCTATTTATATTGACATGTAAAGATCTTCAAATATATCGGTAAGGGAAAAAGCAGGCTTATCAATCAATATGCATGATTCGATTTCATTTATACGTAAGTTGTGTGTGTGTGTGTGTGTGTGTGTGTGTGTGTGTGTGTGGCTTTGTAAATATATGGGGACAGATCTGGAAAAGCATCACTGTTAACAAATGGTATATACCTCTTGGGAAGGGAGTGAGTGGAAGGAAGTGATGAAAAACGACTAAATTTTATGTTACGTATTTTAGAATAATTTAAATATTTTACAGTCTTGTGTTTCTTAACCAAAGTAATCTTGCAACAAATTACAATGGGAAACAAGTGCCAGAATCAACTCCTGTTTATGTTGAAGCCTATGAGACCCTACAAAAGACTCTAACGGTGGAAGGTAAGGCATAAAGGGAGGTGCGTAATGGGTGAGTTTGGCGGCAGGAAGGTCCAGGAAGGTTCACATCAGAGAAGCCACATCAATGCACACAGACCAACCTGGCAGGCAGCAATCAGAGAGGGGCTGGATCATTTGGCGCACCCGTGGCACAATCTCCATGAAGCGGAGGAGCAGAGCCGCCCATGGTGACGGGCCCTGCAAAGAATGGACACAGCTGCAACCAGGTGTGGGGGCGGCAAGTTCAAGTTCAAACTCCTTGGCATACCATAGCCCCTCGGAGCTAAGTCTGTGGACCGCAGCAATACCTCACTCCCTACTCCTTGGCTCCGCTGCTGCTCCCCCTCCCCTGCCTTTGTTCACCTGGCCTGGGATACCTGCCTTTCTTTCCCTTGGCTGGCTCCTGTCATCTAGACACGGGCACGAGCCTCCCCTCGCTAAGGAGGCCTTAACAGATGCCACCCCAGAGAGGGGATGGGAGGCTACTTGGAAGAGGGTCCTTCCTCAGGGTGCCCATCACACCCTTGCCTATCTCCTGCTACTACATGCATTACCTGACTCATAAGGATCTTGTCTGTCTCCCTGAAAATGGCCAGCACCCTGAGGTGAGGGCTGGGACTGTCGTTCCTAGAGCTGCCACAACTGGCTGCTTCAGACAACAGAAATTCCTTCTCTCACAATTCTGGAGGCTAGAAATCCACAATCAAGGTGTTGGTAGGGCCACACTCCCACAAAGGCTGTAGGGAAGGACCCTTCCCTGCCTCTTCCAGCTTCTGGTCGCCTTGGCCATTCTTTGGCTTATGGCAGCATAACTCTCATCTCTGCCTCTTTCTCCATGTGCCTGCCCCTGTGTGTCTTCACGTGACCTTTCCCCTCTGTGTGTGTCTGAGTCCAAATTTCCTTCTTAGAAGGACACCATTCATATTGGATTAGGGACCACCCTCATGACCTCAACTTGATTACATCTGCAAAAGCCCTATTTTCAAATAAAGTCACATTCACAGGTAGTGGGGGTTAGGACTTCAACATATCTTTTGGGGACACACAATACAACCCACAACACTCACTTTGGCATTACTGATACACAGCTCTGAACCTGACGTGCAGCAAGGCTCAGGTGGTTGCTGTGAATGAATGACTGAGCCAGTGTGCTCTGGTCCAGGCAGGGGCGGGGGAAGTCAGAAGAGGGAGGCAGCTTGGAGGAGGCGGCTCCGCAGCTGGGTCTGGAGGACGTGGAGAGGGAGAAGGTACCCAGGCAGGAGGAGGATCACTGCCTGGGAGAGCCAGGCTGCACGAGAGGCTTCCCAGTCCAGGCTGAGACATCTGCCCATATGCTGCAGGCAGCAGGGGCCAGGGCAGGTTTGTCAGGAGAACAGTGACAAGCACAGAACCAGTGTTCCTAAAAGATGAATCTGCCTGGGGCATCCAGGGGCAAGTCTAAAAGGAGCCCAGCCCATGCTGGGAGACAGCTAGGTCAAAGGATATTGCAACAGTCAGCGATAATGAGGAACTGAATCAGGGCTGTGGCAGCAAGGCCTGGGAGAAAGGACAGAATCCAGAGAAAATGTGGTAGGAAAACAGACAGGGCATGGCCTCAGGGGGTAGGAGAGGAAGGAGTGGAGGCTTGAGGGGCTGGGGCTCCAGGTGGGAGACAGAAGAGGATGGGGCCAGTGACTGAAATGGCAGCCCAGGGAGCCAGCGTGCCTGCAGAAGCAGCGATCTGTTAGCCTCATGAAATGCCTTTCAATTAAAAAAGCAAGCTCCCGGGTGCACTCATTAAGCAACCACTGAGGCGGGGCAGTGTCTGTGCAAAGCAGCTATAAGAGCTCTATCTACATACTTTGTAAATAATTCAAGTTTATGGGCAACAAGCACTTCTTTTTATATCAATGCCTGTCTGCAGGCTGTTAGCAGCAGGCATTTTTGGAGAAAGGTCTCAAGCCAAGGGAACTAGAAACTCAACTGAATAACCTTTAAATCACCTCCTCGCCCAGGGAACTGGAAATCAATGCAGTCTGCAAATGCGACCTTGTGCCAGCAGAAGCCAGATGGAACTGCTGCCTGGGTAGGGGAGCCAGGGTCCAAGGGAGCTGCACACCTCGGGGGCATCTCTGGGATCCACAGAGGTCCTGGTTTAGAAAGCCCTTTCTTTTTTTTTTTTTTTTTTTTTTAATTTTTTTTTTTTTAAATATATTTTATTGATTTTTCACAGAGAGGAAGAGAGAGGGATAGAGAGTTAGAAACATCGATGATAGGGAAACATCGATCAGCTGCCTCCTGCACACCCCCCACTGGGGATGTGCCCGCAACCAAGGTACATGCCCTTGACCGGAATCCCTGGGACTTTCAGTCCGCAGGCAGAGCCATCCACTGAGCAACACCTCAACAGAGCCACCAGCAACACCTCATGCTTCCCCAAGAAGCACTGCAGGAGCAGTCCATTAGGAGAGGAGGGGCTCTTGCCCTGGGGGATGGAATAAAGACCTGATCCTCCACCCACCACGGATGAGTCATTCCCTCCCTGGGCCTCAGCCTCTTCATATCCTGAGAGGTCAGCCTCATTCATTTCCAAGGGCCCTTCCACCTTCTAGCTTTGCTTACAACTGGGGCTGCTGACTCTGTTGCGGATCACAAGCTCCATCCCTGGGTGAGGATGGGATGGCCTGGCAGGCTTGGAAGGGAGGGTGCTGTCACCTCAGCATGAGAATGGAGCCCTGGATTGTGAGCCTGGAGATCAGGATGACCCATGGGTGTGCCGCTTTCTGTGCCATCAGCTCATCTGTGAGGCCCTCTCCTCATGCTCGAGAGGCGGGTGCCGTAGTCAGACCATGGGCACTTGTGATCTAACCTCTCTGAGCCTCAGCTTCCTCATTTGTGCCCTAGGGATGGCAATGGTTCTCATCTCATAGAGTTGCTATGAGGATGGGGTTACTAAGGGAAAGTCCTGAAGTAAGCACTCACCCAGTGTTACATGCTATCACCATGAGCATGTGGGCCAGAAGACGACACACATTGGAGGAGGAAAACCCAGCATCAGAGAGAGAACCGCAGGAGGGGCAGTGGCAGCCTCTCCCTGCAACAAACCCCCCTTTCCTGGAAGGGGTTTCTCTGAACAGAGACCTCACAGGCCTTTGGCATTTAGCCTCCATTCCTCTTACCAGGAAGCCGAGATCAACTGCTTTCATCAAAACGAAATCTGTCCTATTGCTAACTATTCATCACCATATCTTTAATTTCTGCCCTGGCCTTGAGAAATTCAATCAGAAAGATTCTGTTCATATTTTTCATGCATAGCTTATAATTATGCACAGATGCAGGCTTGATGTGATACAACCAAGGGCAGGACGTCTGAACAGAGACTGTGAGCTGAATCTAGGACTGTGTGTCACCCAGTCAACCTCAGATGTTATCTTCCTCAGTTACCCAGGAGAACGTGAGCCCACCTGAATTATTGAGGAGGTTTTAAGTTGCTCAGACCATGAATAAAAATAACTAGCCTGATTGCATTACAGGTGTAGAACATGCCAGTATATGTATGTATATATATCTCCCAACTTGATCCAGTTACAGAAAACTTTGGGGCTATCAATCTACTTTCACAACAAACAATATGCAAAACTCAAGTACACTGTTTTCCCAGAACAAAAGCAATGGCCTGCTGCTTAGCTGGCCTTCCATTATATATTTTGAACTTCACATTTTTATGAAATAAGTCAGCAAGGATGTCAAAGTACAGTTATGAGTCAGACATCCTTCCAGACAACTACTCTCTAAAGAGCTTTATTCATCTGGCTGAAATGATAGGTGTTGACATGATAGGTAAAAACTTACCCATCCAAAACAAAAATGCTTTTCTTGACCACAAAAAAGTGGCCAACAATAATGCAAATCAAGTATATGTCAGGTGTGCAGTTATTATACTTTCCCCTTATGACCTTTCATTTCTACAGAACATTGGTCAGAGACAAACAATACCTGGGTACCGAGTAGTCTGCTGTATGCAAGTAATGCTAGTATTCTTGGCATGCACTTCCATCAGCAATGCAGCACCAATGCAGCTCACACTGACCCTAAAACTAGCACATCATCTCGCATATCTTTTCCACCTCCCTCTCATTTCATCGGCACCATCAGACATCCGATGATCTAAGGAAGCTGCCCACCAGAGTCATATCCAATGCACACAGCTTCGGCTAGACAGACAGAACAAAACACAGACCCAGACCTCCAGCATCAGCCTGCAAAGATTCAGAAGGTTCATTTGCATCCATCAGATTAGAACTCCTCATGCGACTTGGAATCTAGCGCAACTAGACCTCTCCAGGGTTCTGGAGGATGGTCCCTCCATCTCCACCCCCCTTTCTTCCACCCTCTCACCTCCCAACACAGCAAAGGTCCTTTGTCAAGGTAGGAAAGCCCCCCCAGTCTGCCCCTCAGGTTCTAGGAGTCAAGAGGTCTATCTGTCTGACCTTGCCAGGTGATGGAGATGGGAACCGAGTGCTGGTGGGGTCGAAAGCAGAGATGACCCATCAAATTTAAACACATCTCCCCCTTCAGTGGGTGGCTCAAGGCACGAGGGGAGCAACTTTAGGGGCTGAGAGAGCCCAAGGTTCCTCTGGCTGGTAGTTGCCCAGTGTGACCCCAAACTGCTTACTCAGAGGTGCAAGCTGGCTGGAGAAGGGCTTTTCCTGTGACGGGCACTCCGGGAGCTTTAAATCCCCTTCGCCTGCTGAGAACACCACACACACACACACACACACACACACACACACACACACACACGCTAGCAGGGAGTGCCTGTCCAGTAGCCACTCCAGAGCTCCTCTACCTCAGTCCAGCTCACTCACAACAGCCAGGCGCACTGAAGTGACCCTCGCCCCGGAAGCCCTGGTCATGGCAGTTCAGGTGTGGTGGGTGCCTAAGGAGGCTGGAGGAGGCAGGGAGAGGGGTTTACCTCTGGCATGCAGCCCCAGGGAATGCTCAAGCCTGCCTTCCCTGCTAAAAGATGGCTGGCCTCTCTCTGGGCTGAATTCCAGTGGCTGGGCTGCCTGGGGCCAGCCCCTGTACGGAGAAGGGAAGATATTTCCCCTGTGACTCCAGTCTGGCAAAGAGCCTTTCCCAGTGCGGTGCAGTGGGCTGCACCTACCGTGGGAGTAGGAGATGCCTGTGACTGTCCTTAGACTTCTGGCTAAAGCTTTGTCCCTGGCTTGTGAGGGCCGAGTGGTCTGCTTCCTATTCCAGGACTGGGGAAGTACCAAGGCAGAGGTCTGAGCCCTCAGCCCTATAGGATGCTCAAGATGAGGGCTCAAAGGAATTTACAATGGGGAAGGGAAAGCCCAAGAGATCCCATGCCCCAGGATCCGTCAGCCCCAACCCTGCTCTGCCTGCCCCAACTCACCCCAGGGAGGGGCTCCCGGGTGTGAACGTGGGTCCGGCCCCGAGGCTGAGGGGACTCTTGCAGCTGCCGCTGCCGCCGCCGCCGCCGCCGCCTTCCCGCCGCCGCGCTCTCAGTCCATTTCGGTGCAGTGCCGGCTGCCACCGCCGAGCCGAGCCCGGGAGAAGGAGGGCGGTCCCCGGATTGGGTGTGTGCTGCCCCGCGGCCCCGGGCCCGCCTCCCCGCCGCGGCCGCCCTTTCAGCACCGCGGACAGCGGCCAGCCCGCAGCTTGGAGCGCACGGCTCTGCCCTCCAGTCAGCAGTCAGTCAGCCCGAGCGCGGCCTGGGCGCTGCGCTGTGTCCTCATTCCTTCAGCCTCCTTCCCACCCACCCACGGAGGCCGCCTCCGTCCCTCAGGGATCCGCTGGAAGAGCACAGGGTGCTGCGAGAGGCCACCCGCCCGTCCCCGGAGGCCAGAGGCGCCTCCTTCAGTCCGTCGCGTCCCGAGCCGGGATGATGCTCTCCTCCCAACCCGCGGGCTAGACAAAGGCGAGCTCTCCGAGGAGGGACGTGGCCGCCAGGCAGCTCAGCCTCTTAAAATGCGCGGAACACGGCCCGAAACCCGACCCAGCACTCAGGGCGCTATCTCAGCCCGGATCAGGTGAGGCCAAAGGGGGTTGGCCCATGGCCCTTGGCCCTTGGGTAGCCCTTGGCCCAAGCCCTCATTTCTCCACTGTCTTAGGCAAGGAGTTAACCAGTTAGGGTCTGTCTCAGGAGCTAGGGGAGGAAGGGCCACTGAGGTCCCATTCCCATCTGGAATTCAATTCCCTCCCCCTCATCCTTGGTACCAGAGTGTCAATAAACCAACAGATGGGATTGCTGGAGTCTGGTGGCATCATGCAGAGCCACTTCCACGGTTTTCATTTCTGTTCAAATCCCTTCCATTGCTCCTTCAGGAGAGTCCCCGACTGAGATGGGGTTCTGGCTCTGACTGCCTCTGGCACAGAAACCCCACCCCAGGTCTCAGGACCCCTCGTGACAGCTCTGCTTCATGACCTTGACTGTCCCTGTCAACTCGGAGCCTCTGCTCACTGTCCCTCACCAGGAAACCAGGTTCCTGTCCACCCACTGGAGTGTCAGAGCCCTTAATTCAGAAGTTATCCCGAGAGCTGCAGTGCTGGGCCCGGTGCCGTGGGTGCTTGGGCAGGAGCTGACCTTGCTGGGGCGTGGCTCTTCGCCTTGTCCTCTGCCTCCACCTCCATTTCCTTGAGCCCCCAGAACACTCCCCACCAGTACCATGCACCAGAAATCATTCTCACGTCTACACTGCTACCTACCTGCCCCATACCCAGGCATCCTTGCTCTCCAGAACGGCTACTACTGTTTTTATGGGGGCCTGGCATAGCACTATTGAAAGGCACTTAATAGTTCTTTTTTTTAAATAATCCTCACCTGAGGATACGCTTATTGATTTTAGACGAATGGGGGAGGGAGAAGAGAGGAACGTCGATGTGAGAGAGAACATCAATTGGTTGCCTCCTGCACGTGCCCTGACTGGAGTTCAATTCCCATTGCCCTGACTGGGAATCGAACCCATGTCCTTTTGGTATACGGGACGATGCTCCAACCAACTGAGCCACGCCAGCCAGGTTAAGAAGCACACAACAGTTCCTGAATGAGTAAGTCCAACACAAGTACTACCAAGAATGGCATAATATGAAATCTGCTTTGGAATTTTACCTAATTCATATTCTCATTCTCTCTCTCTCCTCACCCTCAGGCCCCATGCTGCCAAGCTGACCTTGGGGTGGCAGGCAGGGAGAAAGAGGCTCTAGGCTGCCAGAGAGTCAGAACAAGGTCCTTGCCAGCGGGCGATACACCAACACTGAGAAGGCATTCAGCAGTACGTTATCACAGGCTGTGCTCAGGGTCCTTCAAATGACTGCAAACCAAATGACAGGGCAAGTCAGAACCACTGGACAGGCCGAGGACCTGTTCTCACCACAGCTAATTCCTCAAAAACACAGCTGCTGCCAGCACCTTCTCCACAGCAGTGGTGAGGGGGTGAGTAAGCCACAATTCACCTCTGCCTAATGGAAAATGTATTTGCCGCTTCCATCAAAGTAGTCACGGGCACAACTCTACTCTAGGAACACAGCAAACTGGCAATCTGCTTTTAAAAAGCATCAGATGTAAAGTCAGACCGGGGGTGGGCTCCTAGCTCTGTCACACACTAGCTATGAAATTGCCAGGCACACAACAGGCGGACATGGCAGGGATTATTAATGTTACCGCCATGAGCTCAGAGCAGGTCTCTGATGTCAGTTGGACTGGGGAGTGTTAAGAGACTCTGGGCTCTCAAAATGACAGGATAGAAAACGCCTGAAGCTTGTGCTTTTCACATTGTTTGTTTCTACCCCAATAGACGAGAAGACAGCCCAAAACAGCTGCCAATCAACTTTTATCTCTATAAAACATGTTGTCAACCAATGATAATTGGCCAAAGAGTATTTTACATTTTGCTTGAAAATATTGTTTCTATTCATCTGACTTTAACTGTCATGTGCTTGTGGCAAACCCAGGTTATGAATGATTCATGCATAGACACAATGACTAATTAAACTTCCAAAAGGGACTATTCATTAAGAAATATAAATGCAAACTTTTTACTCATGGGTTTGCAAGTAGGTATCTGCGGGAAGCATTTGCAGAGGGTTTATAACCTCAGTTTCTTCAGTAAACAATCCTGCAGATGGTCCATGAAAAATACATTTGCATCCATAAACTATTTCTTATTATGCAAACCATGGCGATTGAAGATTCTGTATGTGGTTCCTGAATACTTAGGTTGGGTTTTTTTTGCTGTTTTGATGAATGCTTATGGGTTTTTTGATCATGAGCCCTCTGACTCTATTGTTATATTTTAGTGATATTTATCTATTTACCTATTGATCTGGGGACAGGGTAGGAGGCTAGCTGGGTTCTCAATCAAACTATTTTGCTGCAAAGGCTCCTGAAATCCCCACTGGCCTGGACCCAGCCCTGGGAGATGACTGTGACCGTCTGTCTTGAGCTCTGAGCTAGCTAAGGCACTCTGCCATTCCACAATTTGTTTTTCTCTATCCATAAAGTAGAACTAACTAAGACTGGCAATGTATTTCATAAGACTGTGGTGTTGACGTGGTAAAGAGACAGGACTGATTATATCTAGAACAACAGATATGAGCTCTTGCAATCTGGAAGAGGGCAGTATTTGAAGCACTAATTACCTTGGCCTTGACTATCAAAATCCTTCCAAGCAATGGAACTTAAAAATGAATTAAACAGATCCCATCCCCCTTGGCTCAGGACAGCCATGTGATACAAGAAGGCAAACAGAGATAATGGGAGAACAGGCCTCACCTAATCTTAAATTGTTGATCCAAGATTTTATCAGCCTTGAAATGACCCTTAACCACATTTGCCAGTGTATTCTCAGCAAGTTACATCTCAAACAAAAACATTTTAACCTTTGGGGTTGCTTTCTGCATTTTGCTTAGTCTTACAGTCTTGCTGAAATATTGCCTGAAAGCTATGGGCACACAGGTTATGAGAGCAAGCAGCAGTAGAACATGTTTGGAACACACACACACACACACACACACACACACACACACACACACACACACATCTCCAAATCCAACAGCCAGAGAGAGATCTCCTTGAATTCTCAAGACGAACATTGAGCCTCTGGCTTTGTCCTCTTTTCCGTCAAGGATCATGTGTGTGGAAACTAGACAAGCAACCAAAACGGATACAAAGTGGGTGGTGCGGTATCAAGTTGACAATCTTTTCTTTCTGTCTCCCTAAAAAGGGGGTCGACAGTAGTGCCATGTATTTCCATGGGGCTACATATCCAAAGTCTTTCCTAAACCCTAGAATGCCTGGTCTCACAATTTCAGGTGTGTGTGGGTGTGTGCATGGTAGGAGTGGGACCCGGAGGGAATGGCACTGGTTGGGATCATGGCCATGTCTTCATTTCTTTTAAATTTCCTTTAATGTCACCATAATGTTTTTAATGGGATAGGAAATCAAGTTTGAGTGAACAGCAGAGGATGGTTTTTCTCCCCCCCTCTTCCAAAAGACAGGGTATCCATTTCCTCCCACCACTTCTCCCGCTTCCAGACTGACACACATCTGCGAACCAGCCAGCCGGGGCTCCACTAATTGGGCTTTCTATCTAACTGCTCTCCGAGCGGCTGCCATCACTCTCCCGGGCAGCTAGCTCCGTGCCCCCCCTCAGCTGAAGGCCCTGCGGGCTGTCACTGTGGGCACTGCCGCATTTTTCTCCTGCACCGGTTATCAATGGCCATGAGCTGTGATAGCGTCTGGGAGACCCTGAGCGCCCAGTGTGATAAGCATTTATGTACAAACTAGAGGCCCGATGCATGAAAATTCGTGCACTCAGTGGGGTCCCTCAGCCTGGCCTGTGCCCTCTCACAGCCTGGGACCCCTCCGGGGATGTCCACCTGCTGGCTTAGGCCTGTTTCTCGGGGAGATCGGGCTTAAGCTGGCAGTCAGACATCCCTCTGGAAGCCCAGGAGCCCTCGGGGGATGTTTGACTGACGGCATAGCCATCAGTTGGACATCCTTAGCACTACTGAGGAAGTGGGAGAGGCTCCCGCCACTGTCACTGCACTCGCAGCCTTCAGCCCTGCTTGTGGCTGAGCGGAGCTCACCCTGTGGGAGTGCACTGGCCACCAGGGGGCAGCTCCTGCATTGAGCATCTGCCCCCTGGTGGTCAGTGCGCATCATAGCAACCAGTTGTTCCACTGTTAGGGTCAATTTGCATATTACCCTTTTATTATATAGGATGGAACAGTAGTGGCCTATTTACATGAACTATGGCAAAAGAATTTCCAGGGAGTACCTTCCCTTAACCTAGCCATGCATTTCTGCTAAAGGGGAGTATAAACTGGAACAACCTTTGTGGTGGATAACTTGGCAACGTATCAAAATGGGAAGCATGCACTTGACTCAGTAATCCCTTTTCTACGAATTTACCCTTAGGAAATCATCATACTAGTGCAAAAAAACCCCACAAAACTCGGGGAGCAGAGAAACGCTGTCCCAGTGCCTTTTCTGATAACAAGGAAACACTGCGCACAACCTAAATAGTTTAAAAATGTTTGATTAGCCCTGGCCAGGTAGCTCAGTTGGTTAGAGCACTGTCCTGATATGCCAAGGTTGCAGACCCCCCTGACACACACTGATATGAAAGCACAAATCTAGATCTAAATGCATCTGCATACAGAAAGTATTACAAGGCAGTGACCTTCAGGGTTAGCAGATTAGAGAATTTTCTCCCTTTTATGTATTTTCCAGGATGGGTGCACCTTTCTTTTTCTCTGTGTTTTTACAAAACAAAGGTTTTTTTCTGAAAAGGCAGGAATGTTCAGGAACATCCTTTTCACTTCTAGCATTCTGACTGAATGGCCTTGGATAATGGCACATCCCTAACTAAAGCCACTTGGCTACTTGGCACCTGGCACTCCACAACCCTCACGCCCCATGCAAGTGAGACTCAGCAACTGCCAGTGGGGGAAGGGGTGCGACAGAGCCAGCCTTCCAATTCCAGAGCCCAGAATACCTCGCCCTGACCTTTCCAAGTTTATCTCCAAATCACTGCTCTCACTGGCAGAGTGAAATGCAGCAGGTGCCAGGGGGATGTCCCTGCTCCACTTGCCTTGGGTTTAGGTCACACATTCTGACCTGGCCCGGGACCCTCTGCCTGGAGAATGAGTGACATCGTGAGCCACAGCCTCGCCTGCATCAGAGCCTGGAGCTCATGCTTGCAGATCCACCAGCAGGTTAACACCTAAATGGCAACAAAGCATAAGCCTTTCAAATCTGATAATTACAAAGGCAAGTGCTATTATGCCCTTTAGCTACTAAGAAAGCAATTAGTCATCAAGGTGATTGCCCTGGCAGGAAAATTATACTAAACCCGCCTTAATGGTAAGGATGTATCACATGCAGACTGAACCTTTGTCCACTTTTTCTTGTCAAAAGACTCTGACCTATTGGTCCTACTAATCCTCTAATGAAGGACAATCCCCCCAATAAAAGAACCAAACATTTCAGAATGCCTGTTTTTCTACTGAAATAAGAATACCCACTTTGAGCTGCTGACCCATCCATGAGCAATGGCTGCCCTTCTGGGCACCATTAAATGTCCAGTCTGGGCCACCAGAAGCCAGTCCCTTTGCTCAACTACACCCTTCACCACTATCTGTTTCATTGGCCAATAATTCACACCCACGTTCCCACTCTCCATTCAGGTGAGGACCATGAATAGCCTGTCAATAGTGGAGGGTATAGCACTCCCAGTACAGATACAACCCCTCTTCTTAGGAAGAAAAAATGGCTGCACCTACACCTGGAAGATAGGGGCCAAGATTTGGATGCAAGTGCACCTGGTGAACACCCTACCCTGTCCCTTCTGTCTCCCTGCATCCAATGCATTTAAAAAGTATGTGATAGTAAAACAAACTCCATTATTCCATGGAAAGCATGGAATTTGAAAATGGGGGAGCCAAGACAGCTGCGGCAGGCAACCCAGGGAGTCTGAGCAGACCATGTTTCTTCAAATGAGATCCACGGGGGGCTGCCATGAGGTCTGAATGGAATGCTTATTAAAAATGGGGGTTGCTGCCCTGGCTGGTGTTGCTTAGTGGTTAGAGTGTTGACCCTCAAACCGAAGGGCTATGGGTTCGATTCCTGGTCAAAGGCAAGTATCTGGGTTGCAGGTTCCCTCCCCACCCCTGGTCAGGGTGTATGCGGGGAAACAACCAGTTGATGTGGCTCTCACATCCAAGTTTCTCTCTCTCTCTCCCTCCTTTCCTCCCTTCCACTCTCTCTGAAAAAGCAATGGAAAAATATCCTCAGGTGAGGATTAACAAAAAAAATAATAAAAATGGGGGTTCCTGACCATCAGATCAGAATCCTGGTGATCCGCCCCTAAGAAGGTTAATGTGCTCACCCCAGGGGACTTCATACCCACCAAAGTTAGAGAAAAGGCATTGCGTTGTTTAATCCGTGCCAGTCAATATCTTGCTAACTTAATGAGCTCACAAGAGGCCTCATTACACCTTCTGGCAAGCTAAGCAGATGGGGCTTCTCCTTGCGAGGGGTCTGAGAGGTAACAGTGTGCACGTGGCTGTGTTTCCCTTTTGTCCTGAGATTATGTACTCGTGTCCCTCCCCAGAGAGTAAGGACGAAGGAGGAGCCACAGAAGAACGCACCAGGGCTCAGTACTTGCAGGCATTTTCCAAGCACTAGGGAACAATTCCCCCCAACAAGTAAGAAACCCTGCGTTTCAGGAAGCCATTCCCTCAAAAGGGAAGAGAGGAATGCTGAGTGGACCAAGGCGACACCACCTTTTCTCTAGGCCACCTGCATCCAAAGCAGCACGTTTGCCAGGAGCTGTTAACAGCCAGAGCAACGCCACGCTCCCAGGAATTTATTTCCACCTAAAGGGGGCCACGACCAACAGCCTTCGAAGTCCTACCTTTCAGAGGATTTTCATTTTAGAGCGGTAGGATGGCAGGCTGCCCAGATGTTCTATAGGGTCAGCCCCCAGGGCCGCCAGTCACTCAAGCTTCCCTCAACCCCGCACAGATGTGAGCCTTGGTTGCTCTAAGGACAGAATCTTGGCTGCCTGAGATCCTTCCAAGCGCTGGGCTGTGATATCAGAATAGGGCTATGACATCAGTGGTGGGGGGCAGGCCAGCCTGGGGAGCAGGACAGGAGAGAAGGAACTCTCAGGGGCTGGATTAGCCCCCCTCGAAGTAAGGCCCAAGACAGAGGGGTGGCCAGCTCTGTATTCCATGCTTACAACCCCCAGCACCCCATTGGGAAGCTAACCTGGAGATGTGAAAATGATTCTCAAGCACTGAGAGGCAAGTCAGACAACCTGCTGGTGCTTAGACATGAATTCAGGAACCAAGAGAGCAAATGAGCCATCCTCTAGCGCCCCCGTGTGGCAATTGAAGGAATACTCCACTTTCTGACTGGGAAGTTCAACTTTGGACCAGGCCTGGAGTCAGGAGCAGAGGGCTGGCTGTCCAGGCCTCCCAGGATTCAGTTAAATGCAGGGACAGGAAATGCAGGTCGCCCTTTTCATCTGAATTTGAGAAACACTATAAATAAATTGTAGTATAAGTATGTCCTGACTATTACATGGGACACATTTATACAGAGACGTTATTTGTTGTGCATCTGAAGTTCAAATTAAACTGGGTGACCTGTATTTTTATTTGCTAAATCTGGCAATCACACCCAGGGAGACTTTTTTTCTTAAATGCAGGTGACCCCCCCATGCTGCTCTCATTCATTCAGATTTACCAGGGCAAGGGAAGCTGGGAACCTGTGTTATTTTTAAACGGCCATGGTGATTATTATTAATAACTACAGCTTTTTTTGAGCAATTGCCAAGCCATGTGCTAAGTTCTTTTTATGCATTTCTAGGTTAATCCTCTATGAGGTGGTTTCTTTATTAAGCCCATTTTATAGAGAAATGATGCAAAAGACAGCAAGCAATTTGCCCAAAGTCACACCGACAGGGAGGTTTGAACCCAGGCAGGCTGGCTCCCACTGATGTAGAAATCTCTGAACTGGAAGGATGCTAGGAGGTCCGTAATCGAAGCCTCCAGTGGACTGACAAGTGGGGAATCTGAGGCTCTGGGAAGGCCTTGCTCGCGCTAACCTCTATGCTACTGTAGACAAGGGGCTGAGCCAGGCTGCAGATACAAGCGTCTGGCCCAGGCAGAGGGCTGGCTCAGGGAGGGTTTCAGAATGGCCTCTCCTTGAAGGATAAGCAAACTTAAGGGAAAGCAGGGTATGGGAAGGGACTGGGTGCTAGGGAAGAGGGTTTGCAGGCAAGAGGTTCAGCATGCACTCTGAGGGGTCTCCTCAAGTCCAGGAACAGATTCTTCCAAAGAAAGGGCACAAGCCTCACCCTCACAAACATCTCCATCCTTAGAACTGCCAGCCACCCAACAACTAAGCATCTCACTGCTGAGAATGCACGGAGCCAAGTGGGAAGGGCGAACACACACTTCGACCTGCCAGGGTTGGCCTAGAGTAGACTGGGTCTCTGGACACCCCCATCCCCCAAGTGCTTTCCATTCCCACTCTCTTCAGACCCACCACGTTGTACGTACACCCACTGCGCCAAGCACACTACCTGAATGGCTCCTCATCATGTGGACGGCCTTGGCCTTGGCCAGCTCCAGGGCGGTGATCCACTGCTGCCGCTCCACCTCTGAGCCAGCCTTGAGGTGGTAGGTCTTTGCCCCACTGGTCAGCATAATACCGCAATAATCCTCGCTGTCAAAGTGCGCGGTGGACAGGTTGATGGTGCCACGGCAGGTGTGGGCCATTTCACCCTGATTTCTGTAGGATGCAAGAGAAGGTATGGGTTGAGGCACCCCAACTCAATAGCTCCAGGCTAAAGAAAGCTTCAGGGCAAATCCTCACAATCTCAGACCCTTGAAGCTGGGCGAGGCCCTGGAGTCAGAGCTGGGAGGTGAAGCCTATGGGGACTGATTGCTAAGGTCTTGGTTGAGGGGCTTTCAGTGGGCACAGGGAGGAAGAAGGAGGGGCTGCACTGGTGCCACGTGCAGGGCATGCCTGCTGTGGTCTGAGCCCTCGCAGACACCAAGCAATGGAGACGGGTGACTGCCCAGGGTCCTGCTAGGCAGCGCAGACATCTAACTCCACAGCAGGCTCTTTCCACTAAAGTCTCAGACCCACACAGACGAGCAGGGTAGGAGCCTGAGATTCCTGCCACTACAACTGAGATTCCAGACCCACACCTCCGGGGGTGGGCTTGGAAGCATCCCTTTCACTTATGCAACAGTTTACCAAGCACTTCTTCACGGTTTGTTTCAAACAGCCAAGTAGGGCTGTTTACAGATGGAGTCACAGAGGTTTGGAGACTTCCTCCCACACTAGGCAGGGCTGACCAGTGTAACCAACAGGATATTGTGGAAAGAAAAGAGTGTGACTTTGAGGGTAGGTCCTACGTGCTCTCTCTTGGATCACTCTTTCTGGGAAAAGCCAGCTGCCATGTTATGAGGACACTCAAGCAGCCCTTTGGAGAGGTCCACCTGTCAACAACCAGCATCACTTTGTTAGGCACGTGAGTGAGCCTCCAGCCCCAGTCAAGCCTTCAGATGAGTGCAGCCCTCATGAAACACCCTGAGCCAGAATCACCCCAACTAACCACCCACTCATGAATTCCTGACCCATGGAAATGCTAAGATGTTTACTACTGTTTTAAGCCACTAAATAAAATCACTGTTGTTTTGAGCCTCAAAGTTACGCAGCAACAGATAACTGATAAACCCAGTACACAGGGGCAGCTGATCCTGCCCACTGTGTGAGTGTTTGGCAAGCATCTGATTCCAAAGGCACAAAACTAGCTTCTTGTGAAGCCTCCAGAGCCAGTACTCCAGCTGCATGGTCACATGCAGAGCCAATCCTGAAGAGAGGTGAGCCAGACAGGGGATCTCCTATATAAAGGTAACAGGTGGGGAACCAAGGGTGAATGAAGGTTCTGCAACCATCCCAGCTAACAGGAGTGCATGCCCAAAGGACGTAACACACACAAGAGTGTCAGAGGACACCAGCCTCGCTCATTGCAGGGGAATCCAGGCAGGTCCATGCTGAGATGAAGGCTGCCCTGTTGGATGTCTGCAGCAATGAGAAGGGGTTCTCCTGGGGGAGGGGTTGGCAGATGCAGAGATCTGGAGGGGAGCATGAAAGGCATGTGGTTTTCAGAGGGGAAATAGGTAAGCTGGGCAGAAGGATCAAGGCCGGGGGGAGGGGAGAGACAGGGTAAATAAGAGGAGGGGCCTGGCTGGGAAGGGCCGAGAATGGTGAACCCAGGGAAGCCACACACTGTATTTTAGGAAGACAGCACCTACTGCTGCTTCAAAGGACAAAACTATCTGGCAGGTCCCCGTGCAAGCTCAGGAATGCCATCTGCTGCCTTCTTGGTTTAGGCAATGGCCCAGCAATGCAGATCAAATGGTGTGAGTCAAGACTGTGAAATCGGTACTAAACGCACAGGGCTGTGGCTGAGCATGTGATGAGGTGTCAAGAGGAGGAGAAGCTAAGTGATCAGAACTCTGAAACCTCTTAAAGATGGAAACAGACGCGGGAATGAGTCGCACTTGAAAGAAGAAAGCATACAGCACCCCGCATGACCCCAAACTCACTGACAGTCTGCTTCGTGTGTACGATTAAGGCCACATCCCTGTGTGGCGACACCTGCTATGTGATTCACCGCCCATCAAGCTGCCAATTTCAGTTTTGCTCCGAGTGTTTCCTACC
Organism: Ia io; assembly: GCA_025583905.1. Taxonomy (NCBI): domain Eukaryota; kingdom Metazoa; phylum Chordata; class Mammalia; order Chiroptera; family Vespertilionidae; genus Ia; species Ia io. Next base: position 3,634,803 of record JAJQQW010000023.1, read on the forward strand.
ATCTCCTCCTCCCCACATGGCAGTACCTGTAGTTGTCCAGGAAACAGGCCCATTTCCTCCATTCCCCCTTGATCTTGGTTTAAGGAACCTCACACCCTTTTCACAGGCCTTTCTTTCTTTATTGACCTAGTTTGCCAACGACATCCCTGAAGACTAACGGAGGCTTGAATCCCCAGCACGGGAACTCGCCCACAGCGCTTAGCCTGAACCTGCTGGCCTCTTACTAAATGGCCAGGATGGATGCAGACTTCCCTCCTCCTTCTCCTCCATGCAGTGGTTTGGTGATGGTGTGCATGTCTGTCTCCCACACTGCCTTGTACATTGTTGGTCCTCAAAAAATGATTCAACCAAAGCTGGTTGTATTCTCACAATGTTCCAGACTGCTCATCAGGCCCCATCTTGGATTAACAGATCCACCCTACCAGTAAAGAAGGTGCAAGGATCAGTAGTAGCTGGAGAACTCACACCAGGCATTCCATCCAAGTCACAAGAGCACTTGCAGATGAAGGAGGTCCATGTGGCAAGTGCACCTGTCATATGCAAAAGCCGAGCCACTGAAAGCCTGGGGGAAGGTATAGATCTGAAAAGTATCTCTGAAGCAATAAAGGGCCAACTACATGCCTGCAGAGAAGGCCCTCAGCACGCAGCAGCAGGCCCTGTAGTGTCAGACACCCTGCAAGGCTGGCATGTGCTTCCTCTGATAGGAAACCAGAAGCCACGCTGCTACTCCAAGCCAGGTGTAGCACTCCCTCTCCTCGAACCACAGTGAAGGTCAGCCCCTATCCCCGACATCACTGAAATCTGCAAGGAGGAAGGAGGTCAGACTGTGCAGAAAACAATTAACATAGCAGGTCTGAGACTGCTCATCCTTTGAAAGGCCTGTGTCCAAGGCTGGCCTTTGGCTGGAGTCTGGGAGTCTGGATTTGGGGAGCACCCCCGTTCCCTAACTGGTAAGGGGGGCTGACAGTACCTAAACTGCTAGTACAATGTGGTCTATGCCGAACACCTGCTTTCCTTCTGGGAGTCTGAACTTTGGCGACGTGCCAGAGGGCGCCCACGTGACCAGCCCCCAGTGAAAACCCTGGGCACTGAGTCTCTAATGATCATTTCACATGTGTTGTCACAACTTGTTGCCAGGAGAATTAGTGTGTCTTGTGTGACTACAATGCAAAGGACCCTTGAAAGCCAACGCCTGGTTTCCCCAGAATTCACCCCAGTCTCACTCCCCTTTGCTAGTTGTGCTTTGCTGTCATAAAGCACAGCTGTGAGCACGACGTGATGGGTGAGTCCTGGAGTCCATGAGGTCAGCACACCTGGGGTTAGTCTTAGAGACTAACAGGACCCCAGTGAGGAGGCTCCACAATGTGCTGTGGGTGGACACCTTGGCACAGGCTGAGTCAGAAGGCTGTTCGAGTCCAGGTGCTGCCCACGAGCTCCCATTTCTTCCTCCATTTAACAGGAAAATAAGAAGAGCCTGCACTCCTCACCAAAACTTCAAACTGGAAATCACTGACACGCAGACAACCCACAGGTGTGAGGGCCTGTTAGCCGACTGGCTGTCACAGAGGGTGGAGGCCTCACCTCTGACCTTTGGCCTTCCCACAGAGTCTTGAGCATTTAACATGTCCAAGGACACCATTGGGCACACATGAAACCAGTTTAAAGAGCTATGTGATTGTGACAAGCCCTTTTAAAAGCGTTACCTGTGTTCCTCATTCCTCCAGCCACTGCTACACTTTACAAAGTGACATCATTCTAGGTATACACAGACAACATGCACAGACTCTTGCACTCCTATGTAAAACCACAGATATAGGTTATTGTTTCATAGAGGAGACACATTCAAGTCTGTCAACATAAAATATCCAGATAATCTGAGTTTCATAGCTGTCACTTTTCAGGGTCTCCTGGCTTAAGCCAGCAATGTCCCATTTATCTTCCTCATCTATTCCAGCAAACAAGTGTTGGTCATTGAAAACAAATTAAGAAAAATCAAAGTTGCACTAACATACTTGGCTTTCTGACATCCCATAGAACCACATCCTATAGAATCCCATTCACCCACTCATCCATTCAGATGAACCAAGCTACTGAGGGCTCATCAGTGGCAAAGTACCATGCTGGGCTCTGTGCAGAATACAAAGATGCCGCTGAACTTGGCCATGGTGTCCCTTTAACACGAAGCTGTCTGCAGAGATGCCCACATAAGCTCCCTGTAAACTCCCAATGATCCTTGGCTCAGTCAGGAGCCACTGTGGGTATTTCAAATGGGAGAAATCCAAGCTAAGGAGCTAAGGCAGGGCATGGGACATTGAAAGAGAATCCTGGAGAAGACGAGGCAATACCAGGCACCACGTGGGGGATGCACTGTCCAGGGCAGAAGCTGGAAGCTGGGACACCAGTTAAGCACAAGGCAGATCTGAACCACGGATGTGGCATGAGGAATGGAGAAGAGAGACCAGAGGAGAGAGACAGGCAGGGCGTGGCCATTCCATCTGATGTGGGATGAGCGAGGGAGGCGGCAGCAAGCATGACTCAGAGGTTTGCAGCTATTCATAGAAAGAGAGGAGTTAGGAGCAGGAGCAAGTTTTGTGGGGATAATTAGTTTGTGTCACTAGGCCTCGCTAAGAACATTGTGCACTGCGCTCATGCTGCTAGTCCACTTGTGCCCTCTTTGCAACAACCTTGTGCTATAAGCTAATCAAATACACTTCAAACAAATGTTTACGTTATCCACCTGTGTGCTCCTTTTCAGCTTCCTAATAGTCTCACAGTGTAAAACACTGAAAGATATTTCAAATTAAAGCAGAATCCAATCTAATTAAGGCCGATCTCTAGGGTGGAGACCCCAACAGCTTCATCTTTGGACTTGCACTTCCTAACTTCACGTTTTCAGGGACAGTTGGCAACTGGATAGTCTTTTCCCTCTCCTTGCTTCAAGGATTACTAAACTGGCATTGCAAACACTATTTCCTGGTGCAGAGTCTTTGGGAGCAGGTCTCACTAGAGGAAGGAGTACATTATCCGTCCTAGAGGCACAGATGTCTTGGTGTACCATCTTCTGTTACCTGGCCAACACCCCAAAAAGGGTCCAGGCCACCAAATGTTCAGTGGTCTTCCTTAGCCAGAGAACTTCCAAAATTTACTTTCACTTGGGCCTTAATAGACACTTTCTTATAGATACTAATTTCTTTGAGACCTTCCTTGCTATCTGGTTAGCCATTCCTACCCATAGATCAGTCTGAACAATAAAAACAAGTTTTCTGTTTGAAATTGTTTCCTGGTAAACAAATGTCATTTATAATAATCAACAAATAGGCAACTGGTAAACAACAAAACAGAATTTTGCCTAACTGAATCCATGTTGTCATTAATATGGATAAAGCTTATGTTTGGCACACTCTCTCCATAATGACTTGCTGAAGCCAATACTTTAGAAATTTTCATATCATTTATTATTTTCCCCCAATTTCATATAATTACATGTTCCCTATGAGATAAGAACTGGGGATGAATTTTTTATGGGAACTGCCAACCAAAATAAAGGAAAGCAAACTGGAGCACAAAACCATATTCTCCTTGTTGGTATCCAAATAGACGTGATTAATAATATCAAGCAATGGAGTAAGAACCTCATCTCCTGTGTTTATTTATGTTCCTACCACATTGTTGAGAAGAAGTAAAAAGCTGCTAACAATTATCCATGCTTCCCAGAAATTCTTTCTATATGTGACAATATTTACAAAAGGCACCTTTTTTTCGTGATAATATAGACGTTACTAAGCCCAGCTGTTTAGCATTATGTACTTTTTCCCTTAAGCTTAAGTGATCAACTGTGCTTCTCAAGCAAAATCCAGGGCAGAAGTACCCGAGGAAGCCACACAGTGGAGAAAGTCTAATCCAAAACCCCAATTATTTTCTATTAAGAGAAAAAGAATGCAAATTGAAATGCAGGTCAAAACTGTCAGACGCCACAGTAAACCCATTTGATTGGCCAAGTCAATGCTGACACCATCAAGTTTTGCAAAGGATATAGACCCACCAGACCTCTTATTAATTGCAGGTGCGAGTGTAAATTGGTACAAGTACTTTGGAAAAGTTTGGCATTAGGTAAGGCGAACGTTCACATTGTCTACAACCCAGTGAGTTCTCCCAAGAGGAATCCCTGCACATGTCCAAGAAGTTTTGTAGTCACCCATCAAGAGGAAAATGCGTAAATAAGAAGGGGTACACTCACATTCTGGGCTGTTATAAAGAAGTGCCCAAAATCATATGCTGTAAAATACCCTTTAAAAAATAAAGTTAAAGATGGTTGAAATAAAACTCAATAAAAAAGGAAAGAAAGGAAGTAGTAAGATTTGGGAAGGTGGTTATACTGGAGGGGAGCAGGCTGGTGGATGGGATGGGGAGGGAGCACAAGAAAAATATACTCACATTTTCTCCAAACATCAGGCTTCATTTAGTTGTGTTTTTTTGTTTTTGTTTTTTTAATTAGAGAGTGGTCTTTCCAACAGGGAAAAGGATCTCTTTGCTCAGTACAGCCGACTGGCACCAATATACCATATGAGAAGGGCACATTAGAAACACATGTCAGCTTTCTCCTTTGCCAGAAATTAAAGAGTGACCTCCATTTTGGAGCGGGAACCATCACTTAAGTTCAGTGGAGTTCCCAAATTCTCAGGGGCACCATAGACTCAACCATCCTTTAGAAACTGTGTTCCAAAAAGGCTAGGAAAGACCATGTAAGTTCTAAGGTAGGTGACCTGGAGGACTACTGCCTGCCCGAGTGAAATGAGTCAACAGCAAGGCAGGGCCCTCCTGTTTGCAGTGAAAAGGGAGCAGTGCTTCTCAGACTATGGTCAGGAGCAGCATCACCTGGGAACTGTTAGAAACGCCAAAACTCAGGCCCCGCCTAGATCCACTGCATCAGAAACTGCGGGGGCGGGGGGGGGGGGGGGGGGGGGGGGGGGGCGAGGAGGACACACAGGACTTTTTGTTCCAACAAACACTTCAGGGAAATCTGATGCTCACTCAATGGTATATGGAGTGATCTGAGATCTCAAAATTTAAACCAACCATCACCAGGAAACATGCCGAGGCAGTAGCCAGAAAGAAAGGAGAGCAGGCCTTCAGTGTCTTTCTCTTTCCAACCACTTCAGTGGCAGACAGGTGAGCCACACCACCACTGAACAACTGAATCCCACGCGGCTTCTGGATGAGAGAGACCACAGCAGGATGCTTCCGGAGTCCCCAGAGGATGCCCAGATGGGCTCCGGAAGGGCAGGAGCTGTGTCTCATGTATCTGTGAGTCTGCTGTGCCCGGCCCAAGGTCTGGGAACTAGCAGGCACCAGGAAAGGTGGGAAATAGAGTGACCACCTGAGAAGGGTTCCAAGGACTGGACTGAACAAGGTTACTGTCCCCCCCATTCCCTAATACAACAATCTTAGCTCCTGAATGTAGGACTTTGGGGGGCTGACTCTTGACTAGCTGTCCCAGGTCCCACAACCACCAAGACCAGAAGGGCCCTGAGGCCCTAGATCACTCCCTCACTTCATCTCCCTGCTCATACCCTTAACCCACTTGGCTCGCCAGAGGTCATGTCCACAGGGGGCTCCCCTGCCAGAGGTCAGGGCCCCCAATCCTGGGAGGTTAGCTAAAGGAATCATTTCTGTTCGAGTGCATGTTCCCAGATATTCCCAGGCTAGGAGTGGTGCCCTCCAACCGCGATGCCTCTGTCACCATGACCACGGCATCACCATCCTGCAAACACGGATGCCCTCGGTAGCCTGTCCTACCTGTAGTACGACAGCAGGCCGTTGCTGAGCACGAACCAGCGACGCTGGTAGCCCTTCAGGTAGTTGGTCCACTTGAGGAGCCAGCCCTTGAAGCTGTCCAGCGGCAGCAAGACCTTCGGGGCGGTGGAGGTAGTGCCAGTCCCTGCTACAGGGACCCCGTAAGACACCCTCTGCTGTCCTGGTCGCGGAAGAGCTGGGGGCTTTGACACGGGCTGCGACCCTGACTCGGGTCTGGTAAAGGGCATGCTCCCCACCACGGGCGCCTGCGGCCTTCCAGGTGAGGCCTTGGTGAGGTGTCCTTCCCCTACACTTGAGCCAAACTCTTTCCGGGGCCTTGACTCCGGCCCCAGCCCCGGCAGCAGTTCCGATTCCGGTTTGTACCTTGGCCCCAGCGAAGGCGTCTTCTGGGGCTCAGGCGTCTTCTGGGGCTCAGGCTTCGATCTTGGCACTGGCTCCCAACCTGGGCCCGGCACCTGTTCTGGCACCGTCTTCCACTCGGGCGCCGGCATGGGCTGAGGCTGAGGCTTAGGCTTCGGCTCCCGTCTGGAGTCGGGCGTGGAAGCGCTCATGCTCGGTGCCGCCGTGTGGCAGGACAGGCAGGGAACAACGGTGGACAGCGACGACAGCCGGCGGAAGCGGCCGTAGCAGCCGCCGCCTCGGCACAGAGCGGCCGCTTTCCCCATAGAGCCGGCGACCCGAGCGCGGAGCGTGGAGCGCGGAGCGCGGAGGAGCGGGGAGGGGGGGCGGGGGGCGGGCAGGAGAGGCGGAGGCCGGGGCGGGGCGGGGACTTCGCGGGCGCGCGGCGCAGGCGGTGGCGTGCGCGGGGCCCTCCGCGGCCCGTGCAACCCCACGCAGCCTGACCGGCCGGCTGTAGTGCTATTCGCGCTCAGCGGACGGGAAGTGGACCCCGGGCCGTCTCTGGCGTCGCCAGCGCCCCGCTTAGGGCCTGGCACTTGGAAGGCGTCCTGGAAATACCTGTGGGGCGAGAGCTTGGTGGGCGGGCGACGGGGAGGGACGGTGAGCTCCAGGCCACCATCCCTGCCTGCACCCCAACCCGTGCCAGGTTCTGGGGTAACAGCGATGAATGCGGTGCCCTCTGGCTGTCTGTCCCGAATGCGTTCGCTCCCGAAACCCAGGGGTGAAGGATAGGCAGGGAGCAGGTGCCGCGCCCAGAAACCAGTAAGTGCGCCCGAAGCACAAATGGCCAGCTGACGCTAACAGCTGAGAAGGACGCCTCCCGCCCCCACGGCGGCCATTACCTGCCGGTGGGTCCTTCCCGCGTCGACCAGGCTCAGTGGCCCAAAGCCACCGCTGCCCTCGCCTCCTGGCCAGCTGGCCTCTGGTTCATGCCAGGGCACTGCACGTGGCGACATAGCTCCGGCTCTCTGTAAAGGAAGAAAGTTTTGTCTGAAAGCGGATTCTTAACTTGGGCCTCCTAGACATCCCTGGGGAGCCTCGGCTGACGGACCGTGAGGTCTCTGGAGTTGTCCGTGTCTGTGCATTTTTTCTGGAAAGAAGGTCCATAGTTTTCATGGCTTTTCCAAAGGAGTCTGTGATCCTAGGAAGGTTAAACGTCCCTGATTTTAAAGGATCTATCCTAAAGGGAAAGGTCAATGGTTATCACAATCAGAAATACGAGTTGAAAGGTTGGATATCCGGCTCCCGCCCAGTCCCTTCCAACTCTAGACCTGTGGGCAGGAAGGCTCCCCTCTGCTCATCGCACCGCACTTACCTTCCCCTTCCCCAGGGCTTATTCTTGATCTTTGCTCCTGATAAGCCTGCCTGTTCGGGTGTAGCGGCCAGTTAGCAGGCATGAGCAGAACAGGAAGGAGGGGCCAGGTGCAGAGGGTCTCGGATGCCTATCCGGCTTAACTACAAGCCCTGGCAGGACACCCCCTTTAAGCAGTAACCCCTGGAGATGGCATCTAGGCCTCAGCTGTGTTTCAGCCCCAAGCCCAGGAAAGCAGCAAAACCAGGCGGAGCCTGCCCTGGTGACATCAGCACCAGCTGCAGTGACTAATGACCCCTCCCCAGCAGGACCAATCAGTGGAGACCACGACCCTGAGGAGAGACACCAGAGGAAAGCTGATGAACATTCTCCTGAGACCCTCCAGAGGCCTCAGATAGAAAGAGCACTCGGGCCTGCTATGCTTGTGCTGGATGTGTTTGCAGTCCCCTAGGAGGGAAGCCAAGTGACAAATGAATGTTAATGATGTGTTTTGACTCCTGCAATAAAAGCATGACAGGTCTAAGTAACCTGCCAGAGTGGGTGAAGAAGGCGTCACAGAAAGGACATGGTTTGCACCGAGTTGGGAGGTCAGGGTGTGGAAGGGCATTCAAGGCAAAGGCACCAGCACATACAAAGTCCTAACTCAGGAGAGAGCACCTTGCCTGGGAAATAACACAGGGCTCAGCACACCATGAGGAATGAATGCCATTTACCCTCAGAGTGTGGATCTCCTGGGCACGAGGGAGATTTTTCACTTTTATTTTAATATATTTTATTGATTTTTATTGATTTTTTATTTTTTTACAGAGAGGAAGGGAGAGGGATAGTTAGAAACTTCAATGAGAAACATCGATCAGCTCCCTCCTGCACACCCCCTACTGGGGATGTGCCCGCAACCAAGGTACGTGACCTTGAGCAGAATCGAACCTGGTACCCTTCAGTCCGCAGGCCGACGCTCTAGCCACTGAGCCAAACCAGTTAGGGCATATTTAAAAAAATTTTTTTATCCTCACCTGAAGATGTTTTTCCATTGATTTTTAGAGAGAGTGGAAGAGGGAGGGAAAGACAAGAGAAAAACATCAACGTGAGAGAAACACATCGATTGGTTGGCCTCCTGCACGTGCCCTGACCAGGGCTAGGCCAGGGGGGAGACTGCAACAGAGGTACATGCCCTTGACCAGAATCAAACCCGGGACCCTTCAGTCCGCAGGCCGACGGTCTATCCACTGAGCCAAACTGGCTAGGGCAGATTTTTCACTTTTAACTGTCAAATGCTACCCCTTGGAGAACTAGCTGTCAGACTGTCCCTGAGGACCTTAGGGGCAGGAAGCTGGAGTGACAAGAAGTGAAGTCCCTTGTGGGCTGGACGGTTCTGGGATAGCTGCACCAACCTGTGCTGCAGAGCCGGCCCCAACCATTCTGCCTGAGCTCAGTCCTGTGAGATGGCAGGAACCCTGTCCTCATATGCCTGAGCCCAAGGTCACGTTGCCACTTGGCTTCCCTCCTTGGGGGTTGCAAACACATCTAGCACAAGCATAGCAGGCCCGAGTGCTCTTTCTATCTGAGGCCTCTGGAGGGTCTCAGGAGAATATTCATCAGCTTTCCTCTGGTGTCTCTCCTCAGGGTCATGGTCTCCACTGATTGGTCCTGCTGGGGAGGGGTCATTAGTCACTGCAGCTGGTGCTGATGTCACCAGGGCAGTCCTCCAGCTCCCATTGGTCTTCATTCAAAATCCAGACAGATTCTCTTATAAGCTTGTAGCCAGCCATAGATACTAAGGTACGTGCTGGTTTGTCTCATTTTACCCAGGAAAGGAGATTCATGAGCTAAGAGGGAGATAGGCAGCACGTAGCTAAGAGCACAAGTTTGGAAGGAAGGCTTCTGTTCACATCCCAGGTCAGCTGCGAACTGCAACCCAATTAATAGACCTAGAGGGCTCTCACCCTGCAGGAAGGTGTTGCAATAGTGCCCTCTTGTGGACATTCTGAAAATGGTGTAGGTTTCACCTATTATACTACCCTCTCTAATAAAATGGTAATATGCAAATTAACCATCACTCCGCCACATAAGCCACGCCCACCAGCCAATCAAGGCGAGTATGCAAATTAGCCCCAGCCAAGATGGCTACAGCCACAGAGAGCAAGGTTTCCCAGGTAACAGAGGAAGCCAAGCTTTCCATAGCCGTTGCAGGCCTAAGCCTCCACTCAAGCTACCAAGTTTCAATTATAGAAGGTAAACAAATTCAAACAAATGGCAGCAGAATGGAGCTTGAGAGAGCAGGCCAGGGTTGCCTCCGGCAACAGGGGAAGCAAAGCTTTCCGCACACCCTGGCCAGGCTCACCCACTTAAGGCTACAAAGTTTCAATTGTAGAAGGTGAATTAACTGCCACAGAAATGGCTGCCGCCCCAGAGGGAGCAGCAGGCTTGGCTCTGCTCCAGGCTACAAAGTTTCAATTGTAGAAGGAAAATAAATTCCAGATACCAGGGCCTCTGCTTGGGTTGCCAGGGGGTGTGGCCGGCCTGCAAACCACCACAGGCCCCTCGCTCAGGCCGCCCCACGCCCCAAGGGAACCCCCACCCTGATCCGGGACACCCTTCAGGGCAAACCAGCTGGCCCCCACTCCTGCACCAGGCCTCTATCCTATCTAATAAAAGAGTAATATGCAGATTGATCATCACTGCAACACACAATATGGCTGCCCCCATGTGGTCAAAGATCCTGCCTCCATGTGGACACAAGATGGCCACCACAAGATGGCCAGCAGGAGAGGGCAGTTGTGAGGCACCCGGCCTGCAAGGGAGGGCAGTTGTGAGGGACCAGGCCTGCAAGGGAGGGCAGTTGAGAGGGACCAGGCTTGCAAGGGAGGGCAGTTGGAGGTGATCAACCCTGCAGGAGAGGGCAGTTAGGGGTGACCAGGCCGGCAGAGGAGGGAAGTTGGGGACAAACAGGCTGGCAGCAGAGTGGTTAGGGAGTGATCAGGCTGGCAGGCAGAAGCTGTTAGGGGCAATCAGGAAGGCAGGCAGGCAAGCAGTTGGGAGCCAGCAGTCCTGGATTGTGAGAGGGATGTCGGACTGCCCGTTTAGGCCTGATCCTGGGGATCGGGCCTAAACGGGCAGTCGGACATCCCTCCAGGAGTCCCAGATTGGAGAGGGTACAGGCTGGGCGAGGGACAACCCCCCTCTGTACACGAATTTCGTGCACCAGGCTTCTAGTCAGATCTATATTACCTCTGGTCCCTTTGAGAATATCTGGCTGGAAGCTCTGTGTGGGGCAGACTCTAATCACCAGAACCAGGAGGGCTCTATTCTGTGTTGACAACATCCACACTGCAAGTCCTAGATGACCTCAGATATTTAGTTCAGTCACATTAGAGAAGAGCCTTACTGTTTTCTGTCTGGGAAAAATGTTAACTATACTTTGCAAACTTGAGTGTAGAGAGGTAGGGCAGTGGGTTGGAGCAGTTATCCCCCTTCCCTGCCCCAGGTGGTGTGGGTCTATGTTTATTATATACTGGCAGATACCAAAGAATATTGTAAAATATGTGTAGGGCATACAAATAACAAGACATCCATAGACTCATTAACCCATTTTAGTTGCCTGGTCTTCCTCCTACCCTCTCCCATAATCAGTTGACTTTGAGCCCAAAGTCTCCTTGGGTTCTTTCAAGCCAACTGGCTCCCACCTCCTCTTTATTTTATTTTTTAATCCTCACCCGAGAATACTTTTCCATTGATTTTTAGGGAGATTGGAAGAGAGAGGGAGAGACAGAGAGAAACATCAATGTGAGAGAAACACATCGATTGGTTGCCTCCTGCATAAGCCCCAACTAGGGTCTGGGCCAGGGAGGAGCCTGCAACCGAGGTACAAGTCCTTGACCGGAATCGAACCCGGGACCCTTTGGTCCACAGGCTGATGCTCTATCCACTGAGCCACAGCGGTAGGGCCCCACCACCTCTTTAGTTGACTAAGAAAGTGTTCTCAGCTGTTTCTTCCACCTGCGATCTCCTCTTTCCATATTTCCAAGCACTTATTGAAATTGCTATTTTATAAGTGATCCTTTTTAAAAAATTGAAACACCCCAACATGACTTTCCCAAGTCCTCTTAACTGTTCTCTTTTTCTCCACAGCATGTCACCTTCTAAGTGATTTATCTGGTTTATGTCTGTCTCCTCTGGTTAGAATGTAAGCTCCAGGGTGGCAGGGATTTCTGTTCAACTTCTCTCCCCGCTCTATCACCAGGGCCTGGAAGAAGACTTGGCCTATGCTATGAATTCAATGAATATTTGTTCAGCAAAGTCTTCTTTCTAGTTCTCCTTGCTGATGAGCACTTTTTGCAGGTTCTATACTTTTATTTCAGTGAGGTCTCAAGAAAAATGGGAGGCACACATGGCTGCTGATCAGACATTCTGAGCAGGAAGTTTCAGTCAGTGGTTCATAATGTGTGAGGGATCATGAACCCCTTTAATATTATTATGAAACTTAGAGAACAAGAAATCAACACTTACACCTACACTTTATGTGCAATCTACGAAGACCTTAAATTTCACCTGAAGGACCCGAGCTCTTAGAACATTTCTGCGGTGGCCCCAGAGAAGTGGAAGAGGGGATTTCTCCTTTCATTATATACTCTGTATACTTCAATGTTGTATATAGTGCATGTGTTACAATTTCAAAGTTTTAGAAACTAGTTAAATATTTTAAAGGAACCTATGTTCTTTTTTTTTAATATATTTTATTGATTTTTTACAGAGAGGAAGAGAGAGGGATAGAAAGTTAGAAACATCGATGATAGAGAAACATCGATCAGCTGCCTCTTGCACACCTCCTACTGGGGATGTGCCCACAACCAAGGTACATGCCCTTGACCGGAATCGAACCTGGGACCTTTTAGTCCGCAGGCCGACGCTCTATCCACTGAGCCAAACCGGTTTCGGCAGGAACCTATGTTCTTACACCTTGAGGAGATGGCAAACTCAGGTCTTTAGGGGTGGGGCAGGGGGGATGTGAGTGCACGTGGCCTTAGGACAATGGCAGTGATGGGAGCTATGGCTTGCAGACCCCATCCAAAGTGCTGAAATTCAACAGCATGAAAAACATGGCATTGATCCAACTCAACACCCCTGCTGTCAACCCAGGACTGTTAGTGAGCAACCTCTGTTTAGAAGTCTTTCTGGGGAGCCAGTGATTCCTTAGTGATGGGAGTATGGAGTATGCAGAATCTATAAAGCTACAGAAGGAGAACAAAAATAGAAAACCCTTGGAAATGATCTGGGAGCTCCAGAGAATATAGAGGTACAGGATGCAAATTTCACAAAGAAAGGAGTAGTAAGCCTCCCTTTTGCCAACTTGTTCAGCCCCTGCTTGGCAGGAGCTCCTGGTCCAACAAGAGAACTAAGGCAGGTGTGTATATTGCCAGGCTCTTATTCTGGGGCTCACTCTCCTACACCAGGCCACTTCTTGTACAGCCCAACAATTGCAATTGCCACTACAGCCCACTTCACAGTTACCCCCAGGAGGTGCCAGGCCTCATGCCAGTTCCTGATGAGCATTGTTAGCTCACAGAGTTCTCAGAACAAGCCTATGAGGTAGGTGCTACCATTAGTCCTGGCTTTCAAATGAGGAAGCGGAAGCAGGGAGAGGGCGGGCGAAAGGACTTCTCTTGAGGAAGGCCTGCGGAATGGCCAGGCAGCAATGCTGGAAGGGTGGAATGAGGATGAGGACAGGTACGGAGGCCTTCCTAAAGCCACCGGGAGGACTGAGGTCCTTACCTAGCAGCTGTGGCAATGCAGAATGACCACTCCACAGCATCAGGAACCTGCTTCTGGCTCTCTGCCACTAACTTGCTGTGTGACCTTGGGCAAGTCAGGTCACCTCTCTGGGCCTGTTTCCTCATCTGTAAAATGAGGAGACTTGGTTAACTTGAAAAATATATATCGGGCTCGTACTCTGTGCACTGTGCCGACGCTATAATGGAAAAAGGAATAAGATAGTCATTTATCCAAAACACACTGACTACCCTGTTTACTAGGCTCTGTGGTTACGGAGATGAGCAAGCCAGCATCCCTTCCATGAGGACCTCCACACTGTGGTCAGTGAAACAGGAAGCCAACAAGAAATGGCCAACAACACGCTTGGTGCAGGGGTGGGCACAGCTAGGTAGCCTTTTCTACTGGGACCACGTGGGGGTCGTGTCACAGAGAGGCCTGGATTGGATCTTAGAGGATCTTTGGTCTCTGCTCTCCAAGACTGTACAATCTAATCAGGAGTCTGGGACAAGCGCCCACACAGCTACCACACAAGGCAGAGTGAAGCCACCACAGGTCATCCAGAGGGGAGGGAAACCCCTGTGGTTTAGGCAGGGTGGAGTAAGGGGCGGGCAGGAGGCAAAGAGAAGCTTTGCAGGGGAACTAGCATTGAGAGAAGCTTTGGAGGAGGAAGTTTCCTGAGAGCCCTGGGGGGCTGAAGAGGCATTCTAGATAAGGGACCTGTGCAAGTAAAGGCACAATGTGGGGGACGATCGGGGTGCGGTTGGGACAGCAGGCAAGCCAGGGAGTGTGGACTGGCCAGGTTGGAAGCCAAGTGGAGCCATCATGATGGGAGCCATTGGAAACGAGGGGCCTGGGCCAGGCTTACCACATTCTCATGCCAGTTCTTGGAGGTAGGCTCCCTTGCTACTCCCCCATTCTTTCAGATAAGGAAGCAGAGGTTCAGAGAGCTTACAAAGTCACACAGCTGATGGAGACACAGCACTTGACCCGAGTCTGTCTGATGCCCCACCCTGACCTCCTTACCACTAGAATGAATGCTAGGCATTACTGAGCCCCTCCCATCTAAGGTACCACTGCCCAGTGCACTTGGCCTAGCATTTCATCTCAGACATGTGGGTACAGAAGGTTGATCTTTGCCTTAACCGTGAATACTGGCTTGACTAAGCCTCCTCCACGCAGGCAGCTAGGGGACCATCATGATCTCCTTCATCAGAACAGAGGGAATGAGGCAGGGAAAGGAATATCAGAATTGCTAGGGTTTTTGTGCTCCACTGTCCGCTGGTCTCAGTTTATTGTCCTACGATGGTGTTGGCTGGCTGGCTTCTACATCTTCTCCTCCTGTGGCTGGCTGGCTGGCTTCTACATCTTCTCCCCCTGTCAGTCTAGTGTTGTCATGGCCCTGGGGCCGTGGAGCGTCTATTTTGACTAAGGCGGCTGGATTTTCCTCTTAGGGTGGAGTCAACCTTGCGCACACGGATACTGTCCAGGTACTGCCGGACACTCATGAATTCCCGTCGCCAGCGCCCCAGCTTTCTGAACTGGTCCATCAAGAACTTTTTTTTCAGGTGGTCATACAAGTGGCTCATCTTTTTCTTGGTCTTATCTACAGTTTTCATCTTACAGAAAAACAAATGAGGTTAGGATGAAGAAACTACTAACAAGAGAGGCATTTGTGCTGCTGATGTGAGGGTGACAATATGCTAGCCTATTTCCCTGTTTGTAAAAGGTGGGCGTTGAGCTAGACCAGTGGTCAGCAAACTCATTAGTCAACAGAGCCAAATATCAACAGTACAACGATTGAAATTTCTTTTGAGAGCCCAATTTTTTAAACTTAAACTTCTTCTAATGCCACTTCTTCAAAATAGACTCTCCCAGGCCGTGGTATTTTGTGGAAGAGCCACACTTAAGGGGCCAAAGAGCCGCAGCTTGCCGACCACGGAGCTAGATAAATCCTATGGCAACTTCTGAGAGTCTGCAGCCTAGACCCTGATTTTGACCTTAACACCTCTGGTCAGAAAGAGGTGGGGGAGGGTGTGCAGAAAGGGTGCGTCTTGTTCCCTCCTATCACTCTGTCCCCATTACTCACTCAGTGCTTCCCACATATTGTATGTGACACTCCCCACATCACTTTGAACTCTAGTTATTTCTTCTAGTATATCATTTTTGTCCTGTCCCCAAGACTATATGCTCGGGGAAGGCACATCCTCTACCTTACTCGTTCATTTATTTATTCCAATGAGCTAGCTGCAGAGAGGACACAAAGAAAAATCAGCTGCATATCTTCACAAAAATTACAACACAGTCAGGAGGATGGGACACAAGCCCAAATATTTCTAAGCAAGGCAGAGAGTGATGCATCCCTTTAAAAAGCAGAGTTCAGACCTAACCGGTTTGGCTCAGTGGATAGAGCGTCGGCCTGCGGACTGAAGGGTCCCAGGTTCGATTCTGGTCAAGGGCATGTACCTTGGTTGCGGCACATCCCCAGAAGGAGGTGTGCAGGAGGCAGCTGATCGGTTTCTCTCTCATCTCTCATCGATGTTTCTAACTCTCTATCCCTCTCTGTAAAATATCAATAAAATATATTTTAAAAAAACAAAACAGAGTTCAAAGAAGGGAGATAGCAAGAAAAGTCCCATGGAGGGTTGCAATAAAAATTGGGGATTGGGTATTGAAGGATGGGGAAGTGTTGGGCATGTTGAAACAGAACCAGACAAGAAGTAATCCTATTTCTACTACAGCAGGTCACTGGAAGTTTAGCAGATGGAGCAACACCCAGGCCTCTACTCTCTCTTAAGCCTTTCTCTCTTCAATGTCAGAATCCCATGGGCCCATCCTCCTGGAACATGGAGGGAAACTCAACAGAGTCAAGAAGGCAGTAGCTCAATTCCGGGCTGCCTGCTCTGCTTGAAGAAATTAGTACATTTTCGGAATCCATCACATTCACTAGTTTCTTCCCATTCCCCCAAACAGCGCCTGTCCCGAGCAGACCCTCAAGACACATTTAATGAATGAACCAGTCAGGGTCTGTGGGGCGATGCCACTGTGGTTTCCCTCCTCTTCTCCTGAGAGCTTTCAACCAAGCAGGTCAAACCTTAGTTGTCCGTAAGCAAAAAGTAGAAGAACCTCAATTCTCCTATGAAAAGTGGGGGTTAATCCCCTCCCCCCCCAAAAAAAAAAGCTGACCAAACTATGTTGATGCCACTTCAAGCTCTAGGACCCAAGGCTTTTTTTAATGGGAGATAGTTGGAATCCATTCATGGATTCCCCAAATAGAAAGGCGCAATGTGCTTTGGATGGGGGCGGGGGGTGGGAGGAAGAATGACACGAGACCCAAAACATGAAATCCTTTTCAGGCGCCATCAGCACAGGAACAGCTGTGACCCCCTGGGCAAGTCAGTAACCCCGAGTTTCAGTCTCCTCCAGAAAATGGGACTTGCATTAGAGCACCTTAGTGACTCCCCATCCCCTCTAAGACCTGGGAAACGCCCCCTCCCCGCAAGGAATCAGGGAGAGTGAAATGGACATGGGTCAAGCCACTGACACCCTCTAACACAAAAGCTTGTGAGGACTTTACCTCCAACTCATAGATTCGTTGCGCACTGAGGTTGTCACGAATAATCACCCGAGATAAGTGGCTCTTGGGTAAAAATTTTGTCACGGCTGCTTCGCTGGAATTCATTAAGCTGGAGGGGGCAGAGGAAGGTGGGACAGGTTAAGATGGCTGAGGCCTCCCCGGCTTTCTTGAGAGAGGAACAGCGCTGTCATAATTGTCAGAGAAGCAAGGAAGGCCTAGGTTTCTTCTTGTGGAAAAAGGTGCGCTAAAGGGGTAGTTTCTTGAAGGCTGAGAGGAAAAGCCATCCTGAGAAGGATGTAGAAAGAGCAGTCCACAAGAGAACTGTCAACAAGGACTCAGAACTGTCTGCTGCAGCAGCCATCTTGAGGAGACAATGCAGGAGGAAATGGAAAGGGGGGGGGGTGTCTTTGAGAAGAGGAACAAAAGTTGTAGGGTAGGGTTCGAGGGGCTGAATTTGAGAGGCGCTGAAGTGGGGGCACTTGCTCCAGAGCCTAGACCTAAGGGGGGCGTGGAGTCAGAGGAAGCGGGGCAGGGGGAGGCGGGCGGAAAAGGTTGGACAGAGGTTAGGTTGCTTAATATTCTAAGGGAATTCTAAGGGAAAAGCGTTTGGGGAAAAAGTCCAAGTAAGGGAAGTATGGGACAGACAAACGTTGGAGGAGAATGGAGGGTCAGAGGTAGAAGATGGTATGGGGGGGGGGGGTGTGAAGTGAGCCAGGTGAAACTACAGAGAACGATTTGGTCAAAAATAGATAATACCAGGCACTGAGTTTTCACTCTGGTAATTTGGTTATACCATGAAGTGGTTTTATTTATTTTTATTTTTTAAATATATATGATTTTTCACCTTTAAACATTTTTGCCCACTTCAAAATAGTTGCTCATGGGATTTCAGTCCGCAGACCGACGCTTTCTAAGCTTTGGAAAAACATTAAAATGTACAAGCTTTGGAAGCAAAGCAACTGAATACATTGTGGTTATGTCCTACAAAAAATGCTCGGCAGTTATGTATAAAACAGACATTCAGTGTATTAGGTGGGGAGAAAAGCAGGCTACAAAATAGTGAACTTTTTGATGACACCCCCCACCCCCAAATGTGTAAACATATGTGAATATGAAAGGATCTGGAATAATACATATCGAAATGTTAAAGTGATTGTCTCTGGCCATTCTTTTTGCTTGTCTGTCTTGCCTGATTTTTCTATACTAAGTGTATACCTACAAAAAAAAAAAAAAAAAAAAAAGACAATTTTTAAAAGAAAACATTCTGGGAGTTTAAAATTTTTTTTTTCTAATTCATCTCAGCCAATTTGGAACCATAATTTTATGAATGTTTTTTACATTCACAAGCTGGTGGAAATAAACAAACCCAGTTCCATTTTTCTGACAGCAAAGGCATGAGGTGAAGTAAAAGGGTGTTCATATAGGGATCAAGATGCACATTTACAAAAGTTCCCCAAATCCTGTTTAAAAAACAACTTATGCTGAAACCGGTTTGGCTCAGTGGGTGGAGCGTCGACCTGCGGACTGAAGGGTCCCGGGTTCCATTCAGGTCAAGGGCATGTACCTCCCAGTGGGGGGTGTGCCGGAGGCAGCTGATCGATGTTTCTCTCTCATCCATGTTTCTAGCTCTCTGTCCCTCTCCCTTCCTCTCTGTGGGAAGTCAATAAAATATATTTTAAAAAAACTTAAAATATTTAAAGACACATAAAACACGTCACCCGTTCAGTGGTGCACCAAATTTACCAAAACTTCCTACGAAGGGAGAAAAAAGGCAGTGACTGGGGTAATATTTCAAGTAATAAATGGTCATTTTGAAAACAACTGCCTTCCAAAGCAAGGCCTCTGTGGGAGGCTGGAGAATGCTGGCCGGGGGTGTGAAATGGAAGTGGGGAGGAGAAATGGGTGTCTGCGGGGACTGGGGCCGGCCGGGGGGAGGCGGGGGCGTGGGGGACAGGTTTCCCCAGGGCCACTGGGTAACCTAGAAGCTGAGGAGAGGGGTGTCACCTCGCCAGGCTCTCAGGAAGTCCAAGGCTCAGCCCCAAGGGCGCTGGGGACCCCCGGGCTACACGAGGTCCAGCCTGGGAGGCTGCAGGGCTGGGACGAGCCTGGGTCGGACCTGCGGGCTGGAGATGGGACTTCCGGTTTCTCCCCGGAGTCTGGGCTGAGGGCGTTCGGGCTCCTGGCGTTGCGAAGGAAGGGAAGGCGTTGGTCCGGGTCTGTGAGGAATCCAGTCTCCGGGGACCTAGGCAAGAGCCAGGCTCTGGGAGTGACAGCGCCGGGGCCTCAGGGGCCAGCTGAGGGGGCGGGGGTCTGAGGGAGTTCGGGCTCCCTCAAGGGCCCCCCCCGGTGTCTGACAAACGCCCTGAACGCCCGGACCGTCCGCACCTGAAGAGCACTAGCGGCTGCGAGGTCCGCGGCCGCAGGAAACAGATCTGCGGCTGGGTCCCTAAGTTGATTTCGGGGCGGCTGACGAGCCGATGGCGCTGGAACGCGGCTGAGGCGGGGTAAATGCCGCTGGTCTTCTTGGTGGCGGCCGCGCTGGCGGTGGGCGAGGTTAAATTCCAGGAGACCGAGGGCCTGTGCTGCTGGGCAGCCCCGTTCTCCACGCTCGGGGACGACTCAGGCAGAGGAGGTTGACTGTCAGCCATGCTCTGAGGGCGCGCGCGGACGTGGAGTGAGCCCCCGCGCGGACGCAGTGCGCTGAGTAGGGCTCGTTGCCCCGGAAACAAGGGAGGGGGGCGGGGCCGGGAGGACCGGAAGCGCGCGGTACCCGGAAGGCGGCCGGCGCGGCAGGATTGTCCCTCGGCGGCTGCCGTAGCGTGCTCGGCTATGTTGCCATGGAGATGAGCTAGGCCACTGCAGTGGGCTGCGCGCGCTGAGTGGACCCTACTTTTCGACCAGGACTGCTGTGGCCCCCGCGTGATCGCGGGGCGGGTAACCGGGTGAGTCCGGGCGGGGCAGCTCCAGGGCTGGGAGACGAGGCCATGGTGTCTCCGAAGACTCGGCACGGCGGATGTCTTCCCGGATGAGGGACCATTACTATGGAAACCAGAGCGCTGGGCCGCCGGGAATCGTGGCTCCCGGGGCGGGAGCGGGGGAGGCGGTGATCGGTTTTCTTTCCTCGAGACCTTCGTCCGAGGCTTCGGGCACCGTTGCTTTCTGAACGAACCTGCGCTCGCGCCCGCGGCAGAGAGGTGAGACCATTTGGGTCTTGATACCCAAGCAGATAGGAAGCCCGTTGTTGCGCCAACTTCCTAAGAAACCTACCTGGCTCTCCCCTGGAAGTGGCGCCTCCCTCCGGTCCACCCGCGAACTTTGTTGCTCTTTTATATCCCAGAATTAACACGCGCCCCGCGGTGTTTGCCCACTTTCCCCACACCTACTGAGACCACAAAGGCCGGCCTTCGGACCTAAGCCCACTTCTCTCGGGGTTTTTGGATGAGGAGGACCCAGAACATTTAGGCTTCCAACTGGGTTGGGAGAGGGAGGCTTTTCCCCTGCCCTCGCGCCCCATCCCTGTGGTGAGCCTGATGCATTCGACTCTGGGGCATTGGCAGGCAGGACTTGCCTGTGCAGCCTTTGTCCTTCCTCTGCAACAGCCTAGGAACCACACTCACCTCCACCCAGCCCCTCCCCAAAATTCTAGAGAAGCATCGCCAGAGAACTCATCCTTTCCAGATTTCTCAGAAGGAAGAGTCATAGTTGTTGGACACATTCCCTCCGTTCAGAATATTTATCAAGCACCTCCTTGTGGAGACATGGAGCTTGGCACTGGTTACACGGTAGGAGTGAAGAGAGACACAGTGATGTCCCAATAGAACTCCCAGGTCATAGCAAAGCCACATCTTCAGGGAGGCTTAGGAAGGAGAGCTCTTAGGGCCTGGAAAGCCTGGAGCAGGGACTTGATCAAACGTAGGGGAGGAGTGTGATCCTGGGGGACTGCCCTCAGGAAGTGACCCTTGGCTAAGTCTGCAGGCTCCCCGGTCCTCTGCTGGATGTAACAGAGGGGGATCTGACAAGCTTGTAAGGAAAGGGACTGCGAGCAGCAAAGGCCAGAGAGGACCAGATGTCCACATGGAACTGCAGGTGGCTTAGGCCAGCGGAGGCCCTTCAGGACACAGGGAAGGCTAATAGGAGGCTGGAGAGATGGGTAGCAGCCAAGTGTAAATGGCCTTGACCGCTAAGCTAAGGGACTCCATCTCATCCTGACAGTAGGCAGCCACTGAAATACACTAAGCAGGGGAATAGAACTTCAGCTCCCTGTATGTTTGTGCCGGATGAAGACTGCCATTTGGCTTGAGAGGCGTGCTCTAGATCCGAATGTTCCTATTTCAGTGAAACATGTGGAGATGTGCTATTTTTACAGCTTTGTTCACGACTGAGAGAGTAGGAGACCTGGATTTCTTAGCAGAAGCTGGGGTTCTGCCTTGCTTTGGGGTCCATGGCACAGTTCTGCTATACACCGCATCATTGTGGTGTGGCTTGTCTCTCTGAAGCCCCTCTGCCTCTCTGCACTTGCCACTGTGGTGTGGGGAGTGCAATGGCCTCTAGGGAGCTTCCAGCGACTCTCTTCCCCAGGCCGTCCTTAGAGACGATGTGCAGGAGCGTGGTAATGATGTAGGACTGTTGCACATGGGTACATTTTATCTTTTCAAAGAGAAGGTTCACGCCCTAGCTGGTTTGGCTCAGTAGGTAGAGCATTAGCCTGTGGACTGAAAGGTCCTGAGTTTGATTCCGGTCAAGGGCACATGCCCAGGTTGTGGGCTCGATCCCCAGTAGAGGTGTGCACGAGACCGATCAATGATTCCTCTCATCATTGATGTTTTTGTCTCCCTCTCCCTTCCTCTCTGAAATCAATTACACACACACACACACACACACACACACACACACACACACACACATATATATATATATATATATATATATATATATATATATATATATATATATATATATATACTTTTTAAAAAGAGATGGTTCTTGGAGAGGGGAAGCTAAGACCCTCCTCTCTCTTAATACAACCAGCGGCTCCCAGCACAGTGGGCTCTGGTTTCATGTCACTGGTTCAGAGGCTCATGGTTTGACTGTAAAGTCGGAAGAGGAGGGAGCCATGGGAGTGGTTCCCGGTAGAGGGGCTGGAGGAAAGAGGATATGGAAGAGAACAGAGAAGGGGGCTTTGGGAGCTTAGTGGAGAGTTAGGCTGCGGGACACCAGTCGGCTGCGGGACACCAGTCGGCGGACTAAAAACCCGGGGCCCCAGCAGGGAAGTGCCAGGCTCAGGGCGCTGTCCTTGGTCCTCACTGCACATGAGGTCTCCTGGAAGCATGCTGAGCAGGTAGACTCCTGCTCCGCACCCCAGATCCTGCTCCGAGGGTTTGAGGAAGAGCCTGGGGATCTGCATTTTTAATAAATTCCCTGGGTCATTCTGTGACGGGCAGAGGAGCACCTGGGGGAATCCTGCTAGAGGCCCATCCATCCATTTCCCAGAAATCCCCTGGGCTTGGCTTGCTGGCCCAGCGGGGGTCCTGCCCTCTAAACATTCCCTCCCTCCTTGCAGTTTTCCGTGGACACAGCCTAGCAGAAAGATGTGGCCTGCGTGTCTCACTGGCCGCTGACCCACCGGCCCGATGACCACATCTCCAGGTCCCCCCCCGCTTCAGTTCCCGCAGCCCTCGGTCAGCGGCCTCTCTCAGATCACCAGCAGCCTGTATATCAGCAATGGGGTGGCCGCCAACAACAAACTTATGCTCTCCAGCAACCGCATCACCTCGGTCGTCAATGTCTCGGTGGAGGTGGTGAGTACCTTGTACGAAGACATCCAGTATGTGCAGGTGCCTGTGGCCGACACTCCCACGTCACGTCTCTGTGACTTCTTTGACCCCATTGCTGACCACATCCACAACATCGAGATGAAGCAGGGCCGCACGTTGCTCCACTGCGCAGCCGGCGTGAGCCGCTCGGCTGCCCTGTGCCTCGCCTACCTCATGAAGTACCACACCATGTCCCTGCTAGATGCCCACACGTGGACCAAGTCGTGTCGGCCCATCATCCGGCCCAACAGTGGATTTTGGGAGCAGCTCATTCACTATGAGTTCCAGCTGTTTGGCACGAACACCGTGCGCATGGTCAACTCCCCTGTGGGAAGGATCCCTGATGTCTATGAGGAGGAGGTTCGTTTAATGATTCCACTGTAAGCCATGCCACCAGCCCCCGCATCGGGGTCAGAGGTGCAGATCTGCCGTAGATCCTGCACTAAGATCTGAACTCAAACACTCTACTTTTGTGCTGCAGAAAAAAACAGACAATGCCTTTTATCAGAGCAATAAAAAAGGAAGCATGCCGTAGCTTTTAGCTTATAATCCATCTCTTTAAAGATGAAACTCACTAAGTGTAAAATGGTGAAGAGAAGTTTCCTACCCCGGGAGTGACAGGTCATGGCTACTGGCCAGAGGGGAGAGTGAGGAAGGCAGGTGGTGCTGGGTCAAATGGACAAGCGCCCAAAGCGAGACTGGAATCCTACAGCCTCCCCCGTCCCCGACCAGCTAACCCAGGCCTGAGTGCCGCAGTTCCACCTCGTTCTTTCAAACCCAAGAGCCTTAAGCATCAGGGCACCGCCTTGCTTACCCTACTGGGTAAGTGACCGGCCATGGTGCTCTCGGAACCCTAGGAGTGCCTCTCCCACCTTCAACCACAGGCCCAGCTCTGATTTTCTGGATTTGATTTATGCGTATGATAATTTTCAAAGAAAGCATTCCACCATATAACATATTTTTTTTAACTTTTTTTTTTTCAAGTGCTGTTGTATGTAAGTTCTGAAAGTGCCCTTGGCAGCCCCCACCAGCCTTTGCTGGAAGCGGCATTAGCTCCTCTAGGGCACCTGTGGGGAGAAGGCCTGAGAGCAGGCCCCCGGGTTCCTCTCCCGGGCCTTGGCTCAGAAGGCTGGAGCTGCAGACCCAAACCTAGCCTTGAGCAGCGGTGGCCACGTCCTTTTTGTTTCCCTTTATCTCAGTCACTCGGCCCAGAGCAGATCCAGAGCAGATCCATTCACAGAATGGATGCGGCAGAGTAAGGAGAGTAAGGGCCCTGAATTCTAGCTGGAGGCCTAGAGAATGAATGAAGGGTCTTGAAAACTGCAGAGTGGGGGAGGTGATGGGGAGGAGGGAGCTTGAGAAATGGATCCCAGAGAGTTGCAAGTTTTGACTTCAGTCTGAGGCTTACTGGTGGTGGGGGGGGGGGGGGCGGGCGGGCCGGGGAGCGGGGGGGACGGCAGGGCCAGATGGAAAAGAAAGAGAATCATTTCCCTCATTCTGTCTGTCCTGAAGCCATAATGCTTTAAGGCATAATGTTTGGGGATAATTTGTCACCCCGATTCAATAAAACTGATGCTGCTATGTGCTGGACCCAAGACACTGCCCCCTGTCCCCTGCTCACCCGACCACAGCAATAGCTCTTCCCTGGCCTCCCTGCCCCTTCCATATCTCCTCCACCAGGATCCAGACCGAACTGAAGGGCCATCAGGAAATGTTTCTCGAACATCATGGCTCTTGCCTGCCGCTCAAAACCTTCCGTGGCTCTCCGTGGTGTGTGGTGGTGTTTCAGGAAGTATCTGCAACCAGGCGGGGAGAGCGCGGGTTTCTGGCGTCCCTAAGCTGACTAGGGAGCAGAGTAGGAAGTGAGAAGAGTCCTTGTTTGCCCTGGCCCCCGGAATGGCAACCCAAGGGCCCCTTGGGGAGGGCGGGAGGGGCCCCTGCAGCTGAGGCTGAGACAAGGCAGTAGCTTTGTTCTGAATTCACAATGGCAGGATGCCCAGCTCAGAGCCAGCTTCCCCGGCTTCCTCCGAGGCAGGGCACGGTGGTGGGAGCGGGGTATCCATCCCTCTCCACAGCCCTGGGGGCCCTCCCTGTGCACTGAAGGCTGGGGGCGGGGGAGCCTGAGAAGCCTTGGGGAAGGAACTGGACGGCATCTGGAGTGAGCCCGTCTCCTAACTTTCCTCGAGGGCCTGTTAGGTTCCAGACACTGTTGCTAAGCACTTGGAGCCTCCCAGAGCGAGATGGGGTGAGGTTCTGTGGCTGCCCCCACTTCGAAAACAGAGGCACAGGAGGGGAAGGCCCCGGCCCAGGGCCGCACAGCTTAAGACGTGCCAGAGCTGGGATTTGAACCTGCTCTGGCCCCTGCTCTTGGCTAATAGTCTCTTCTGGCTGCTTCATCTGAGTCCGTGCTGGGGAGACAGCAGCGAAGAGGACAGTGGCCTCAGCCTTCCCCGAGCCCAGCCCGGTGGGGAGGAGGGGATAAACCAGCGCTGAGAACGGAATGTGCACAGGGCCTGGCCTGCAGAAGCGCAGGGAGCTTCGGGGTGACCTTTAACTCGGCGTGGCCTGGGACAGAGCAAGGGCTGGAGGTCGGGAAGAACTGCCCAGGGAAGGTGACGTCTGTTATCCGAGTCCCGAGGAGGCTCTGCCCGCCCAAAGCCGTCCATCCTTTGTCCCGTCTCGCCAAGCTTCAGATTGGACACTGGAGGTGCCTGAGTGACACCAGGACAGGGCTGGGCTGTGGGCATCTCTGAGTCACCGGGAGGGTGGGTGGTGAGTGACTCAGCCTGGGCCCACTTCCCTCTGCAAAGCCAGCCTGGGTGGAGGCCAGGGCCGGGAAACCTCGCATCTGTCCTTCCTGGGCCAGGTGACTCCCAGGCCTTCCCTGCCCCCATCCACAGCTGTGGCTCAGCAGCCCTGTCTAGCGCTGGCTGGCATGGCAGTCCTGCAGGAGTTCTGGCTGTGCGAAGGCATGAATGATTCCTCCCTGAGTCCCAGGTCCCTAGATCCCAGCCCCCACCTGGTCTAGCTCTCCTCCTCACAAAGCAAGCAGAGACTGCCTCCACTTTCCAGGTGGGCCTGGGGCCTCAGAGAAAGTGGGTGATAAGATGATACCCCAAGATAGGGGCCACGCCAGCTGACACCATCACCCCCCTCCTCTGGCCCTGCCCATCGGGCTTCTCACCGGAACCCTCTCCTTGGGGACTGTCATCCCCATTTTGCAGATACAAAAGCTGAGGCTCAGGGAAGGGTGGCTACCTACCTAAGATATACAGTGAGGCGGGCAGAGCAGGAGACCCCTAATCCAGGCAGGGTCCTTGCAGTTTTGGTTTTTTGTTTTGTTGTTTTGAATCCTCACCCGAGGACATTTTCCCATTGATTTTTAGAGAGAGTGGAAGGAGGGGAGAGACAGAGAAACATCGATGTGAGAGACACATCGATTGGATGCTTCCCGCATGGGCCCCGACCAGGGCCGGGGATCGAGCCTGCAACCGAGGTACCTGCCCTTGACCGGAATCGAGTCCACAGGCCGGATGCTCTATCGACTGAGCCAAACCAGGTAGGGCAGAAGGTGTGTGTTTAGGAAAGATCCTTCCGGGGCTGCTCGGAAGTGGGAGTGGAGAGCTGAGCAGGGAGGAAGCCACTGCCTGCCTGATGGGCAATGGTGGCCCGGCCAGTGGAGGGACTTTGGAGAATGGGACAGGTCACACACAGTGCATAAGGAAGGATGTCTGTGTTTTCTTGTGGGGGCTGGGCTGGGGGCCAGTGAGCCCCTCACTCGTCCATACAGTGGAACCTCGTTTCTCGAACGTCTCCCTTCTCGAACCATTCGCTTCTCATCCTGACAACCCTTTCATGCCGATGCCTATGACAGTCAAGCATCTCTCAGGTGACCAGGGAGAGAATGCGTGAGTGTGAGTCCGGTCACCACTGTTAGCATCTCAGGATCTGGTGCTGTGAATATTTTCGTGTTTGTTTTTGCTTTTGTTGCTGCTTGTAATTATTGTTAAATTTTCATTTTTAAAATTTTTTTCATTTTTTTTTAGTGTACGTTTCCTTTCTTATTAAATTTTCACATCCTTTTGTCTTTTAGGTGTTTGTTTATAGATTAAACAGTACAATATATAAGAAAGGTTAAAACGGGATCATTGGGGGGGTCTGGAACAGACTAATTTACATTATTTCTAGCAGGGCAAAAATGATTCGATTTTCAAACAGCCTTCCGGAACGAATTAAGTTCGAGAACTGAGGTCCCACTGTATTTCCTGGGCTGTCACCCCGAGGGATGACACAGGGGTACAAGCAAAAAATAGTTTATTTGAGGACGGGAGACCCAAAACTGGAGGGCCCAGGGATGAGGCTACAGCAGCTGCCGGGAGTTGGCACAGGTGACACCCCCCCCAACCCAGGGGAGCCCAGCAGCAAGAAGCCCGTCCCGGGGCCCCCAGCTGCCTCCCCCGCTTCCTGGAGGGAGGATTGTGCAACCGCCAGGAATCGTCATCGTCGTCATTAGAACATGAAGAGGTTGTCGAAGTTTGGCCGCAGTTTTCGGCGTAGTCGTCGATATTAATAATGATTACTCTGACAAGCACAGTGGCTGTGCCAGGCGTGGACCCACCATCCAGTGGTGAGCGGGGCCTGGGGTGAGGGGAGGCCGGCAGGGACAGGGGGGTCTCTCTGGGAGGCCCCATCCAGCCCCCCAGGGGGCCTTTCCCGAAGGCGCCTCGCCCTCCCACGGCCCAGCGGCTGCCTGCTCTCGGCTTGTCCCACTGCCACCGGCCAAGGTTGGGTTCAGGCTGTGGGGGCTGTCCCAGACGCTCATGCGCTCTCCCAGGTCTCAAAGACCCTTGCCAGGCTGGCTCCTCCGCCAGATGCCCCAGCGGGCAGCCCAGGAAGCCACGAACTCACAGTTGTGGTAAAGGAACATCCCCGTGAGTGTGAGCGCGATGCCCACGTAGCTGAGCGTGCTGAGGTGACTGCCGAACAGGAGCCGGGACAGGACGAGGTTGCCCACGACAGTGAGGTTGCCCAGGACGTGGACGGTGAGGGCGGAGGTGAGGGCCAGCAGGGAGAAGCTGGCCAGGTTGTAGAGCACGGACAGGAGGCAGCTGAGCAGGATGCAAGCCCAGAGGCGGGAGTCAGTGGGCGCAGGTGACAGGGCCACCCCGGCCTCCAGCACCAGGGCCGCGCCGGCCAGCAGGCAGAAGCTGGGCAGCGAGGTGGCGTACAGCAGGGTCACCGCGTCCAGCCGCTCCTCCTGCAGCAGGGCACCTGCAAGCGGACAGCACACATCAGCACCTGGTGGGGAGGAAACCCCACTTCACCAACCTAGCCTCCCCTGCCACGGCCCGACCTCCAGCAAGCCTGCCCCAACCTCTCGGGCAGAGTCAGTGGCTCCTGCTCTGGAACGTGATAGTCAAGAGTCCAGAAGCCCACTGCCTGGGTGGTAACCTCACTAGCTGTGACCTGGCACTTAACCTCTGGAGACCTAGGTTTCCTCCCCTGCAAAGTGAGGTGATAGTAAAACCTAATACGGCCCAGCTGGCATGGTTGAGCGTCGACCTATGAACCAGGAGGTCTCTGTTCGATTCCCAATCAGGACACATGCCTGGGTTGTGGGCTCAATCCCCAGTGTGGGGCGTGCAGGAGGCAGCTAATCAGTGATTCTCATCATTGATGTTTCTATCTCTCTCTCCCTTCCTCTCTGAAATCAATAAAAATATATTTTAAAAATAATAATAAAAAAATAAAACCTAACATGCAGGGGTTTTTATAAAGATTACAATAGATAACATACATAAAGCCCTTTTAAGGTAAGTGCTCAGTAAATGTAAAAAATAAATAAATAAATGGGCCTAATATTACCCACTTCAAACTGCTTCCCATAGGCTAAAACGATAACCCACAAGTGATATCCAAATGATGAATAAACATAAAATGTGGCTCCCAAAAAAATCTCCAGGGGCTCCCCAGGCCCTGGGGAGCAATATCCTCAGTTCTTTTTTATTTTTTTAAATATATTTTTATTGATTTCAGAGAGGAAGGAAGAGGGAGAGAGAGAAACATCAATGATAAGAGAGAATCACAGATTAGCTGCCTCCTGCACACCCCACACTGGGGATCGAGCCCACAACCTGGGCATGTGTCCCGACCGGGAATTGAACTGTGGCCTCCTGCTTCATAGATCGATGCTCAACCACTGAGGAACACCGGCCAAGCTATTCTAGGTTCTTAACCAGTGTAGAAGGCCCTGCACTAAGTGGTCCTGACCCACCTTTTTGATCTCAGCCCTTATCACACCCACTACCCCACAGTGTAGCTCCCACCACCACAGCAGGGACAGGTCAGCAGAGTCCCCAGTTCTGCCACTTAATAGCTACATGACCTTTATATTTAAAAAGAAAAAAAATTGTAAAATAATAAATTGCTTGAGTCAAATGTGGGGTCCACTCATTGCTTCATCCACTTACGACCACGGGCATGACAAGAGAACAAAAGAGTCACTGTTTGCGCGTGGCTGTCATCCGCTAATCAGCATCTGCTACCAACACTGGGGCTTGTCGAGATGGATCCAGGAGTAAGGGGAAACCTTTCAGCTTTGCAAAGAAAGCGGGGAGCCCAGCCGGCGTGGCTCAGTGTTGAGTGTCAACCTATGAACCAGGAAGTCCCAGGTTCAATTCCTGGTCAGGGCACATGCCCAGGTTGTGGGCTCGATCCCCAGAGTGGGGCATGCAGGAGGCAACCAATCAATGATTCCCTCTCATCATTGATGTTTCCCTTCCTCTCTGAAATCAATAAAAATATTTTTAAAAAATGAAAAAAGAAAGAAAGAATGGGTTCTATCACCTTGCATATGTGCGAACATGTGTGTGGATATGTGTGTCTATGCGTACACATGTTATCACCCAGCCAGTTCACATAGGAAGTGGTGCCCCTCATCAAAGTCAGACCCCGCTCAGGGCAATGGTAGTATTTGCACGAAGGCAATGATGGTTTGGGGACTCGTCCAAGTTTTAGCAGAGAGAGATGAGTAATCGATTCCGGGGTTCTCCTCCATGCATCTTCTGACACGCACTTTCTAAACAGCCATAGAGGAGCTTACTCATGGGCTACGCTCGGAATAGGAAATCTCCATTTCACTCTGATGTTTTGGCTCTGTTCTCTAGGCAACAGTCCCTCCCGCTAGAGCATTTCTAGAAATGAACAGATAATTGGAATACCTCCTGCTCGCTCGCTGGCTCCAAATATAGCACCATTAGGAGCTGCCTGGGGCCGGCCTGTTCAAGGTCCAATCACCGGAAGGCGTTTAGGATTTCAGGTGCGAGACAGTCAGGTGGGAGGGTCCTAGCCTCCTCACCCAGCCTCTGCCCCTGTTCTGCCTCTCCCTGCAGCCCTCTGCCTCTTCCTCCCTGCAGCCCAGGGAAAGAGGGCTGATCCTCTGGCAGAGGTGGCTCACTGCACCTGGGGCCCCCAAAATGCCAGCCTCCTCCCCCCCGCCCCGCCCACAACCTTCCATGTCAACCTCTCTTTCTCCAAAGGCATTTTTGTTTCAGCATCTGAGCATACCAGGCTCTGCCGCATGCAGACAAACATGTTCTCTAGACCTTGCTCCGCTGGGCCCTGGCTTATTCCGTCCTTCCTCCTCCGCCAGCTGTGCGCTCTCAGGCAGGCCTCCCTCTCTCCGAGCCTTGTCTGCTCCTGCGTAACAGGGCCACGTGAGGTGCCCAGTGGTCACTGCTTACCACGCAGCTGTCTCAATCCCCCGCACTCTGCTCCTGTGGCTGACGCCCGTGCCCTGGCACAGCCTGTTTCCCGCTCCCAGAATGCCCTTTCCTAATTTTTCTTTTTTTAAAAAATATATTTTATTGCTTTTTTACAGAGGAAAGGAGAGCGATAGAGAGTTAGAAACATCGATGAGAGAGAAACATCTATCAGCTGCTTCCTACACACACCCCACTGGGGATGTGCCCGCAACCAGGGTACATGCCCTTGACTTGAATCGAACCTGGGACCCTTCAGTCTGCAGGCCGATGCTCTATCCACTGAGCCAAACCGGTTAGGGCCCTTTCCTAATTTTTCTCTGTGAAGAGCTGGGCAGAGCATGTGTTTGCTACTAAGATTATTTTATTATTATTATTATTATTATTATTGAGAGAGGAAGAGAGAGGGAGAGATAGACACATCAGTGATGAGAGAGAATCATTGATTGGCTGCCTCCTGCACACCCCACACTGAGGATCGAGCCCGCAACCCAGGCATGTGCCTTGCATGGGAATCGAACCGTGACCTCCTGGTTCATAGGTCGACACTCAACCCCTGAGCCACGCCAGCCAGGCTTATTATTATGTTATTGTTATTGTCATCACTGCATGCCTCTTGCCTCAGGCAGCCTTCTCTGGTCTCCCCGACCACATCTGTGTCCACTTTGGCTCTGGAGTTTCTCTCCTACCATCGCTCACGATCGCTGTTTCTGAAGGCGTCTCCCCCACCAGCCGAGAGCTCAGAGGACGGGGATCGGGTCAGGCTACTCCCCAATGCACAGCTGAGAACAAGCTCACACCCCACTTCCTAGCCTTCCTGTGAGTGGGAAGTTGGCCTCACTCCTCTCCCCACGTAGCGCCCCCCCGCCCCCGGCCTGCAACCGGCCCAGGTAGGAGGGAGGCCGCTGGCCGCGCCCATGACTGCCAGGGTGCTCCGCTTCCCGGACGGCGTCCCTCTGCTCCCACGGAGCCTGCTCTCGCGAAGGGAGCTGGTGTCGGCCATTTGCACTCCAACCAGAATCTTGCCCTGGCGCCTTTCCCCGAACCTCTGGGAGTAGAAACCCCCTCTTGTCCAAAACCCATGTGACCCCTCTGGCTCCAATCTCCTCCTCCCCATCTCTGCGGGGCCCCCCTCTCTGTTTGGTGGGGCCCCCAGCCTCCTCAGCACCCTCACGAGCACCCTGAGCCACGCACGTAGCCTCACCAGCCTGGCAATATCGCTGTCACAGCCATTAATACATCTACCACTCAAGGTCCCAGGCCAGGTGCTGGGGACGTGGAGGGGCCCCAACCCAGCCCATGCCTCTCAGAGCTCCTGTCTGACGGGACACAGACCGGTAACCAAGTGGCTATAACAGGGGGCGCGGAGGGTGCTGTGGGAGCCTGGAGCAAGCACCCAACCCACCTCCAGGGCCAGGCAGTTGACACGGGAGAGATGGAAGGAGCTGGCAGAGGCCAAGAAGGGGCCTGGGTGCCTGGGTGCCTAGGGTCTAGCCGGCCGTACCCATTCTGCAGGCAGGGGCTCCTCCTGGGTGAGGAGCGCTGGACCTCGGCAGGTGCGGGGTGAGCCTCAAGCTGGAGCCTTCCCAGCCTGTGGCCCTGCGTGGGTTGGGAGGTGGGGTGCCCAGGGGGCTCAGGTTTCCCACCGTCAACTCATGCCCAGAACTCGGGCCTGAGCTCCGGCACCAGCTCTCATATAACCTGAGGGCAAAAATAGAACGCGGCTCCGGCCCGGCCACAGAGCCTGGGCGGATGGGGACAGGGCCTGCCTCTGAGGATGCCAGGGCAGGGCCGGATCCCGGCCTCAACCTCCCGTGGCGGCAGGT
Source organism: Ia io (assembly GCA_025583905.1). Lineage (NCBI taxonomy): Eukaryota > Metazoa > Chordata > Mammalia > Chiroptera > Vespertilionidae > Ia > Ia io. The sequence goes on from JAJQQW010000023.1 coordinate 3,667,070, forward strand.
CGCCCCAACCCCAGCCCAGTGCCCTTGGAGGACCCCTTCCTTCTCGCAGGACTGGGTCACCGGACCTCAGAGTGGGAAGGGACGGAGAGCAAGAGGCCCCTGGGACCCTTCCAACCCTTCTCCGCCAGACAGGTGGGGAGCCCGGGGCCCAGACAGGACCCAGACCTGCCCACGGTCACCCAGTGTGAGCAGAGGGTGGTCTCCCTGCCCCGAGGGGGTGCCCTGGCCTCTCCCCACATCTCCCTTGGGTTTAGGCAGAGAGAGTGGGGTTGTGACTCAGCCTCCCCTCAGAGGAACAAGCAGGAAGGTGGCCTCCACCCTCAGACGGCGTGAGTTCGTAGGGGCTGGGCCTGGAGCCTCCACCGCCCCCTGCTCAGACCCTCCCTGTCTCCTTTCAGCAGAGGTGAGGTAACCCCGAGCCAACCACAAACCTCTCTGGGTCTCAGTCCCATCATCTATAAAATGGGAGGGAAGGTGGTGGTTGCCGTGACGACTCAAGGTCAACACCCAGCCCGGGGCCTGTTACAGCGCAGCTCCCAGCAACCATGAACCCCTTCCCGATGGAGCCAAACCCCTGGCCTTCCAAAGCCCAGCGCAAGGCCTTGCCCGCTTTCTCTCTCCCGGGTCCCCACGGTCAGGTCTCCCTCTGGGGGTCACAGCCTTACGCTGCATCTTGGACAGCCCGGGGTTCAGATCTCCCCTCCGCCGCTCACTGGCCACGCGGCCCAGGGCCCAGGGCAACCCCTCGACCCGTCAACTGGGGACAAGACAGTGATTTCCTTGATCAGGGCAGCATGGGGAGATCCAGTGAGATAGAAACACTGGACACAGATCAAGGGCAGCTATTATGAAATATTAGCCTAAGTCTGGGGCCTGGAACTCTCTGAGGGGTTGGCTCTTTCTGAGTTTCCTCGGTTTCTGCCTCTTCCAAAACCCGTGAGGCTCAGTTGCTTCATCTGTAAAATGGGCTAACAGCCACATCCCTCTCAGGGCCATCCAGACCACACACCCACCCCGACCCCCACCTCCTCACACAGTGACCCGGGCACTCACTCTGCTGAATGGACTTGAGGCCGCGGAGGCAGGTGGCAGCGAGCAGGAAGCCACAGCCGGCGGGGGGCGTCCGGAGCTCCCCCGCCAGGCTGCAGGCAGCCCCCAGGCAGAGCGGGCCCATGGCGGCGAACTGCAGCGGGTGGTGGCGCCGGCCCAGCAGCAGCGCCGACAGGGCCAGGGTGATCAGGGGTGTGGTCGTGGTGGCCAGCTGCGCCACGTCCAGGGGCACGGTGCTCAGGCCCACGTTGCCGCAGGCCATCGAGGTGCCGAAGGTCAGGCTGAGCAGCAGCACTTGGCAGTGGGTCCCGCTGGGCATGGGGCGCCGAGCTCCCCGATGGCATGCCAACGCCGCTGCCAGCATGTGCAGCGCCGACAGCAGCAGGGGCCGCCCGAAGCCGTGCACCGTGAAGATCCACTTGTTGAGGCTGGACATGCTGGCTCCCGCCAGCAGCCACACCAGGGCTGCCGTGGCCACCCGGGCCCGGCCAGGCCGCCCAGGGGCCTGAGGGGTTTCAGGGGGCCACTCGGGGGACCCAGCCCCCCGAGAACTGCCGGCCACTGCCACTGTCTCCGCAGAGGTCATCCTGCTGTCATGGTGCTCCCGAGGACAACGGCACATCCGTACCCGTGGGGCTGGGGCAGGAGGCCAGCTCCCCAGAGCCACCAGAGAGCCCCGCCTTGGGCCAGGCCAGGTCCTGGCTTCTCGGATCCTTTCAGACAGGTGAGCGAACGGCCTCTTCTGCCAGGCCCGTGCCAGCCGAGGCCCAGGAGCTGTGCAGAGCCCAGGTGGTGGCTGCCGGGATGCCAGGCTCCTCTGGCCTAGTGAGCTCCGGGCACCTCTGCCCTGTGCCAGGTGAAGTCTCTACTCTTCTCCCGACCTAGTGCCCAGGCTAGGCTGGTAGAATCCTGGTTCTTCTTCCTCTCCGGTCCGGATTCCGGGATCTCCTGCGCGTTCAGGCCATGGCCAGGCCTAGCCGGGGCAATCCAGGCTCCGGCACCCCGTGGTGTCCTGTGATGCCCAGGAGTCGCGGCTCCCTGCCTCCGTCAGTGCCCAGGCCCGCGCTCCGGCCGGTGCCAGGCGGTGAGCTCGGCGGGGCTCGACTCCGACTCCGGCAGGGACTGGCCTCCAGCTCCCGGCAGCTTCGGCGGCGGCTCCGGCTGCGTCGGTGAATCCGGCAGCAGCTCCCGCCCGCCCGCCCGCCCGCCCGCCCGGCTCCAGCCCGGGCCCAGCCCGCGGGGCAAGGCCCGTGCTCCTGGCCCCGCCTCCGCCGCCGCCGCCCGCGCCGCTCCGGGAAAGTCGGGCCCCGCCCCTGGCCCCGCCCCTGGCCCCGCCCCTGGCCAGGCCCCGCCCCCTCGCCACCCTCCTTGAGGGGCCTGGCATTCCCGCCATCACCTCGCCCTCCGCCGCCCAGCTGAAGGGGTCAGCCTCTCTGTACGCTCTCCCCCCACTCTGAGCTAGGCGAGTCCCCAAAACTGATGCATCTTTCTCAGATAAATCCCCCCCCCCCCCCCATCCACAGCTTCACAGGAGACTCCATCTTCTAGGACCCTCCCAGGGGTCCCCATCCCAGGACTCTTCTAGGGACCGACCTTCCCATCTCTGGCCACAGATACCCGCGGGACCTCAGCACCCAGGAGCGTTGGAACACGGGGTCCCCTAAGGTCTCCCCTTTGCCCCCTCCCTAGTCCCAGCACCTCCTCCCTCCACCAGCCCAAGGGCGGGCCCCTCCGGGCGGGCGGAGGAAGCTGAATCACCAAGGCCACCGCAGCTGCGGAAGCCGGGTACCGCTGGCCGCCATCCATCCCAGGCCGGGCCCCGTCCCACCTCCTCCTGGGCACGCAGCGCTGACTCATCCCTGGACTTCCTGGGGTCCACCCTCTGCCCCCCAGCTCTATCTAGCGGGACAGAGAGCCCTGGGTTGGCTGGGAGGCGGAGCAGCGGCCACTAAGCCCTTGTCCCTTCCTGGGTCGCAGCCTTCCCCGCTCCGAACGAGGGATGCTCCGGGGCAGGACAAGCTGCTCCAAACTCCTGGCCTCCCTGAGCGCCTCGCCAGGTGCCCAGTGCCGGCTGCCCGCATCTTTCCTGACGCGGGGCTCCCTTCCCTGCGGAAGCTCCTGCCCGCAGGACCGCGCTCACCCCCAGCCCCTCCCGCTGGACAGGGCTCACCCCGAGCCTGCCTTTGACGAGGGTAACCGGCCTGGAGGAACAAGACCGCAAAAGGCGACCACTTAGCACGGTCCGAGGCGCCCTCTGGTGGCCAGATCGCAGAAGGGGGCGTGCAGGAGGCAGCCGATCCATGATTCTCTCATCAGGGATGTTTCTCTCTCTCTCTCTCTCTCTCTCTCTCTCTCTCTCTCCTCTCTCTCCCTTCCTCTATAAAATCAATTTTAAGAAATATTTTTATAGCCCAAACCGGTTTGGCTCAGTGGATAGAGCGTCGGCCTGCTGACTGAAGGGTCCCAGGTTCGATTCCGGTCAAGGGCATGTACCTTGGTTGTGGGCACATCCCCAGTTGGGGGTGTGCAGGAGGCAGCTGAATCGATGTTTCTAGCTCTCTATCCCTCTCCCTTCCTCTCTGTAAAAAAAATCAATAAAATGTATTAAAAAATATGTTTATAATAGAAAGCCCAGTTCGGGGGGGGGGGGGTGTTCCCAATATGTGCCACCTGCCCTCTCTCTAACTGGCCTAAGAGCAGCGAGGGCCGATCTCCCCTGCATGGGAGGGGTCTGTGACCTTCTCAGTTGGTGTCTCAAGGGGTAGAGAGGTGGCAGGGGGGTGCAGTGGCAAGTGCTGAGGGCTGGGGTCAGTGGGTGAGGTGTGGGCTCTGACACTTCTAGGCTGTGTGCAAGCTGCAGGCCTCTCTGGGACCCCACTCTTCTGCGACAGGGCTGTTACGGGAAGTCACAGGGCAGGTCCCGAGTCCTCCTGGCAGCACCCCAGGCTGTGGTGAAGGGAGGACAAGCGAACAAGCACTCTGTGTTCCGGGCACAGCCAACTCACCTCAAGAACGGGGGCCACTTTTTCATTTGGGCTTGCCCATACTTGGATGTTTGGTTCAATACAAAAGAATTTTTTGCCTGGCCAGTGTGGCTCAGTGGTTGAACTCGACTTATGAACCGGAGGTCACGGTTGATTCCCGGTCAGGGCACATGCCCGGCTTACAGGTTCGATCCCCGGTGTGGGGCGTGCAGGAGGCAGCCGATCCATGATTCTCTCTCACCATGGATGTTTCTATCTGTCTCCCTCTCCCTTCCTCTCTGAAATCAATACAAACATATTTGTTTTTTAAAAGGAATTTTCAAATCACCTACTTCCCCTACCCGCCCAGACCCTCCATTTTTGACCCTGGCGTTCTAGGAAGAGGCACCTGTTTCCTTAGTGGTTTCCAGGACTCTGTGTGTGTCACTGTAAACCCCGACGGACATGCTGCCAATCAGAGGGCCCTTCCGAGGGCAAGAGTCTTCCTAACCTCAGTGGGGTGGGGTGTTCAGAGTGTCTCCCTGACCTGAACCCCACTTCCCAGAGGGCAGCCCAGAGCCCACGGCCTTCCTCTGGAGAGACAGGGCCCCCACACTCTGGCTGCCGAGGCCTGGGGTGCTGTCCTGACTGCATTGAGGAGAAGCCAGGAGTGGGAGCCCACGCTCCAGGGTCCTGTCTCTGCCATGTGATCATAACAGTCATTGAAGCCCCCAGTTTTCAGCGATTGAGTGAAGGAGCCAACAGGGCACCCCCCGGCCCCCAGGTCTGTCTATCTCCTCAGCCAGGCCCGACACTGTGGCAGTCTCTTTCCCTCTTTGACACCAGCCTCTTTATGTGCAAAGCAGAGCTGACAACAAAATATATCAACGCCCTCAGAGTTACGCAAGGAAGTGTCCAGCGAGTACACGCTCCTAAATGTAATCAGTGTTGCCACTTCCAGCACCGTTTCCCCCCGGACCCAGCATACTTACCCACCCTCTTCCCCGCCCAGGGGTACCTCCCCTTTCTCTGCTCCTGGGACCTGCACGCTCCCTCGCATGAGGCATCAGGACGCTGGCGCATGTGCATAATCAACACTTTAATCACTTCAAAGGTAGGCTTTGAGCAGCCCTGCAGGGTCCTCGCCAGCTGCTATGCCACGGCTGGCTCTGGGGCCGCCGCCCTGACAGGGGACCTGAGAGCTGGGTTCAAGGCTCAGCCCCTGGGCAGCACCAGGCTCCTGGTAGGACCCAACCCCACAGCAGGTGGTACTCACACTGCCAGCGGCCAGCGGACTTCTTGTGCTAAGGGGTCTGAGATGCTGCATGCCCGTCAGACCATGAGCGCCCTTCGTGGGATGCCCACAGGGCAAGGCTGGGCCAGACCCAGCAGGACAGACATCCCGGGGAGGGAGCCTGGCTCCCTACTCCCAGGTGGGCAGTGGCTTAGGAGCCTTGCAGGAGTGGTGGCTGCTGATCCGGGGACATTGCTCCAAGTGCAGGGCCAGACACGTGCCTGGACGGCGGAGGGTAGAGGTGCAGAGATTGTTTGAGGCGGCCAAGGGAGGTGAGCTGGGGGCTACCAGGTGACCAGCCTCAGCTCGATGGTCTCTCCATCCTTGGGTCTGTAGTCAGCAATACCTGCCGAGACAGGTGGAGCAGGGGTGTTAACAGGACCAAGGCCTCCTTCCCCCCGCCGTCCCATCTCATCTTCTGGACCTCCAGCTGAGGTCAGGGTCTGTCATATCTGCTCAGGTGTCCAGAGCCAGATGACCCTCTGACCTCAGCTGTGACCTAGGGTCCGTGAGGCCCACAGCCTCATTTTGTAGTGGGGCAGCCCCCAGAGGGTGGGGGGAAGAGTTGGCACACTGGAAAACCAACGCAAGGTGAGAGGAACCAGGGACCCTGACAGCGCCCGGTGGGCACGATCTCCATCGTCCCCGAGGGGCTGCCAGGAAGAGGGGCTTGCTCGGTGAGGTCTAGAGGGAGAGCCAGGACCACCAGGCAAGACTCCCAGGAGCCAGCCTCCACTCACTGGAGACAACCCAGGCCCCAGCTCTGTCACTCCCTATGGGCGTGGCTTTGGTCAGATTATTTAACCTCTGTGAGTGCTGGTGTCCCATTTCTGAAAGAGGGATAATGAAGACATCGCTAATGGGGCCCTCCCTCTCCCTAAGGGGGTGGGTTCCCTGCTGGACTGGAGGGCCAAGGGGTGGGAGGTGGAGGACTGAGTTCACTGGGCCCTCCCTCCCGGGCTACATCCTCCGGTCCTTATCAGTGATAGCGGCTTCCTCAGCTACCCCTTCGTTTATCAATCTGTTCAGAAGCCAGGCAGGGAAGGAGAATGCTTCTCCTGGGGCTCCCCTAGAAAGTCCCCACCTCCCATAAAGCACTGGGCCCCGTGGGTGGGACATGGTAAGCGCTGAATAGAAGTCCCGGGTGGCAGGAGCAGGGACAGATGGCCTTTAAGAGTCTGTCTGCACCCCTGTGTTCATAGCAGCACAATTCACCAGAGCTAAGGCTTGGAAACAGCCTAAGTGCCCATCCGCAGACGAGTGGATTAGAAAACTGTGGTACATCTACACAAGGGAATACTACGCCGCTATAAAAAAAAAAAAGAAGAGGCTTTTACCATTTGCAACAGCACGGATGGAACTGGGGAGCATTATGCTAAGCAAAATAAGCCCGTCGGAGACACGGAGAAAGATAAATATCACACGATCTCACTCATGTGTGGGATCTAATGATCAACATAAACTGATGAAGAAAAGTGCATCCAGAGACAGGGTAGCACTGAGCAGACCGTCCGGCCTCGGAGGGAAGGCGGGGTGGGGGTGGGGGGTGGTTAGAGATCAACCAAAGGACGTGTATGCATGCATATTAGCATAACCAATGGACACAGACACTGGTGGGGCTTATCCTTGGGGGTGGGAGTGGCAGGGGGTCAATCGGGGAAAAAAGGAGACATGTAATACTTTAAACAATTTAAAAAAATGCGTCTGTCTGGTGACTGGGCTGTTGTACAAAGATGCTCATGACAGTTTGGGGCAGAAGATGTAAAATTGGAGACAACCTAGCGGTCCATGCATCCCTCTCCATGCCCCCCTTTCTTTCTTCCTTCCTTCCTTCCTTTCTTTCTTTCTTTTTTGTTAATTCTCACTTGAGGATATTTTTTCCATGATTTTTAGGGAAAGTGGAAGAGAGAGGGAAAGACAGAGAGAAACATCGATGTGAGAGAAACACATCGATGGGTTGCCTCCTGCACACGCCTGACCAGGGCCCGGGCCGGGGAGGAGCCTGCAAGCTTGAGCATCAGTGATTATGTGAGGCTGGGGCCCAGGAAGGTTCAAGGGAAAGCTGGGATGAGTTGTCAAAGCCTCACTTTTGGGGACAGGGCTGGTGTGGGGGACACACCCAGAGGTGGCCGGCCGCCAGACTCACCTTGCTGCAGCGGGGTGTTGGGGGCTCGGACAAGCTGCCAGAACTCACGCTCTCCTACTTCTTTCCCCATCACAGAGGTCAGGTAGGGGCCAGACAAGCTGGCTCGGGTTCCATACCTGCCAAAGGGACAGGCAGCGAGGGAGAAAAGGTGACTCTGGCTCCCAGCGACCCAAGGACAGAAGTAGGAACTCAGGGCCAGGGCTAGCCAAACCCTTCCTGGCCCCCGTGTCATGGGTCTCACCTCCACCCCGCCTCTCCAGCCCCACTGTCACTGCCCATCAGGTGTCTTCAGCCCCTCTGTGCTGACCATGACCATGGCCTGCAGGAAGGGCACCTGTTATATTATCAACCCAGCAGCTGGGCCCTCTCTGAGGAGTGATGTAGAAGGGGTGAGAACCCGAAGCTGCCAGCATCACACATGAAATGCCAGGGAGAGAGGGTGATGCCAGGGTGCAGAGAGAAGCTGGAACATGGGGGAGAGAGGCACACAGTGGTAGCACTGGGTCCCTGGTTCTGGAAGTTTCTGTGGCTCAGGAGCACGCCCCCTCCAGTGGCTGGGTTGCTCAATTTTCTCTCTGCCTCTACATACGTCATGCTCCTCGTTATCAGAGAGCACTGGAGTTAGATTTCTTTCTTTTTTTTAAATATATTTTTATTGATTTCAGAGAGGAAGGGAGAGGGAGAGAGAGAGAGAAACATCAATGATGAGAATCATTAATCTGCTGCCTCCTGCACACCCCCCACTGGGGATTCAGCCCACAACCCAGGCATGGGCTCTTGACCGGAATTGAAGCGGGGACCCTTTAGTCCACAGGCTGACACTCTATCCACTGAGCCAAACCGGCTAGGGCTGGAGTTAGATTTCTGGTCCTTGTAACCAAGAACCTCCTTACGCACACCCCCTCTCCGAGCTCCTCGCCTCCAACTTTGCATTTCGCCAACCCATCTGGATGCCATAGCCAAAGGGTCCTCTTACAGTTCCACGGGCCATGTCCCTCCTCCCTCCAAAAGGCTGATCAATGCTTTGGGTCTTAGAGAGAGAGGGTTTTTTTATAATTTTAAGAAACAGAAACCCATTCAGGGTGACTTAAACAAAGGGAAAGTAATGTTTTAGGGGGTGTTACAAAGCAGCTCCCTTTCCCAGTCATCCCGTAACTCTGTGGGGCCACGTGGTCCCTAACATTGTGTGTGTGGGTCACATGGCTGCTCAGAGCACTTCTCTCTGCACACTGTCTGTCTGTTTTCCTCCTCTCTCTCTCTCTCTCTCTTTCTCTCTCTCTCTCTCTCTCTCTCTCTCTCTCTCTCTCTCTCTCTCTCTCGCCTGAAATTTCCTGGGTCCAGATGACCCCAAGGTGCCAGCGGTGGGCCCTCCCTGTCTGTTGGGAAATCCAACTGGGGCCAGAAACTGGGGCCCTCTCACACGGAGGCACATCTTTCTGGAAGAGAAGTCTGGGGTCTGGGTGACTTGATGGAAGGCACTCAACTTCTCTGGGCCAGATTCCCCACTGGTAACATGAGAAGCACCCCCATCTTATTTAGGCGTGACCCCGTTTCAGGGATGTGGGGTCAGGTGGGGTGAGGGCCGGGAGGTGGGGGGGGGGGGGGTCTCACATGAATCCTCCGAGCTCCTGGGCCTTCATCAGGACATCTTCCAAGGAGGACCCCGCAGGCACGGAGATGGAGTGTCTGTACGGTGGCCAGACACTGGGGACCTTCAGCAGCACATGGATGAACTCTGGGACTTGCATCGGTGAGGAGGTCACCGTCACTGGCTCCAACATGACTATACCCGGGAGAGAGGCAGGGTCAGCTGGTGTGAGGGCAGGGGGCCTGGGTGTTAGTCCTCCTTTCTTCCCTTGAAGACCTTAGGACCTACCAGGACCTCCTCCTTCCTTATGTCCCATCAACACCACCACTACCTGCTCAGCCGAAACCTGGCCTCCATCCCAGGCCACCCCCGTACCTTAGCCCCCACGTCCCCAGCCACCCAAGATCAGGCCCCTCAATGGTTTCTCTGCCTCCAGTATCCCCCATCCACCAACCTGCTACATAGCACCCAGGGGGCTCTCTCTAGAACAGTGGTTTCAACCTTTCTAATGCCACGACCCTTTAATACAGTTCCTCATGTTGTAGAGACCCCCAATCATAAAATTATTTTTGTTGCTACTTCATAACTGTAATTTTGCTACTGTGATGAATCGTCATGTAAATATCTGTGTTTTCCGATGGTCTTAGGCAACCCACAGGTTGAGAACTGCTGCTGTAGAGCCTAAGACCATCGGAAAACGCAGATATTTACATGACGATTCATTAACAGTAGCAAAATTACAGTTATGAAGTAGCAACGAAAATAATTTTATGGTTGGGGGTCACCACAACATGAGCAACGGTATTAAAGGGTCGCGGCATTAGAAAGGTTGAGAACCACTGCTCTAGAATCTGCATTTGCTCAGATCACTCCCCTGTCCTCTCTGAGGGTCTCCTCTCCTGTGCACTCTCCTGCCTGCCACTCCAGTCCATCCTCCCAGGCCCCACTCTTCATCCCGATCCCAGTCTTTACACCTCTGTGCCTTTGCTCCTGTGGCCTCCTCTCTGCCCTCCCTTTCCTCTTCTCCACCTGCACATCCCACTCACCCACGCAAGTCCCTCTCCCAGAGGAAGCCCTGACTCCGGCTGCTCACTGGGACTCATTATCTATAAATATAAAAGCCTAAGCGACCAAACAACGAAATGACCGAACGACCAGTCGCTATGACGCACATTGACCACCAGGGGACAGATGCTCAACACAGGAGCTGCCCCCTGGTGGTCAGTGCGCTCCCACAGCCAACCTCCTGGGGCCGGCCAACCTCCCGCAGTCCCTCCCCCCAGCCAGCTGGCCCTGATCGGCCCCAATCGCCAGCCAGGCTGAGGGACCCCACCAGTGCACAAATTCGTGCACCGGGCCTCTAGTAATGGACAAGAGCTAACCAAAATGTGTCACTCCCCATCCATTCATTCACTCACTCACTAAAACATTGATCACAGAAGGACTGGAGATTCCTGGTCTGCCCTGAGCTCTCCATTTGGTGTCTCCCTCCCCACCCGGTGAGCTGTTAGGAGCTGTGACCACATCTTAGCGGCCAGTGTGTCCCACGCACACCCACAAACCCCTGTTGACCCAACAAATCGGGACCAAACAGCCGCCCCTCACTGGGCCACACAGACTCCCAGGAGCGCCCTGCAGACTGAAAACAGCCGAGCTCCTGTGAGCAGCGTGGCTACTACCTCGTGGTGCCAGGCAGTCCGGGGAGATGAGGTCCACATAGCTCTTGTGGTTCAGGACAGGGAGTAGCTGGGAAATCATGAGGGCATTCTGGAAGGCCCCGTCCTGAAGGCTGGCCAACAGAGCGGCCCTCGCATTGAGGCAGGCTGTGCCCAACTCCGTCCCGGGCATAGGGGAGGTCATCAGCAGCTGGTGACAGAGTGGGGGAGAGGACGAGGAGGCGGATCAGCCAGCAGGGAGAAGCCAGGCCTCCCGGCGCCTGATGAGCCTGCCTCCCACCAAGCCACCAGGTGGACCCCAGTCCCAGAGCCTCCGTCCCACCTGCAGCGCCAGAGGGGTGCTGTAGACATTCCCAAAGTAGCCCTCGGGGGTCTGGGCCCTCAGGATCTTCTCCTGCGCTGTCCTGATGGCCAGGGTGATCCGGTGTCTCAGATCGGAGTTGAGGTTGGAGCGCTCCAGACAGGTGAAGGCCAAGCCCGCTATGGCCACTGTGTCTGCGAGGGACAGAGCCGATGGGAGCTGGGGTCAGGATCCCAGTCCAACGCCAATGCCGGACACAGTTGCTGCACCACACAGAAGCCCTCTCTGTTTTGCTCCTTATGGACTCGATCAGCACGGGTCCCAAGGAAAGGTGAGCAGGGGGCCCAAAGGGGTGGAGGCCTTCAGTTGGGGGGTCCGGCCCACTCACCCACAGAGAGGTGGCCCTGGTGGAGATGGTGGTCATGTTCCACGGCATAGAGGAGCTTGCCCACCACGCTGTCGTGGACCCGCTTCTGGTGGACACACAGGGCCAGGATGCTCAGGCCGTACTGGTAGTAGCTGGTGTGGGGGCGGCCCTTGTGATCATGCCCTGAAAGGGGAAAACCAAGGGGTGAGGGTGGCACCCCAGGCCTGAGGGGTTGCTTCTCTCCATCCCCTCCCAGCAACCAGCCCCACCAGCACACAGGACCCTGGGCCTATACTTTCCAACACCCTCCTCTGGGTCATGGGATCCTTTGCCCCTTCGACCCAGGCTCGCTGAGGCCCCGGGAAGCGTAGGGCGTTGTGCTTGGAGGTATAAAGCAGTGACAACAGGCAGGCGCCATGCAGCTGGGGCCTCCGACTAGCACAGTTCACACTCAGGGGAACACGATCAGAACTGAGACGTGGACGAGGTCCGAGGGGTGGTGTAACAGAGGTCCTTGAGAATCTGGGGAGTCAGGGCAGGAGTCTCCAAGGAGGTGATGCTGGGAGGGGAGGTGGGAGAGAGCTAGAGGGGGGTGGGGGTGGGGGGAGCCTTCCAGATACAGGGAACATATATGGAGACCCCGATTTGGGAGCTGAGAGGAGGCCAGTGTGGCTGGAGCCCATGGAGTGGCTGAGCCAGGGAGTAGGCTGGCAGAGCCTGGAGAGCAAAAAATGGCAGACAGCCTGGGCCTGTGGGCTGTGAACACAGCAGTGAGCAAACACCTGCAGGGTTTAAGTGGCACTAAAAGATCGGATTGGTATTTAAAATGCTCGCTCTGTGTGTGTCGGGTCAAGGCCGGAGGAGGAAAGTTGGCAGAAAGAGGACGAGGAGTCACTAAGAAGAAGGCTGTGTGGTTGCCCCAGAGGTGGATAGTCAGGTCCATCTTGGCGGCTGAGCAGCAAACTTGACGACCGAGGGCATGTGGAGCGCAGGAAAGGCTTGATCCAGGAAGGCCACTGGGGCGGGCCCACGCCTCTTCGTGGATAGTGAGGTAAGGAGAATGGAGGGCAGGAGCGAGGCCTGGAGAGAAAGGCCACCGTTCCGATGAGCCCACCCCAGGCAGACGGCGCCCCCTCACCAATGGACCTCTTCTCGTCCTCCAGGAACCGCTTCAACTGGGAGACCAGCCTGTCCCCCTTGTGGCCTCCGATAAACTCGCAGTTGGCCTTGAGAGCGAGCATGTAGAGAGCCAGCTGGCCCATGGAGGGCTTGGCCTGGAGGTCACTGTTGTCATCGCTGGGGGCAAGCCTAGGACAAAGGCAGTTAGCAACACTTCCAGGAGAAAATGCCACCCAGGTAAGCCTGGCGTGGGGTGCCGCCCCTTCCCCACCAACATCACAAAGTGGGAAAAAATACCAGCAGTTGGAAAACTTGCTAGAACCTTCCCCAAAACAGATGCAGTCAGTCAGGTCAGCTGTGAGGTGGATGCCACACATATTTCATAAAGGTGAAAAATTAAACTAAGGACAAACTCTGAGGGTCCTCCCATCCAAATGGCCTGAGCTTGCCCCGCCATGTTAGTCACCCTTCGCCCACGTATCTTCCCTTCCTTTCTTCTCCCTGCCCTGCATCTACTGCTCAAGACGGAGTCCAAGAAGGAGATGCTCCGTGGTGCACCTGATCCTTCATCTCTCATCCAAACTCCCACACTGGACCTCAGAACAGGCCTCCCTTAATCCCCTAGAAAGGGAGCACAGAGTCAGATGCTGCTTCTGAGCTCAGTTTGGAAGAGTGTGTGGTCATGGATTAGTGATGTCTGCCCCAGGCATGGAATAGGAGCACAGACACAGATGCTGCTTCTGAGCTCAGTGTGGAGGAAGAGTGTGGTCATGGATTAATGATGTCTGCCCCAGGCATGGAATAGGAGCACAGACACAGATGCTGCTTCTGAGCTCAGTTTGGTCATGGATTAGTGATGTCTGCCCCAGGCATGGAATAGGAGCACAGACACAGATGCTGCTTCTGAGCTCAGTTTGGTCATGGATTAGTGATGTCTGCCCCAGGCATGGAATAGGAGCACAGACACAGATGCTGGTTCTGAGCTCAGTTTGGTCATGGATTAGTGATGTCTGCCCCAGGCATGGAATAGAAGCACAGACACAAATGCTGCTTCTGAGCTCAGTGTGGAGGAAGAGTGTGGTCATGGATTAATGATGTCTGCCCCAGGCATGGAATAGGAGCACAGAGATGTGAGCTCATGGATCATGGATTATGATGTCTGCCCCAGGCATGGAATAGGAGCACAGACACAGATGCTGGTTCTGAGCTCAGTTTGGTCATGGATTAGTGATGTCTGCCCCAGGCATGGAATAGGAGCACAGAGTCAGATGCTGCTTCTGAGCTCAGTGTGGAGGAAGAGTGTGGTCATGGATTAGTGATGTCTGCCCCAGGCATGGAATAGGAGCACAGACACAGATGCTGCTTCTGAGCTCAGTTTGGAGGAGTGTGGTCATGGATTAGTGATGTCTGCCCCAGGCATGGAATAGAAGCACAGACACAGACGCTGCTTCTGAGCTCAGTGTGGAGGAAGAGTGTGGCCATGGATTAGTGATGTCTGCCTCAGGTACAGGAGGGTGCAGAAGCAGCACAAGGACCCTGTATTGGCATCTTCAGTCTAGTCAAACCAATTCCACTCAACAGACGGGAAAAGGCGCAAGGGTGGTGAAACGTGTCTAAGGTCTCCCAACCGATCAGTGACAGGCCCAAACCAGTACGCAGGTCTCCCGTCTCTTAGGATATGGAGCAAGACGGGGGGAGGGGGGGTGTGGAGAAGTGAGAGCATGGCGATACCTCAGGAGGCTCTGCTGGTAATCAACCTTGAGGCTGTGTAGGTAGAGGGCCTCCTTGGTGCTGGCCTCCAGGCTGGAGAGGCGCAGGCCCACGTAGATACTGGGGTTCAGGTGCTCCAGAGAGAGCCGGTCCATCCAGGGCAAGAGGCGCTGGCCGAGACTCTGCACCAGGCTGCTATCCACCTCGGGTATGTCTTAAGAAAGAGACCAGGCCACGTGAGGTCGCAGGGGCAGGCCACCAGCAAGGAACTGCTTTTACCTCACCAGGGCCTCCTCCTAGGAATACATGTCCCCACTCCACCTCCACCAAACACACGCTGCTCTAAGGGGAAATCTGGCCATCAAGAAAGGCAGAGTGGTAAAGGATGGAAAGCAGGTTATCCCCAAACAGCGGTTGGCATGGGCCAGGCAAGGGTGGTAGGTCGAGGACAGAGGAAGCTGGTTGCCAGGCAACTACTCTGCCCCTCAGGAGTGACAGAGAGACTGGAGGCCAAGCCATGTGGGGTGCCCTCCAGGCACCATGCCTGACCTCCTCTGGTCCTCACGCCAGCCCCTTGATGAAGGGACTGTCATCACTGCTTTGCACGCTCACCTCGGTCCAGTCTCTTCCCTTAGGGAAGGTACCTGAGCTCAGCAGGTGGCTTTGCAGTCACCTTGGACTGGACTTCTCCCCACCTACAGCCTCCAGGTCGCTGCAGGGCTGCGCTCTGTCCTCTGTGCCCTGTCCCAGGATCTAAGCAGGGGGCCCCTCCCAAAGGAACTGCCGGCGGAGTGCGTCCTGGGCCTCCTCTCACTCCCATGGCCCCATCTCTTCCGGTTTGGGTCCTACCACCTTACATCTGTTTTCACCAAATCATAGATCTCTCTCTCTTCTTTTAAAAATATATTTTATTTTGATTTTTTACAGAGAGGAAGGGAGAGGGAAAGAGAATTAGAAACATCAATCAGCTGCCTCCTGCACACCCCCCAACGGGGATGTGCCCACAACCAAGGTACATGCCCTTGACTGGAATTGAACCTGGGACCCTTCAGTCCGCAGGCCGATGCTCTATCCACTGAGCCAAACCGGTCAGGGCCAAATCATAGATCTCTTTTGCTATGAAAGCAAGAAGGCAGGGGGAGTGGAATGGGGGAGGTAAGTATAAGGGCTCTTCTTACCCTTTCTATCTTAGAGTCTTTCTGTGTATTTGTCTCCATTTCTGTCTGTCTGTGTGTCTGTCTCCATTTCTCTCTCTCTCTCTCTGACCAGCCTGTCTCTCTCTCTGATCATCTGTCCCCTCCACATTCCTTTCCTTCTATCTTTTCTTCAAAATGGCGAGGGAATCACCTGCCGCCAGCCGTGACCTTGGGCAGGTGAGTCAGCCGGGGGTGAGAAGAGATAAGAAGAGGAGCTGGAGCAGTAAACAGCCTCCTTAAAAGGAAGGCGCCAGGCAGATTCACTCAGGGTCATAAAGTGCCCGGGCCCAGCACCCTTCCCCCTGGAGCCTCCTGCACCCGGGGGGCCCAGCCCTGCCCGCTGAGGCCTGCCTGGCATGGCCGCTCCGAGGTGCAGGAGCCCACCTCGCACAGGTGTTAGTGCAGCATCCCTGTCCGTGTCCCAGAGCGCGGAGCTGGGGAAGCAGGTGTGTGGCACACACACAGGGGCGGGCTGGGAGCGGCCTTAGCCCGTTTTGCAGGTGAGGGAATCAGGCTGAGAGTGACTAAGTGACTCGGCAGCAGCAAGCAAGCCCACAAACCCCGTCCCGGGCTCTCCAGGCTCCACGGGAAGGCGACTTTAAGGATGTTCCCAATGGCCCTGGCCGGTGTGGCTCAGTGGATAGAGCATCGGCCTGCGGACCCAAGGGTCCCAGGTTTGATTTGATTCTGGTCAAGGGCACGTACGTCGGTTGTAGGCTCCTCCTCGACCCAGGTCCTGGTCGAGGCTTGTGCAGGAGGCAACCAATTGATGTGTTTCTCTCTGTCTCTCCCTCTCTCTAAAAATCAATGGAAAAATCGGGTGAGGATTGAAAATAAAATAAATAAAATGTTCACAATCAGTGAGGTTGGGGACCAGGTCCTAGGACTCCCCTGAGCACTGTCTAGACAGGAGCCGAGAGTCAAGAGCTACGGGGTCTGGTGGCACTTGAGGGACCCTGGCTGGAGGCTCCTGGTGCCCCTGACCTTGCTCTGGAGTTCTGAGAACCGAGTTGGCAAAGCCAGATTCCTGGAAAGGGGGACCTGGGGCAGGTCACCTCGCCCCTGCAACATTTGACTGCTTCACCCACCACATGGACATGACCGGACCTGCCTCTCGGCTTCTCCAAGGATCCCAGGAGACCCTGGTGGTGAAAGTGTATGGCAGGGCATCCTGTATGGGCAGAGCACAGAGGGAGGAAGGCAGGTGGGTGGCCCCGGAGTCCAGAGGCTGCCCTTCCTGCCTGGCCCCAGGGCCCCGGCAGCCCCAAGCCTGTCACTCAGACTCACAGACAGGTCCCGAGAGGCCCCTGGGGTCCGGCCCTGGTACACAAGGAACACAGTGCCAGGGCCTGACGCGTCTCCCCAGCAGGGTCTCCATACTCACTTCCCTCGGCCAGTTTCTTTCTTTCTTTCTCTCTTTCTTTCTTTCTTTCTTTCTTTCTTTCTTTCTTTCTTTCTTTCTAAAATATATTTTATTGATTTTTTACAGAGAGGACGGGAGAGGGATAGAGAGTTAGAAACATCGATGAGAGCGAAACATCGATCAGCTGCCTCCTGCACACCCCCTACTGGGGATGTGCCCGCAACCAAGGTACATGCCCTTGACCGGAATCGAACCTGGGGCCCTTGAGTCTGCAGGCCGACGCTCCATCCACTGAGCCAAACCGGTCAGGGCTCGGCCAGTTTCTTTTCCTCTTTTTGTATTTCAGTTCCTGTGTTGCCCTCAGTTCCTTAGAGATCCTGCCCCAACCTCTCTCCCCGAGTCGGTGGCCTCGTGGCTACCTCAGACGCCCTCCCCACCACCCACAGCCCCGATTTGCCTCTTGACTGGCTTCGTGAGTCCCTTCACTAGAACAGAAGCTGTAGGAGGACAGGGACTGGCTCTGTCTTGCTCTCTGTTCTTCCCCCAAACCCTAACACCTCGCCTGTTCCTGGAAGGCTCAACGTTGACTGGATCAATGCACAAATAAATGACTGAATGGACGGAGGCGATCGTGTCGGGCGGGGAGTCGGACATAACATTAATCTCAATACCACGTGCGAAATGCTGAGGCCCAGCTGAGCCCCGGCCAAGCCCAAACTGCTGTGAGAGCCCAGAGAGGCAGGCCGATTCGTCGTACCCCGTCCCACATCGGCACCTCGGTTTCCCCAGCGAGAGGAGGCGCTTGAACAAGAGGATCCTTTCTCCTAAGGACCCAGGAGGAAAGAGGCACGGGAGGTCTGGTACTTACTGCAGATGTCAGCGAGAGCCCCCAGGGCCCCCAGCAGCAGGAGGAGCGCCCCAAGACGCCCCATGGCAGCGGCAGGTGGGTGAGCAGCAGACGGGGATCTGGACGGGGAACTCCTGGGGCTGGCCCGGCAGAGGCTGTCCTGGCCACGGCTGGTGGGCTGGTCGCTGCTCCGAGAGGCAGGTCCCTGTCACTGATTAATCTCTCCACGTCTGGCAGCGCGCTGCGAGGTCAGCAGAAACAAAAACGGGGCAAGGTCTGTCGCGGCGGGGAAAGGAAGGCCAAAGAGCAGAGGAAGGAAGGGCACCGCGGCCTTCCTGGAGGTAGGGGCAAGGGGAGGGCGAGGGCGAGTAGGGGTGGTGTGGGACGTTTCGAGGCCAGCCTCCTTTTGTCCTTCTGTCCTGAGAGCCCGCCATCGGATCTGCCCAAGTCTACCTAACTGCACCTGTAGGGTACCCCCCAACTGTTCCAGCGGTGCATGGGCAGTAGGGGGGTGCCTACCTGCTGCCCCTCACAGAAGGAGCCCCTGGAAGTGCCTACACAGGCCCGGGACAGGGAGCAGAACGGGGGAAAAGCTGCGGTGGTCACGTGATCGAGACTGCTGCAGTCAGCTGCTCTCCGCCCGCCCAGAAGGGTGGGGCTGGCTGAATTTTTTTAACCGACCGGGAAACTTGGAAGCACCCTGGAGACCAAACAAAACAAGTTAAGGGACAGGATGTAATCATTTGAGACACAAAGCCATGGGCAGCCGCGGGGTTGTTTATCAGGACTAGAAAAGTAACCTTCAAAAAAAAAAAAGTCTCTGCAAGGAGAGAAAAGGAAGGATTTCTCATCTGCCCGGCCCCACAGGCAGATCAGTGTACAAGGGTTAACGCTGGCTATGCTGTGTGACCTTGGCCAGGTCACTTAACCTCTCTGAAGTGGAAACACTTTCTCCTGTGTGAGAGGAAAGAGTTGGGCGACATCCTTCTAATGAAGCTCCCTTCCAGCTCCACTTGTGAAGATGTCCAGCGCTTAAAACGCCTCTAATCATTTCCAAATCAGCTTTTTTATTGCCATCATTTTATGGCAAATAGCCAAGGTTCATTCTTTCAAGATAATGTTTTGTGGTGGGGTTTTTTTTTTGTGCCTGACTTATCACAAGTCAAGCTCTTGATATAGATAAATACAGTCATATACCTCATTTCAATCAAGGATGGCCTGTATATACAGTCACATACCTCATTCAATCAAGGATGGCCTGTATATACGTCATATACCTCATTTCAATCAAGGATGGCCTGTATATACATGGTAGTCTCATAAGCTTATAATGGAGCTGAACAAATTCTATTGCCCAGCGATGTTGAAGCCAACATAGCATCATAGTGCAGATGCTACAAAAACCAATGAGGCCGTGGTTGAGATGGCAGACAACTCTTACCCTGGGTGTGGATGCGGATGGCATTGAGGAGCTCCTAGCGGTCATTCTTGAGGAACTGCCTAGTGAGGAGTTGTTGGAACTGGACCAGGAATGCATCGCTAAAGAAGAGGCAGAGAGCCCTAGCTGGTGTGGCTCAGTGGATAGCGTGTTAGCCTGTGGACTGAAGGGTCCCAGGTTCGATCCCCGTCAAGGGCACATGCCTGGATTGTGGGCTCGATCCCCAGTAGGGGGCATGCAGGAGGCAGCTGATCCATGATTCTCTCTCATCATTGATGTTTCTATCGTTCTCTCCCTTCCTGTCTGAAATCAATTAAAAATATATTTTTAAAAAGCCATGTGGTAAGATGGGGATCTGGCACTGGCTCGCTCACTGCTTGACAAGCAAAGAGGGTGCCAACCTAGACAACCTTGGCATATGGGGCTGCTGCTCTAACCAATTGAGCTACCCAGCCAGAGCTGAACACGTTTTTTTTTTTTTTTTTTTTTAAATATATATATTTTATTGATTTCTTACAGAGAGGAAGGGAGAAGGATAGAGAGCTAGAAACATCAATGAGAGAGAAACATCGATCAGCTGCCTCCTGCACACCCCCCACTGGGGATGTGCCCACAACCAAGGTACATGCCCTGGACCGGAACCAAACCTGGGACCTTTCAGTCCGCAGGCTGACACTCTATCCACTGAGCCAAACCGGTTTCGGCTGAACACGTTTTATTGCACTGTCATTGACGTAAAAATTAACGTACAGTTAACGACATATCAACAAGGGCATGCAACTGGGAAACCATGGCCACAATCAAGATTATGAACATGCCCATCACCCTGAAAAGTTTCCTCCTGCCCCTCTGTAATGCCTCCTTCTCACCCCCTGGCTCCCCCATCCCTAGGCATCCATTGATCTACTTTCTGTCACTTTCCAGAACTTTATATTAATAGAATCATTCCGTATATAACATTTTTTTCCTGGCTTCCCCCATTCAGCATAATTATTTTGAGATCTGTCCGTGTTGCCCTATGTATTTTTATTGCTGAGTGATATTCCATTGTATGGATAGACCAACATTGGTTTATCCGCTCACCTGCTGGTGGACATCTGGCTTTTACAGATTGGCTTCTTTCGCGTAGCAACCTGCATTTAAAATGTATCCGTGTCTTTTTATGGCTGGATAACCCATTTCTTTTTATTGCTGAATAGTATTCCATTTTTTGCATATTACCACAGTGTACTAGGTGTACCGGTTAATAATGTGGATTTTTTTCAAGAGATGGAGTTACACATATGTTGATTTATATGCAACTTGATATGTATGCTATTTTGTTGTATTGACAACAAGCTTCAAAACTTCATATGTCAAATTTTCTGAAGGTGTTAACATCGTAGCTATTTTTACGCTTAAAAATGTCGAATTTCGTGCCAAAAAAAAGAGCATTTGCGGGAAGTTTTAATTCATTACTTTATTTTGAAGAAAAGTGCTGCTGAAAGCTTCGGGAAGCTTATGGTGAACATGCTCCACCTCAAGATACTTGTGAACGCTGGTTTAAACGCTGTAAAAGGGATGATTTCGATGTGAGAGACAAAGAACGTCCAGGTCAACCGAAAAAGCTTGAAGACCAACAATTACAATCATTATTGGATGAAGATGCGTGTCAAACTCAAAAACAACTTGCAGAAAGACTAAACCTTGCTCAGCAAACAATTTCCGATCGTTTACAAGCAATGGGAAAGATTTTAAAGGAAGGAAAATGGGTGCCACATCAACTGAACGAAAGACAAATGGAAAACCGAAAGTCATCAGTAAAATGCTGCTTCAACGGTATGAAAGCAAGTCTTTTTTGCATGGAATTGTGACTGGCAATGAAAAGTGGATTTATTTTGAGAATCCCAAACGCACAAAATCACGGGTTGATCCAAGTCAACCATCAACA
The DNA here is from genome assembly GCA_025583905.1 of Ia io. Classification (NCBI taxonomy): domain Eukaryota; kingdom Metazoa; phylum Chordata; class Mammalia; order Chiroptera; family Vespertilionidae; genus Ia; species Ia io. The sequence goes on from JAJQQW010000023.1 coordinate 3,688,058, forward strand.
TCGACTGCAAGGCCCAATCGCTTCGGAAAGAAGACAATGCTCTGCGTTTGGTGGGATCAGGAAGGTGTGGTGTATTAGGAGCTTCTAAAACCAGGTGAAACCATTAATACTGATCTCTACCGACAACAAATAATCAATCTGAACCACGCGTTGATCGTAAAACGACCAGAATGGGCCATAACAGCGGTCGGCAAACTGCGGCTCTCGAGCCACACGCGGCTCTTTGGCCCCTTGAGTGTGGCTCTTCCACAAAATACCACGTGCGGGCGTGCACGTACAGTTCGATTGAAACTTCGTGGCCCATGCGCAGAAGTCGGTTTTCGGCTCTCAAAAGAAATTTCAATCGTTGTACTGTTGATATTTGGCTCTGTTGACTAATGAGTTTGCCGACCACTGGGCCGGAAGACACAGCAAAGTAATTTTGCTTCATGATGACGCACCATCACACACTTCAAAACCAGTTAAAGACACGTTAAAAGATCTTGCGTGGGAAGTATTAACCCACCTGCTGTATATAGCAGACCTTGCTCCTTCAGATGACCACTTGTTCCCAATCGATGGCACACGGGTTTTCTGAGCAGCACTTCAAAACGTATGAAGAAGGGGGAGAGACCAACCAAAGGACTTGTATGCATGCATATAAGCCTAACCAGTGGTCACGGACAACAGGGGGGTTGGGGCATACGTGGGGAGGGGTTTGGGGTGGGGATGGGGGGATGAGGACAATTATGTGATACCGTAATCAATAAAAAAAAAATAAAAATTAAAAAAAAGAAAGTAAAAAAAAAGTATGAAGAAATGGAAAATTGGGTCTTTGAATGGTCTGCCTCAAAACAAGAAATGTTCTATTGGGACAGTATCCACAAATTACCTGGAAGATGGGGGAAATGTGTAGCTAGCGATGGACATTACTTTGAATAAAGCACTTTTGATGTTTCTCTTGAAATTATTGTGTTTTCTTTGATTACAAAATCTGAATTTTTAACTGGTTAAAAGCTAATCCGGTACTGGTTAAAAATTTGGATACCCGTTAAAAATGCGGATGAGCCATTAACAGGTTAAAAATGCGGGTTAGCTGTCAACTCGGCTTTCCTCCCACCACTCTGGCAAGTTCCAGCAAGGTCTTTGCCAGCTCACCTTTCCCTACCCAGTTTTCATTTCATTTTTTTCACCGTTTGTGGAATCGCTGGTTTTTAATTTTATTTTAAAGTAAGTAACAAAATTCACATTATTGTCAACAAGCACTGGCCAACGTCTGCACTGACCTCTAAAGAGTAAGTTCTATGACCATGACCTTGAGCTGGGTCACCTTCACAAGGACCTCAAATTTAAAAGTTTGAGTCCATCTTCAAATGGAGTTTGGAGGCCTGAGGGAGAACCCGTTAAAGAAATTTAAAATTGTATCTTACTTTCCAAACCACACTACCTTTGGTGTGAGTATGTGTTCAAAGTTTGTAATTATCCTTTGGAGAACACAATACAAAAATTCTCGTGTACATATTAAAAGCTCAGGTGTGTTCAGTGCACATTCAAATACACTGCGAGCTCTGAACGCTGGCCTTGCATCATTTTTCAACCTACCCCGGCTAAGGCTCAGAAAGTATAAGTGGCCTCTCTGGTTTCTCTACCCCTGTAGCATAAAAGTCAGCTTTAGCTTTCTTTTACCCACATAGCAGCTTTATTTTACCCACACAACTAACGGAAAAGCCGATGGCGAACGAACCGAGCGCAACCTCATTCAGTGACCCAGGGGGGGGTGGGGGGGCCACTGTTAGGCTTGGGGGCCTAGTACCAACGACACCTAGCAACCGTTACCACGACAACAGGATGCGTTCCCTCCCGCTCTAAACGCGGTTCCCCTCTGCTTCCCAGAAGGCACTGCGCTGTTTACAAGCCTTCCGCCCCTCTCCATCCCAACATGCCACGGGGCTCCGACGCCGTGGGTTCGTCTTCGTGATAATTATTGAGATGCCTTAACGGGGGTCCCTCGTTTAGACGTTGAAACGGTCTGCAATAGAATAATAGGTGGAAAAAGCTCAAAAGAGCGGACTTAGTGGTTTTTTTTTTTTTCCCTCCTTAAATCGTGAGGAGGAAAGCCCCGTCTGTGCCTAGACGCGCTCAGGCACCTTGTTGGGCAGCCTGCGCAGACAGGCTGCGTGGGGGCCTCGGGGCCTGAGGCAGGGCACGTGCGGGAGGAAGTGGCGCTGTCCGTCCGCGCGGCGCTCCAGGCCCCTTCAGCGTGGAGCCATGGGAGGCCTGGAGAAGAAGAAGGTGAGTGGGGGAGATCCCGGGGGAGGGTGGCGAGGGGGAGCCTCGGGAGGTGGGAAACAGGGGCGCGGCGGGGCCTGGGGACCCCCGCCTTTCCCCGGCCTTGGCCCCTCCTGGGTACCGAGAGGATGGGCGAGGAAGGCAGCACTTGTCCGGTGAAATCCGGGGGGAGAACCCTGGAGGAGGATTGTAAAAAGAGTCGATAACCAAGCGTAGCGTCCCCCGAAAAGCAGGTGTAGCCGAAAGACAGCTGCTTACGGAGTAAAGAGTGATAGCCGTGGCGTCAAGTTCTCCATGACGTCGAACTCATCATCTCCGAGACTCGTTACCCCCTTTTTTTCTGGAACCCAAACTATCCAAGATTGTTAAGTGTGCTGTGGAAAAGGGAGCAAACGAGGGCTGTGTTTGGTGACTGTGGGCGATCCGTAAACATACCCCTCAAGAGGCTGCAGGTTTATCTCGAGGGCTGCACTTGGCCATGGAGGTCCCTGCCCCCTGACTCCCGAGAGAGATCGTGTTTAGAGAGGACATGCTTGGTGAGCCTTGCACGGAGCTTGGTACGGTGCACTGCTCCTCTTTACCAGGGAGACCAGAGATCTGAGTGCCAGGCAGCATCTTGGCGTCAGAGACATCCAGATGGTTGCCCCGTTGGACTAGGCCAGTGGTCGGCAAACTCATTAGTCAACAGCCAAATAATATCAACAGGACAACGATTGAAATTTCTTTTGAGAGCCAAATTTTTTAAACTTAAACTATATAGGTAGGTACGTGGTTATTAACTTAGGGTACTCCTGAGCTGGCCTTTGCTAAAAACTCAAGGGGCCACAGAGCCTCATGTGGCTCGAGAGCCGCGGTTTGCCGACCACTGGACTAGGCCTTTTGTTTTGCTTACCCTCCTGGCATCTCGCTGAATGCTTGGGACGTGGTCGAGGTCCTGTTATTGCCTGTTGAATGGATGAGTGGGGAAGGGGAGAGGCTTTGTGGCTTAGAGCCTTGTATTCTCAACCAGGGAATATCACCCCCAAGGGAACGAAAATTGGTCGGCGTGTGTGGTGGCGAGTCTTAGATATTACAATGGTTTCTGGCCCTCTAAAGGACCACATGACACAAACAGATCTACAGTATATCTGTGGTATTAACATTTTATGGGGTGGCTGTGAGTGGGGGCGATTAAGGGGGGAGAAAGGTCTAAAAAGACTTTTGCTGGTGGGGGTGGGTGATGATAAAAAAGTTCAGAACACTGGCTTAGTGGAGTAGGCACTGAGGTTCTGGACTCAGACCTAGGTTTGACCCTCAGCCCCAGCTCTTGAAAAGCTGTGTGAGCTGGGTGATTTCACTCAGCCGTCTCCTCCCAGGTGATGGGAGTTTCACGGCACCCACCTCACAGTGTTGTGGGGATTCAATGAAATGATGTGCGGAAATCGCTAATCGTAATGGCCAATACTTGGAGCTACTCCTAAGTGCTACGCACAGTACCTGATCCATGCAGAGGTGTGTGTCCTTTATGCTGACTCCTGCAAGGACAGTGCAGGAGAGTTCATTCAGGCAGACAGGCTCCCTCCCTACAGCGTTTCCTATCCCAGGGGGCCACTTATTCAGAGATGCTTGCCTCTAGCACGAGGCATGCCCAAGATCGATGTCAGTCACTTCAATCATTGCTAATGGAATTTTTTATTTTTTCTCCCCAAGTATGAACGAGGCTCTGCCACCAACTACATTACCCGAAACAAAGCCCGGAAGAAGCTGCAGCTGAGCCTGCCCGACTTCAGGTGAGGTTGGAAAGGCGTGGAATAGGGGGGGCCTCGGGGATGCTTGGGGAGTGAATTACACAAGGAAAACGCAGCTGCATCCCTGTCTTCCCTGCGCTGCCACGAGCTCCATCTGGAATTCTGACATTCCTCCTCTTTCTCACCTGGCCTAGCTTTAGTAAGCTATGCTTTGCCAGGTGTGGTCTGTGGGGAAGCCAGGAGGAGACCCGGGTTACGCTGAACAGAGTCATCAGGATGGGCCCCCTGGTACAGCACACCGCTGCTCTCTGTCTGGGTCTGTCACCCATCTCCTTCCTTCTGGCAGAGGAGACCCCTGGCCCTACAGCTAGGGGTTCTCAACTCCTTGTGGAGTCAGCTCCAGACTCCTGCACAGCCTGCAGGCCCTGCCACCTGGCCCACTTTTAGTCCCTCAGGTGTGCCCAGCATTTCCCACCCTGACAGCCTCTGTCCTTCTCAGGACACTCTTCCCACTGTGTGTGGCTGAAAGGTTGGCTTCTCAGCAAGGTCTTTCCTGACTCCTCTTGCCAAAAGCGGTGCCTGCCGTCTGGCCCCTCTCTCCATCCTGATTGTTTCCTCTCTGGTGCTTGTGACAGTCTGCATCATGTGACTGCCAGTCTCCTCACTAGGATGTGAGTTCTCCAAGAGCAGGCCGCCGTGCTCCCTGTTCAGTGCTGTTTTCCAGGCCCCGCGTGGCCGGTGCCCAGCACGTTTACTGACGGAAGGAATGGGCTTTGTCTTCCAGGCGGCTGTGCATCCTGAAGGGCATCTATCCCCACGAGCCCAAACACAAGAAGAAGGTGAACAAGGGCTCCACGGCAGCCCGGACGTTTTACCTGATCAAAGACATCAAGTTCCTCCTCCACGAGCCCATCGTCAACAAGTTCCGGGAATACAAGGTGAAGCCTGGGCTCAGGGGTCTGTCTGGCTGGGTGGGTCGCAGGTTAGGACCCACCAGCTGTGACCTTGGGCAGATTGCTTGGTCTCTCTGAGTCAGCCTGTGGAAGGAGTATTGTGAGGACTGGCTGAGATCATGAATGTTGTGAGGACTGGCTGAGATCATTTGCACAGAACCTGGCAAGCGGTTAATGCTTTACCTGTTGTTCTGTTCCCCTGGTTCTTTGGGAAAAGAGTAAATTTACTGCCTCTGAGGCAAGGATCGCCCTATCTCAGGGGCTCTCAGGTGTGTTTTTCTGCCCAAAGACACCATGTTACTCAGTTCTTTCTGGAATTGCTCCCAGGAGACTAAGCTTTTCATTCCACAAGTAGAAACCATTAAGTGCTGAAATACCACAGGGAAAGCAGAAACCTGTTTATACCAAATGCAAATACTAATCGAAAGTAGACTGCTGATACTGAAGCCTTTGCCAAGCAAGCAGGGCCAGGCTGAGGCCCTCCGTGGGAGGGATGGGGCGCCACCTGGTGGCCTCAGCTAGCAGCTGGCCCTCTTGGCCAGCCAAGTCCAAGGAGGTGGGTGGCTGACCCTGTTTTGCTGCTGTTTTTTTGTTTTGTTTTTGTTGTTTTTTTAAAAAATATATTTTTTATTTCGGAGAGGAAGGGAGAAAGAGAGAGAGGTAGAAACATCAATGATGAGAGAGAATCACTGATTGGCTGCCTCCTGCACACCCCACATTAGGGATCGAGCCTGCAGCCCAGGCATGTGCCCTGACTGGGAATCGAACCGTGACCTCCTGGCTCATAGGTCAACGCTCAAATCACTGGGCCACGCCAGCTGGGCTACTGCTGGGTTTTAAAACTCAGTCATGATCACCTAACGATGCATTTCTCAGACATGTCCCCATTGTTAGGTGATTTTGTCATTGTGTGAACATCAGTGTGTACTTACACACACCTAGACGGTATAGCCTACTACACACCGAGGCTCTATGGCAGGCGTCCTCAAACTACGGCCCACGGGCCACATGCGGGTGTTTTTGCCATTTTGTTTTTTTTACTTCAAAATAAGATATGTGCAGTGTGCGTAGGAATTTGTTCATAGTGTTTTTTAAACTATAGTCCGGCCCTCCAACGGTCTGAGGGACAGTGAACTGGCCCCCTGTTTAAAAAGTTTGAGGACCCCTGCTCTATGGGATAGCCTCTTGCTCCCTCGCTACAAACCCGTAACAGCACCGATACAAAACAACCCGAGGTTAAATCAAGCCCCAGAGAGCACGATGCCGTCAAGAGATGCAGTAAACGCAAGATGTATGAGGCTGCTGCCAGCGTAACACAGCATGCAGTTTTACGACAAACTTTTTTTTTTATGAGTAGAAATGGTGCACTTTAAAATGACAATACAAAGTATAGTATATTGCCGAAACCGGTTTGGCTCAGTGGATAGAGCGTCGGTCTGCGGACTGAAAGGTCCCAGGTTCGATTCCGGTCAAGGGCATGTACATTGGTTGCGGGCACATCCCGGTGGGGGGTGTGCAGGAGGCAGCTGGTCGATGTATCTCTCTCATCGATGTTTCTAGCTCTATATCCCTCTCCCTTTCTCTCTGTGAAAAATCAATAAAAATATATTTAAAAAAAAAAAAAATAAAAAAAATAAAATATAATTACAAAAAAAAGTATAGTATATTAAATGCATAAGCCAGTAACACAGTCCTTTATTATCATTACCAAGTGATATGTACTGTACATAGTGCGTGTACTTTCATACCACTAACAATGCAGTAGATGTGTTTACACCAGCATCACCACAAACACATGAGTAACGCATTGTGCTCCGACAGTACGATGGCTATGACGTCAACAGGTGATAGGAATTTTTCAGCTCCGTTATACGCTGAGTGGCCAGATTATGATGATCTCTGAATGCATAATAATCTGGCCACTCCGTGTATTTGTATCTCAAATGGGTACCAAAAGTATTCTAGACTTTTGCTGGAGATCAACCACCTATTTGCCCTGAGCTTTCTATCAGCCAGTGCAAAGGGGAAAACTGATCAGGTGCACGATTTATAGTATCTTTGATATCAAATAAATGAGGTACTCAAGAGAAGTATACTGAGTGGCCAGATTATTATGCATTCAGAGATCATCATAATCTGGCCACTCAGTGTAATCTTATGGGATCACTGTTGTATATGTGGGCTCTGTATTGACTGAGATGTCGTTATGTGGGCTCTGCTCATCAGTCGGGGTCAGTTTTGATGTTCCTTGGAGTTGGCTGTTTTGCAAACCTTGGGCTAAGGGAGCAGGTGGCACAGCCACACAGCTTCAGGGGCTTTGAGAGTCCTCCCGCCCCACGCATCCATCCCTCCTCCACAGATGAGGGCTCTCCAGGAGCCTCTGCCCCAGCATCAGCTGGCTCTTCCTCTCTCCTAGGTGTTTGTCCGAAAGCTCCGGAAGGCCTATGGGAAGAGTGAGTGGAACACCGTGGAGCGTCTGAAGGACAATAAGCCCAATTACAAGCTTGACCACATCGTCAAGGAGCGGTGAGCTGGGGGCTCAGTCTTAGCACTGGGGGTACAGTGGGGAACAAGACCAAGACCCTGCCCAAGCTGCGAGCCGCCTATTGGAGGAAGCAGACCAAAAATCAAACTGCCAAATGGCTGTAATGATTGCAAGTCATAGTGAGTGCCAGGAGGGATGCTCACTGTGTGCAGGGAACTGGGGGGGCACATGTTAGTTGTAGGCTCATGAGAGGAGGTATCTCTGAGGAGAGAACTTGGAGCCAGCCAGAGGAAGCACAGTCCAAGCAGAGGCAACAGCACGTGCAAAGGCCCTGGGGTAAGAGAGAGCCTGAGTTCTGGGGAGTGCACACCGGGTGCGTGGTCAGACCTGGAGGGTATGGCTAGACACCTGATCCTAACCGTCCCTTCTCCAGCCTTCTCACTAGTCCCACTCACTCATTGTCTAAATCAGTGGTTCTTAACCAGATTTAAGAATGACTTGGATGGGAGGGTCTACGGGTTTTTAATGGGTAGATGCCAGGGATGCTGCTAAACACCTTACAGTGCATAGGACAGTCCCCATGACACATAACCGCCTGGCCCCGAATGGTGATAGTGGTAAGATTCCGAAACCTAGGGCTAAATGAACGACCATCCTCTCTTGGGGGCCAGTTGCCTGGGAACATTTAGCTTAGGCCCGATGGACTTGCCTTCATGGAGTCAGCCCAGCCAAGGGCTGGTGCAGGAAGAGCCGTGGCCTAGGAGCGCAACAGCTGGCATTCTCGCCCCAGCCCCGCCACCCACGAGCTGGGTGGCCCCCACCCTCCTCCGTGGCCCACTCGGGCAGCGCCACATTTTCCTGCTTCCTGTCCTGGACCTCTAGATGGATTTCCTTTGACCTGAAGTTTCCACCTTGAGAAAGAGAGCCATTGGCTTGGCCCGCCCTCTTTGACCACAACATATGAAAGTGGTCCAAGTCCAAGTCCTTGCTTGCAGTGTGTGTCCTGGGGACTCCATCAGGGTTTCTCTGATCTTCAGAGCTCAGTGGGCATGTTCTGGTTCCCTGGTTCCTCCCAAGGCTGTGGGGAGGCTGGTGCTGACAGGCCCCTTCGTGGCAAGGCCTCGCCTGGGGGATGGGGCCTCCAGGGTGGCACATAACCAAACCTGAGGGTGCTGCCCTCCGGCCACGCAGGTACCCCACCTTCATAGACGCTCTTCGGGACCTGGACGACGCCCTCTCCATGTGCTTCCTCTTCTCCACTTTCCCCCGGACCGGCAAGTGCCATGTGCAGACCATTCAGCTGTGCCGCAGGCTCACGGTGGAGTTCCTGCACTACGTCATCGCCGCCCGCGCCCTGCGCAAGGTGAGCGCAGGGCCACCTGGCTGGGCCCCACCTGCTCTCCCGGGCTGTCCCCTTAGTTTTCACCAAGCTGTCCCCTCTCTCCTCCCAGGTCTTCCTGTCCATCAAAGGCATTTACTACCAGGCCGAGGTGCTCGGGCAGCCCATCGTGTGGATCACGCCCTATGCCTTCTCCCACGACGTGAGTGTGCCCGTGGGCAGGGGCTTGTGCTGGGCAGTTCTCCCTCTGGCTCCCAGACAGACGAGGGCAGGAGCACAGAGGGGCTTTAGCTATCCTGCATGCGCTGGGTTCCTAGGTGTTGGCTGGGGCTGTGGGGTCAGGCAGGGAAGGTGCCACGCAGCGTTGTAGTAAGAACTGAGCCAGCCTGGCTGCAGCAGCCCCGGCTGGTTGGCCTGGAACAGCTCCTTCGGCGCTCTGTGCTCACTTTATGATGTGCCCCCACTTGCTCCGCGTTGTTGTGAGATTTCAGGAAAGGATTTTCCAAGTGCCCTTTGGGGTGAATGACTAGTTAGTGGCGGCTGGGGCCTGAACTGTGGGTCTCTCCTCTCCCCTGTTCTGCCCCTCCTCTTCTCCTCGCTTCCTGCCTTCTCCACTCTGCCTTCCCTCCTTCCTCTCTGGCCCCCTGCTCCCCCTGCTCCTTCCTCCTCTCTGATGTCTCCCCCCCACCCCTGTGCTGCTAAGACTGGGCTTTGTGTGTCGCCCAGAGGCGAATAGGGCCCTGTGGAGGCAGCCTCCACCCAGCTGGCCTGGGGGAAGGGAACAGCCGCCCGTCCCTCCTCCCTCCCGGGCCAGCCCACTGCCGCTGCTTCCTCTCAGCAGGAGGATGGAGGACCGGTACTGGGTTGTAGGTGAGGCCCTGATGTGCCCCCTTCCTCTAAGCGACCAGTACTGGGTCCTCCAAGTAGGACCAGGCAGGTGGGGGGAACCCCACTGCACACTGTGCTCTAGGAAATGGAGTTGGTGCTCAGATGCTTGCAGGCCCATCGGGGGTCCTGCAGATGCTTTCGGAAGGATGGAGGTGTGAGTGTGGGCACAGGTGGGATACCTCTTGGCCCCCGCACCCCCACAGCCAGGTCACTGCCTGCTGGCAGGATGGAGAAACAGCTCGAGGTCACAGGCACGCCCAGCACAAAAGATGTGTGATCATCACCGACTTTGACATTGCTTGGCACATCCTCCTGCCCGGGTCCTGGGGGTCAGCAGGGCGTGGCCATCTTCCCTGGTTGGGGGACAGTGCTGTGGTGCTCAAAGGTCGAGATACTTGGTTTGGCTTTCAGATCTGTGCCCTGTTTTGCTTTATCCTCTCCTCCAGGGCCAGGATGAGCCCTTCCCTGCCCCCTGCTCACTGGGTGGCAGCTCACGAGGGTGGCTCTGTGCCTTTGTCGGGAGCAAGCAGCTTCCTGCCCACCATTTCTCCAGAGCTCCCTGGGCTGTCAGGCCACTGCCCTGTCTGTCCTGTATCTTCCGGTTGTGCCTTTGTACCTGGTGCGTCTGAGGCTGGGCTGCTCATTTCTGAGTGTCTGTCCCGAGGCTCCTGCCAGGGCTTGGAGTTGCTGAGTGCTGTCCACCTGCTGCCCCCGGCTGGGCCTGCGATGGTGCCAGGCTCTGGGAATATTGTGCCCCGGGCACTCATGGGCTAGGCTCCAAGAAGACATTAAACTGAGACTGTGGGGCGGGTAATGAGGAAGGTGTGAGCCCTGATCAGCCTCTGTAAGGACCCAAGTCTAAGTGAGGGGTGGGGGTTGCCTGTCAGTCCTGGGAATAGCGTGACGAAGGCTTCCCTTTGCTTCCTCCTAACTCCCTACATGGCTAGGGGTTCTGGCTCTGGCCTCCAGGACACCCCTAACCCTTGGGACCCTTGTCCAGTGCCTCACTGGTTCCCACAATGTTCCTGGGTGGGGACATGTTGTACGGCTCTTTCTGGGGGGCAGAGGCCCACGGCAGGGCTGCCCTGGAGGGCTCCTCACCTCACGTGGGCGTCAGTGTCATCTTTGCGCCCATCTTGCCGACGTACCTCCTGTGCCCTCAGCACCCGACAGACGTGGACTACAGGGTCATGGCCACCTTCACCGAGTTCTACACCACCCTGCTGGGCTTCGTCAACTTCCGCCTCTACCAGTCACTCAACCTGCACTACCCCCCCAAGGTAGGGCCCCGCCAGCCCAGCCCTCCTCCTCCCTGCGCAGGGGCCGCAGCCCGGCAGTCCCCACATGGAGGCAGGGCCGTGGCAGGCGTTTTCTCTGACCCTCCCCTGCCTCCCAGCTCGAGGGTCAGGCCCACGCAGAGGTGAAGGCCCGTGAGGACAGCTATGCGTTGGACTCTGAGAGCTCCATGGAGGTGAGAGCGGCTTCCAGAGCACAGGCCCTGCATCCCCAGGGGGTGGGCCCCGCATCCCCCAGGAGGGTGGGTCCCGAATCCCTAGGAGGGTGGGCCCTGGCCCGGGAGGGGTTTGTGACTACATGTGTGGTCTCGGGACTTCCCTCAGAATCAAACCCACTGATGCCCCAGACTGTCACTGTCTCCCCTTCCCCACCCTGGCCACATCCTCCGATTAGCCCCCCAACCCCCCAAGCAGCAGCCCTGCAGTCCTGCTTTTCTGTAGAAACTGGCTGCTCTCAGCGCCAGCCTGGCCCGGGTGGTGGTGCCTGCAGAGGAGGAGGCCGAGGTGGACGAGTTTCCTGCCGACGGGGTGAGGACTGCCGCCTCCCAGGAGGAGTGGGCAGGGTGGGGCGGGGGCTGAGGGGTCTAGAAGGAAGCTGCACGGGGTGTGGGCAGGCCTGACGGTGGAGGCGGCCCTTGCTCCGCAGGAGACGGCGGCGCAGGAGGAGGACCGCAGGAAGGAGCTGCAGGCGCAGGAGCAGCAGAAGAAGCTCTTCGAGGGCCTCAAGTTCTTCCTGAACCGGGAGGTGCCCCGTGAGGCCCTGGCTTTCATCATCAGGTGGGAAGGTCAACAGCACTGGCTCTGCCATTCTCCAGGCTGGGTCCTGCCCGGCCCAGGGCAGCCTGGGTGCCCTGCCCTCCCACCCTCCATAACTTCGGGTGGTGTCAGGATCCGCTGAAGGCTGTTTTGGGGATTCAACTAAAACGGTGCTGGAAAGTGCTCAGTGTACCCTGGGCACACATGAGGTGCCCACCGGAGGGCAGCTGGCATCACTTTCTCACCAGCGAGGGCAGAAGGTCTCCGCTGGCCAGCATTGGGGGGTCCTAGGTGGGGGGAGGGGACAGTTGTGTCCTAGGAGGGTGATCTTGGGGGCCAGCGGGTCCCAGGGCAGCACCTCATGCCTGAGTACTTTCACGGGCTCCCCTTGTGCCTGTAGGAGTTTTGGGGGGGACGTGTCCTGGGACAAGTCTCTGTGCATCGGGGCCACCTATGACGTCACAGACTCCTGCATTACCCACCAGATTGTCGACCGGCCCGGGCAGCAGACCCCTGTCATCGGCAGGTAGGCCCCCAGGGCCCTCGCCTCCCTCGCCTGTTTGGGGTTCTGAGTGCAGAGGTCTGGTCTCCGCGCCTCTGCAGGTGGAGTGGGACCTCGGTGGCCCCTGACCCGTCTCCGCTGCCACTCTGCCAGGTGCTACGTGCAGCCCCAGTGGGTGTTTGACTCTGTGAACGCCCGGCTCCTCCTCCCCGTGGCCGACTACTTCCCTGGGGTGCCGCTGCCCCCACACCTCTCCCCCTTCGTGTCCGAGAAGGAAGGAGACTATGTGCCCCCTGAGAAGATGAAGCTGCTGGCCCTGCAGCGGGGCGAGCACCCAGGTGAGTGGGAGGGGGTGGGCAGGGCGGGCAGGCCCCTCCGCTGGCTGTTTCCCTTCTTGGCTACAAGGTGGCAAGCTCCAGAGAACGGCAGCAGGGCACAAACCCCCTTTGGAGTGAGGTTTAGGGGAAGGGAACGTCTGTGTTCTACAATCCGGTGTTGATGTTCAGAGTAACTGGGCCGACGAATGGTCTGGGAGTCGTCATTGTTCACATAGGAGGCGGCAGAGCTGGGGGTGGGGGGCCTGGGGTTTCCTCTGAAGGCAGCTGGGCTGTGAGGAGAGGTGCCAGGGGGCGTGGCTGGGACAGCCTTGCGCTGCCATGGAATGTCCCGGGCTGAAGGGGGTGGGGCCTGGCACAGGTTCTCTGCAGCCAGGTGAAGGGTAGGCTCCCAGGGCGTTCAGTCATTGGCTGTTCATAGGAAATTTGAATGAATCGGAAGAGGAGGAGGAGAGGAGGAGGAGGAGGGTGATGGTGAAGAAGAAGGAGAAAATGAAGAGGAAGAGGACGAAGATGTGGAGGCTGGCTCAGAAAAGGAGGAAGAGGCCCAGCTGACAGCTCTGGAGGAGCAGAGGATGGAGGGGAAGGTACCGGGGGGCAGCCCTGGCCCAGAGGGCAGGAGCCAGGGGGCTGCGGGGTGGGGTGGGGACCTGCACCCACAAGCTTCCACCTGTGTTCTCAGAAGCCCAGGGTGATGGCGGGCACCGTGAAGCTGGAGGACAAGCAGCGGCTGGCCCAGGAGGAGGAGAGTGAGGCCAAGCGCTTGGCCATCATGATGATGAAGAAGCGGGAGAAGTACCTCTACAACAAGATCATGTTTGGCAAGAGGCGCAAGATCCGGGAGGTGAGTCCCTGCCACCTGCCAGATGTGGCCACGCATCTGCCTGCCTGGCCCGGCCCCCCTGTGAGGCCTTCACCCAGGCCTGTGTGGGCATGGCTTCAGCCTCCTGCCTGCCCCTGGCTGTTGGTGAGTCTGCTGGGGTCTGGGGACAGATCTGTCCCGGAGACTCGGCCTGCTGTTATGAAGGACCATTGAACAGAAGTGCCTGAAGCCAGAGGGGCTGCGGGAGGCTTTGCTTAAGCTTCTGTTTGGTTTCCTCTTAATCACAAAGCCACATATGTTCGTGGGAGGCGGGGAGGTTAAGCAAAAATCACAGTTCTGTGCTCGCCAGAACCCTATCATGGAAGGCGTGGAAGTGGCTCGCCATCCTGCCCTCGGGAGTTTTCTGGGGTGATCTGTAGTAGCAGCCCCCGGTTCCTTTGTGCATGAAATAACACAGATCTTACTTGGGAGGCATTGAGCTACATACAGCGTGGGGCCAAAGTAGGCTTACAGCTGGGAGTACACGAGACACAGAGTTCATTCTTGTATTGTAATTACTGTCTTCTTTTTTAAATATATTTTTTTATTGATTTCAGAGAGGAAGGGAGAGAGAGATTGAAACATCAATGATAGAGAATCATTGATCGGCTGCCTCCGGCATGCCCCCTACTGGGGATCAAGCTGCAACCAAGGCATGTGCCCCTGACTGGAATCGAACCTGGGACCCTTCAGTCCACAGGCCGACGCTGTATCCACGGAGCCAGACCAGCTAGGGCTGTTATTACTGTTTTCCCTACAAACTGCTGTCACCCTCCTTTTGCCCATGCCCTGCATGCATTGGCTGGCAGTGATGATTTAGCCAGAGCTTCACTCAGCACGTCAGCTGTGCCCGGTGACGGGATTAGATTCTTCCGTTTGTGGCATTCTGAGAACACACCTGGAGCTGTCCCTGCCCACCTCCCCAAGCCTCTGTAGGGTTCTTAGGAGTACAATTGCCGGGTTGGAAGGCCTGTTTGCTTTGTGAAAGACGTTCCCAGATGGCCCCGGGGAAGGCTGCTCCCGCCTGACCCCTCCCAGCAGCTCCTAGTGCAGGTTTGCGTGGCACCCAGCTGTCCCAACGGGAGGGGTGAACGGGGCCGCTGCCTCCAGCTCGGGGAGCCGGGGATCCTCCTGACTTGCTGAGGGCCCGTAAAAGGCTAGTTTTAAAGGCAAAGGTGAGGGAGGGCTTGTTTCCTCCTCTGAGGTGGTTCAGATAGACTTGTTTTTCCCCGTGGTAGCTGCCTGTTAACTTTCCGGAAGCTCTGCTTTGAAGGGGTGGCCTCGAATAGAGCGGGGAGTCTCCTCTGCTCGCTTCCCCCATCACGGCTGGATCTCCCCCTCTGTCCTCACAGGCCAACAAGCTGGCAGAGAAGCGGAAAGCCCACGACGAGGCCGTGAGGTCTGAGAAGAAGGCCAAGAAGGCGAGGCCGGTGTGAGTGGCGGCAGCCTGTTGATGGGCCAGGCCAGCTCGGGACAGCTGGGCGTGCACAGGCAGGCCGAGGACCCAGCTGGGGTTAGAGCGGAGTCCCGGAGTCTCTGCTGTTTCCACCCCCTCCTCCCCCCTGCCGGCCTGGCCTCCTCTCATGCTTCCGGCTGGGCCATGGGCGGCCCCGGCTCCCTTGGATGGAATTCTGGCAGAGAAGAGGCGCCTGCGCCCCACTGTCTCCCAGGAGTCAGCAACATGGGGGGCAGGGCCCCACCAGCCCTTCACCAGGGGCTCCCATTCACCCTGGCTTTCTGCAGCCCTCCCCCCAAACCCCCCACACGTGATTCTCCGGGTGCTGTGATGGAGGGTGGGGAAGCATTTGTTATTAAACGGCTGGAGTCTTGCAGCCAATTGGACTCTGTGTTCATGAGCCTTCCTGCGGTTGGAGGAGAGCCACCTAGAGTGCCCTGTGCCGCAGGCTGCACACCGGGTGTTCAGAGAAGCCTGGCCGCCCTCCGCGCGCTCTGGAGGCCAAGGGCCCCTTTGGGCATGAGGCTGCCAGAAGGTGGGTGCGCGGGTTCTGGCCTTGGACGCTGAAGGCAGTCTGCCCTCCCGTCCCAGTCCAGCCCCTTCTCAGGCTGAACCTGCTTCCGCATGCGAATCAGGAGTGGACATTCTGGGGCCGGCTTCCCAGGGACGGCGGAAGGATTCCCTGACAGGCAGACCCCGTGGTGTCGGACGGCTAATAAAGTGCTCAGTAAACCTGCTGTGGTTTCTTCTGCTTGAGTCAGCCCAGAGGGTAGGCGCCTGTGCCTGAGGACCTGTGGGGCCTGGGCTTTGTCTAGTGGGCTCTTTGGGCAGACGGCCAAGTAACCCCCAGTGTGGATGTGATAGCCCTACTCGTTACCCCCTCTGGGCCGTCCCTACAGCTTCCCACCCGACCTTGGCAATGCCCTGGCTGAGGCCAGGGGGACAAGCCCTTTCTTGGGACTGCCTAGTGCCTCGGGGAAGAATCAGGGCTAGAAACGGCTCAGACCCTCTCGGTCAGGCAGGGAGTTTCTGCATAGCTCCCCCCTCCCTCCTGCCCCCGAGGCTGGCCCAGCGGCCTGCGTGCTGTCAGGAGCAAGGGCCAGGACAAAGTGTGGGTTTGGACCTGGTCACCTTCCCCACATTGAAGGCACTTGAAGGAGGGCTTGGCCCTTTGCCCCTCGCTGCTCAGCCTCTAGAAGTTTTCTGGGCAGTGGCTGCAGGCCCAGCCTGTGGAGAGGACAGGCAAGAGCTTGGGCAGCTCTGGCTGAGGGGGCAGAGCCCAGGGTCCCTGTCTATGGGCCTTGCTGTGGCTGTAGGGGAGCCTGTATTCCACCTCCAGTGCTTCCAGAGGCAGGGCCAGGCCTCGAGCCAACACCCACTGTCCTGGGGGGAGGCCGGGACTTGCCTGGGTGTATGTGCATCCCGGGGCCATGGTGAGGAGTGCCAGGGCAAGGCTGGAGGGCAGGCCCATCAGATACGGAAAAACCTGGCAGCCGCGATGTGGAATTTTCCCCATTCCAGAGTCGCCCAGTGATGGCGGGGGCAGCGGGGCTGTGACGTGGCCCGTGTCCCCACTGGGCGTCCAGCTACTTTGGCACTGCCTGCAGCTAGAACTGAGCATTCCCGGCTATGGGGGGTGGGGGGCAATAATTCGCCCCTTTCCTTGGCCCTCTGGGTGAAGGAGGGAAACCCAGGACTGGAAAAGGGAGAGGCACCTGCATGCTGAGGGCACTGAGCTCAGACCAGACTCAGCCCTGAGTGGGTCTCTTGGAGAGGTGGGGTCAACTGAGCCCTCCAAGTGTCTGACCCGTTGGAGATGGGCCCCTTGCCTGAGCATCCTTCGGGAATTCTGGCACCACCCCCTCGCCATCCCCCGCATTCGTCTACATCTCAGAAGCAAACAAGTTGTATCCCAGCTCGCACTGACTCTGAGCAGGGGACCAAACCTCCCATTGAACCCTCAGGGCTCCAGAACTCCCCATAGAAGTTTAGCATCAAGTCTAGCCGCCTCCTTCCCAGAGCTGGGCTGCCCGCACCACCACCACGCCACCCCGTTTCCTGGGCACCCTCGAATCCCCTCGGGCTAGGAGCTCAGGCGATCCTCAGGGTCCGGCGGTGGGACAATGGCCCCGTTGGCGCATCCGAGACAAATGCGCCTTGTTGGGGCACCGGCGGGGGCGCGATGCTGAATGCGGCTTCTGTGCGCCCTGGGCGCGCGCGGAGGGGCCGGGAGGGGCCCGGGGTCCGGGGTGCTCATTGGCTGCAGAGCCGCCGGGGGCTGGGCGAGGCTGCCGGCCGCACCTGGCCGAGCGAACGGGCGGGCGGGCGCGGCGGCGTTGCGGGGCGGGGCGGGAGCATGGCCCAGGCCTGGCGGAGCAGGGGGCTCCGGTGGGTACGCCCCGCCGCCTAGTAAGCGCCCGGGCGGCGCGGCCCGGGCCGAGCCGTCAAGCCAAACCCGAGGAGGACGGGGACAAGGTACGTACCGGGGGGCCCAGCACCCACCACCACCTGGCACCCTGCCTCACCGCCCCAGCCTCCAAATTGGGATTGCGAGTCAGACCGGACTCTCAGACCCGAGTGGTTTAGGGGCGCGCTCAACTCCAGCTATGGCCGGTGGAAGGGCTGGGGCCAGGGAGGGCGCAGGTGGGTTCTCACCCCGCCCTTGGTTTCTTCCCGGGGGGCCCCCATTTCCAGGGTTTCCCCAGTCAGTGCACAGGGGATGGGTGGGGCCCGAGCTTGGCTGGAGCTGGAAGTCCATTAATGATTAATCTTTGGCTCAGCAGCCTGTGCCCGGAGGAGAGGCAGGAATCTCCCCTCTGCCCCCCAGCCTTCCCCCAGAAGGGGGTCTGTCAGAGCAGGGGCTGGGGACCTGGATAAGGGGGGGATCCTCTCTGCTTGGAGAAGGCCCTGTCCTGTGGCACAGAGGGGCCAGGCCTCCAAGGACAGGCTTGTGGGAACGGGACTAACCCTGGTCTCCAGGAGGGGTCCCCTAGGAAATCCAACAGTTCCCCTGTTTCCGGACCAGTGCCCCGGAAGGGGGACCAGCTTGGTAGCAAGCCAGCTGTGGTAACAGCCTGGAGCGAGACCGCGGTCCCTTCCCAATGGGAACCCTCTCCCCACCTGCCTAGAAACGGAGAGGTGATGGGTCACATCTGGCAGCCATAACCCACACCGGTGGGAGGGAGGGAGGGAGGGAAGGAAGGAGGGTGAGAGGGTGACAGGCCTGACACCCGATCGCCTGGGTTGCTGAGGTGACAGGTGCCATGGAAATCCTCAGAAGGACAGTCCAGTTGGGAGAATCCAGCCTCTTCCTTTACGAAGGGCCTAACCCGAGGCCCAGAGAGGGTCAGGCTGTGAGCAGGCCGGGGCCAGAGCTGCCCCCATGCTGCTGCACTCCGCCTTGCCCTGCAGAGGAGACGTTGCTAACTATCCCCTTTATCCCGAGGGGAAACTGAGGCTCAGGGAGATTACGGGACTTGCCCAAGGTCACATCGTTCAAAGCTGGCTGCAAAGCATCTCCGGATCCCAGCCCTGCTCAAGACTTTCGGGGCCCCTCTGGGGTCTGAGCCTCTTGAAGCTGTCTGGGCTGCCCCAAACCCCCACCCCCTTGCCTCACCCCCTGGCTCCCAGCTCTGCCTGACACTCGGGCGGGCGTGAGCAGGGAGCAGAGACAACAGAGCCCTGTCCCCAGCTGCCACCTCCGGCGGTTGATCCCCTGCTGCTCTAGGGCAGGTCCCCGCCTGGAGGAAGCGCCTGGGGACCAAGCAGCCTGCCTGCTTCCCGCGCACCCCCTTGTCCCATGGGCCAGGCCTGATGGTTGAGAGCTTGGGTCTGATGCCCTTGTGCCACCCAGCGAGGGAGGAGTGTGTCCCCGATGGCCCCTCCCTGTGTCTGGGGTCTCAGGGACTGAGTGTGCCACGCGGTGAGAGAGGCCATTAACTGGGAGAAGGAGGCACAGATGGTGGGATTCCAGGCATGGCAGCAGCAGGCTCTTTTTTTTAAACAAAGATTTGAGAGAGAAAGGGAGAGAGCGAGAGAGAAAGAAATAGAAACATCCATGATGAGAGAGAACCATTGATTGGCTCCTGCACGCCCCCTACTGTGGATTGAGCCCACAACCCGGGCATGTGCCCACACCGGGAATCGAAACCGTGACCTCCTGGTTCATAGGTCGACGCTCAGCCGCTGAGCCACGGGGGCTGGGTTGGCAGCAGGCTCGTGCTTTGCTTTGACCTGGTGAGGCACAGGGACAAGCCCTTTTAGGAGCCCAGAGATGCCTTCTTTCCCTCCTGCTGGTTCCAGGGCAGCGAGGAGATGTGTGGTTGGGCACCCCCTCACCTGGTCCCAGGGGGGTGCTGACTAGCCATGCGACCTTAGGTGCGTCCTTCACTACCCGTGCCTCCATCTCCTCAGGTGTGAAATCCGGGCAGGGAGGGAACTTGGGTCTGGAGCCTGGGGGATATGGGCGCTTGGATGGGGAGGGTGGCCTTCCAGGAGTCGGCACGGGCGGGTCCTGCTTCTCCTACCAGGGACGTCACGTCTAGCAGGGCCATGACGATACTCCCAGGTGTGTGCAAGGGCTGCGCGTGCCTCGTCCCGTCCCGTTTGACCCTCAGCAAGCCCCTGAGAGGGTCGCAGCAGCCCCATTTTTTTAGGAAACAGGCTCAGAGGCGGGAAGTCAATTGCCCAAAGCAGCCCAGTGGGCGGGTGGGAGAGCCAGGAAGGACAGCCAGAGCCCCTCCGCCCCTCCAGGAGCAGAGAGGCAGGGGGGCGGCGGCAGGGCATTGTGGACAGCAAGTGCTCCGCACCTTTAAAAAGCCTTTATATTGTTTCACGTTTGTATGCAAACAAGTGCATGACATTCCTTTAAAAAGCATTTCAGTCATGCTAGAAGGTACAGAGGCCGATAGTACCAGCTCCCACATACTCACCTCCAGGGTTCTCCGTAATTTGGGAGCTAATAAAGAAGGGATTGAGCCCTAGCCAGTTTGGCTCAGTGGACAGAGCAACGGCCTGCAGACCCAAGGGTCCCAGGTTCAATTCCGTCAAGGGCTTGTACCTTGGTTATAGCCTCCTCCCCCGCCCGGGCCCTCAGGGCGCACCTGCAGGAGGCAACTGACCGAGATGTTTCTGTCTTTCCCTCTCTCTTCCGCTCAACGGGAAAATATCCCCGGGTGAGAATTAACAGAAAGGAAGAAAGAAGTGATTGACGTTTTAGTTAACCTGTGTCTTGCCACGCTACAATTAGAGCTACTTTGGGGTGACACATCTCCCATCAGGAGAGGTGTTGGTTTTGCCCAGACCAGGCAGTGTGTCAGGAGGAACGATTTGAGCTTGCTCCTAGTTCTGACCTGGACCTTCAGCTCCTCCACTGCAGTTTCTGAACTTCCGTTTTCCCATCTGCCACATGGGCTGGCAGGTGACCCTGGGAGGGTCTGCAAAGGTTGCAGATGTGGCTGCCACGTGGGACGGGAGAGCTAGGTGACGCTGCTCGACCAAAAACAGCTTTCTGAATCATCAGAGACCATTGGCCTCTGCCCCGTTGGGCCTGGTACCCAGCTGGCAGCTATTCCCCCAGCCACGGGGGGCCATGGGAGCAAGATTTCAGGGCTGACATTTTGGATGTGGTCCTGGGAGCCAGCAAGTTGGGGTCCAGCTGAAATGGTCCTCAGCGTGACCCTCCCCCATCCTTACTCAAGGCAACCCACTCCAGAGGGGCTCCGAGTGAGGAAGCTTCCGGATCCTTGCAAGTGCTGGTGGACAGAGGACCGGCCTCTCCCGTCTGAATCTTCCACTGTCCCGGCCCCGCTGTCTCTTCATCATTTTAGGACACGGAGGTTCAGAGAGGGCAGCGTGCCTGCCGTGGTCACACAGCACGGTGGGGCATGGTTCAAAGTAGACACTTTTCCCTCCTCCTACAGCCAGACTGTAGTTTTTCAAAATGGAAATGCCTTCATTTTTTTACTTTACTTTCCTGCCCCACGTAATACAGACTCTTTGTAAAGCAAATTATGTGTGTGCATATACACCGAGTGGCCAGATTATTATGATCTCTGAACGCATAATAATCTGGCCACTCAAGTGTATTTGTATCTCAAATGGGTACCAAAAGTATTCTAGACTTTTGCTGGAGATCAACCACCTATTTGCCCTGAGCTTTCTGTCAGCCAGTGCAAAGGGGAAAACGGATCAGGTGCACGATTTATAGTATCTTTGATATCAAATACATGAGGTACTCAAGATAAGTACACTAAGTGGCCAGATTATTATGCGTTCAGAGATTATAATAATCTGGCCACTCAGTGTATATGTGTGTATGTATTTTTCAGCTCATTATGTACTGTGGACATCGTTTTAATGAGTACATAATAGACCACGGTGTGAATGTCACTTAATAGTTTCAGCTTCCTTCATTGTTGGACATTGAGGTTGTTTTTAAATTTCCCCTTTGCTAAGTAATACCGCAATGTACATCTTTGTGCCCCATCTCAGATCTCTTGCTAGATTATCTTCTTTGACCAAATTTCCATCGGTGGAATCGCTGGGTCTGAGGATGGATGGGCACTTTATAATAGTTGCTGTCAGATATGCACTCAGAGCACTGGAGGGAGAGTCTACTTGCCCCGCTCTGCTCTTTTTAAAAAAATATATTTTTATTGATTTCAGAGAGGAAGGAAGAAGAAAAGAGAGAGATAAACATCAATGATGAGAGAGTCATGGATGGGCTGCCTCCTGCACGCCCCACACTGGGGATCGAGCACCGCAACCCGGGCATGTGCCGCGACCGGGAGTCGAACTGTGACCTCCTGAATCATAGGTCGATGCTCAACCCCTGAGCCACACCTGGCCGGGCTATTGCTTTACTCTTAAAGTCTCCTTCCAGCGTCCCCATGAAGTATCTCCGGCCACAGGAAACAGGCCTAGGACACTCACCCCACCACTTTCTCTGCCAGGGCCCCGTTCCTGCGCGCACGCTGAGCAAACAGCACCGGTGCCCATTCGTCAGGGAACAATTGATTCGTGGGGAACCGTGGTTCCTCAGAATGTTCTGCAGCCGATGGCTCTGGAGACCCTTGATCTTGATCTCCTCGGGGGATTTCCCCGTCCTGTCTAGACCTTGGGAAAAATCAGTAGCATCTCGATTGGCTAGTCCAACCCCTCAAGGCTAGTCCAGGCTGACCTGGGCCACCAGCCTTCACATGGGTGGAGGCAGGATTCCGTTCTGTACCTCTTTGAGGGAGGACTCGGAGCTGGTGAAATCTCATCAGACCCATCCTCTCGAGCCCTGGTCAGGTGCTCCCCTCAAGAAGGCCTTGTGGGGTGATCTGCTCACTCTCTGGGCTCCCCCAGATTTTAAACACATGTTTCTCTGGCTGTGTCTCAGCATCTTGGGAGCCCTGGAGTTTGGCAAGTCCGAGTTTGGACTCTGGCTGTCTGCCCTCCGCTGACTGTGGGACCTTTGACCGGTGAAGCCCCCTCTCTGAGCCTTAGTTTCTCCCCCTGGGGAGTGGGGTAACAGCGGTGGGTGTTCCATGCACTGGACAGTGTTAAATGAGATGTGATTCAAGGAGCAACCAGCCTCCCCACCCCAGGGGCTTCCTTGTCCCTCCCGTGGCCTTAGAGCCTGTCTCTGGCTCTCTGCAGGGCTCCGCGGCTGCTTGTGTCCTTGGCCCAAGGACACCGGGGACCTTGCTGAGCCCTTGGATGAAGGAGCTGCCCAGCTGCTGAGGTCCAGGGAGGGTCAGGGGCCACCCAAGGGGCAGAGGGTGCACTGGCAGGGTACAGGGACATCCACCTGCTGTCCCCAGGGAGGAAACTCATGAATATTCACACGCCGGAGCGGGAGGGAGCCAGCCAGCATATTACTGGGTGTCATTGGAGCGTTCCTGTTTCCCAGTGACCGCAGAGGCAGCCTGGGAGTCAGATGTGGCTCAGGCAGGGAGAGGAAAGGGGTAGCCAGCCCGCCAAGGCCCGAGGTAAGCGTGTCTTCCCCTGTCCCTGCCCGGAGGTCCCCGGCGCCAAGAGCTGCCTGGTGGTGAGGCTCCAGGCCAGGAGGCTTGCCACCCTGGCTTGGGTGCCCTGTGTGCACGCTGTGGGGGATGAGTCCTGTTTCTCCTTCGTTCCGTGAAAGGTGCTAGTCCAGCCAAGCTGGAGGATTGCTGGGCCTGGCCTGGGGCCAGCCATTGGCACAGATGGAGGGCAGCGTGGCCGGGGTCACCCTCAAGGGCAGGAATAGATGGCATGGGCTAGGGAAGGGGCACCGTCTGCCCCACGTCCCTGGGACTGTCACCACCATAGGCAGGGGAGGAAGGAGACCCGGTTCTAGTCCCGTCTCTGCTGCTGCTGTGCTGTGTGACCTTGAGGGTGGCCCTGCCCTCTCTGAGGCTCGGGCCACACTGAGATTGTCCTCAGTATCTTATGGGTTTGGACCTGGGGCTATCAGTTGCCTGCAATCCTCCATCGTGGGCAAGCAGGCATATACCTCGGGACGGGACCATGACTGGGGTCCTGGGAGGACAGTAATAATGATGATGATGATAGCAATGGTGGCAGCTCATGCTCAGTGAGTGTCTGCTCTATGCCACCCCTGGGTCTGAGGATGGGCACTTTAGAGTCTAAAGTTTAGACTGTAATAGTTGCTGTCAGATATGCACTCCGAGCACTGGAGGGAAGAGTCCTATTGCTCTGCTCTTTTTTTCTTTTTAATATATTTTTATTGATTTCGGAGAAGAAGGGAGAGGGAGAGAGAAACACCAATGATGAGAGAGAATCCTCGATTGGCTGCCTCCCGCACACCCCACACTGGGGACTGAGCCCACAAGCCGGGCATGTGCCCCAATGGGGAATCGAACGGTGACCTCCTGGTTCCTGGGTCGATGCTCAACCACGGAGCCACACCTGGCCAGGCTATTGCTTTACTCTTAAAGTCTCTCCCAGCGTCCCCATGAGAGTCTCTCCGGCCACAGGAAACAGACCTAGGACACTCACCCCACCACTTTCTCTGCCAGGGCCCCGTTCCTGCGTGCACGCTGAGCAAACTGCACCGGTGCCCATTCGTCAGGGAACGATTGATTCGTGGGGAACCGTGGTTCCTCAGAATGTTCTGCAGCCGGTGGCTCTGGAGACCCTTGATCTTGATCTCCGAGGGGGGATCTTCCCCGTCCTGCTCCCACGATTGCAGGTCCTTCTCCTTCCTCAGTCTTTCCCTGGTCACTCCAGCTGCTCCTCCAGCCTCAACTCACACCTCTGTGCCCAAGGCCCATAGCAAGTGTGTCTTCCTTCCGCTCCCCCGCACAGAGGTGCGATGTCAGCTTTGGCGGGTGCAAAGGGTTTGCACACCGCCCTGGGATGGAGGGAGAGTTGGTATCATCATTTTGGAGGAGATGTAAGGCCCAGAGAGGGGCACAGACTTGCCTAGGGCAGTGGTCGGCAAACTCATGAGTCAACAGAGCCAAATATCAACAGTACAACGATTGAAATTTCTTTTGAGAGCCAAATTTTTTAAACTTAAACTTCTTCTAACGCCATTTCTTCAAAATAGACTCGCCCAGGCCGTGGTATTTTGTGGAAGAGCCACACTCAAGGGGCCAAAGAACCACATGTGGCTCGCGAGCCACAGTTTGCTGACCACTGGGATAGGGGCTTAATCACAAGGAACAACAACAGCCTGTAATTATTGGAATCGAGAGTCTAGGTCAGTGGTTGGCAAACTCATTAGTCAACAGAGCGGCAAACCGCGGCTTGCGAGCCGCATGTGGCTCGCGAGCCACAGTTTGCCGACCACTGGCCTAGGGCATCCAGCAAGGAAACAGCAGAGCTGGGACTCAAACCCAGGCCCCTGGCCCCCAAGGGCTGGTGCCATGTGACTTTCCCATGCGTGCCTGACACATGTGGGTCTCACACGTATGTTACCCACCCTGGCCACGTCCTGCCCTGAGAGTCGTGAGGGTCCATTTACCAAACATTCACCGGGTGCCAGGCTCGGAGCGCTCGGGGCTGAATCATCATCCGGTTTGCCTGGGGCTGGGCACGGTGGGGATCCCTCCTCCCACACACCTGGGCCCAGGTCAATAGTGATAATAATAATTAATATGTATTGATTCCGGCCCGTGTACATTCATTCTCTCATTGAAATCTCACAGCCTCGTAACTATTCCTACCCCCGCCCCCCAGCCCGGCTCCTGGCTGCTAGTGCGCCCGTCGCTGAGCCTCAGTCTACCCAGGGCTCTGCCTGGGATCACTAGGGTGCTGTCTGCCCTGATCTTGCTGTTGTGTGTCCATTGTGTGTGGGAGACGGAAGCTTGGAGAGGCGGCTTGCTGTGCCCAAGTTCACAGAGGCCAGGCAGGAAGGGAACCTCCCGCCTTGGGTGCCTCCGGCTGCTGAGACCGGAGGGACCAGCCGCAGGGCCCTCTCTGCTTCCCCACCCTTCGCCCTGGCTGCCCTGGCCCGGCCCACTGAGGCCAGAGCCTGCTGTGCTGCTGAGCCTTCTGGACGGACGGCACTTGGCTGCACACGATCCTTCTTCCCAGGGGCTTGGGGCTGGGCCTGGGCCGCACCACACAGCTGGGAGCTGTGCGCCGGAGGCTGGCAGACCTGGGGTGTGAATTCCAGCCCCGAACCCTGCCTTGTCCAGTGACCCTGGGCCAGTCCCATCGCCTCTCGGAGCCTCAGTTTCCCCATCTGCAGAATGAAGGTGGCAGTGGGTGCTGCCTCCCAGGGTAGCTGAGTGGAGTCAGTGAGATGCTCTGGAGAAGCCGCTGAGCCCAGAAGGTGGGACGGCCCAGGGTCCCCCGCAGCTGGCAGGATCCCCCCTCCCCGCCCCCCGCCTGGGTTGCAGGGAGCCCCAGTGGGAGAGTGAATGAATGAATGAATGAGTGAGTGAAGCAGGGGTGGGGGCTGGGAACACCTGGGCGGGGCCAGACAGAGCCTGATTGACAGCTCTGGGGAGCCGGTCTGCCCCCTACTGCCCGGCCTTCTGCTCCGAGCCTCTCCCTCAGCCTCTCCGAGCTCCTTCCAGAAGGTACCCTGGTGAGTGGGGCTGCGGGGTAGGGACGGGCGCTGGGGATTTTCCGAGGGCGGGACTCCTAAGCCCCCCATATTCCAGTCAGGGAAGCTGAGGCCCAAGGGCCCGCTCAGGGTTTGGGCCGGAGTCTGAGGCGCTGGCCTGGCCCAGGACCCCAGGGAGTGGAGGCCCGAGGGGGCACCTGAGGCCTGGTGCAGGTTTGTGTTTGGGGGGGCTGTGGATGGCCGCTCCTTGCTCAGGAGGTACAGCCTGAGGATCCCTGGGGTTCAGGAGGGGAGCCGCGAACACTTGGAACGAGAAGGAAGTGTTAGTCGCTTTGCCTGCCCCGTCTCGGGGAGAGCCAGCGTGAGGGGCGGCCAGGGGTTCCTGTGACTGCACCCCAGGACTGGGGTTTCCACAACCTGAGGTCACGCCTCTCCTTCCTGGGGCCCCTCCATGACCAGACCCTCCTAGCCGGCTTACCCCCTCGGCCCCCCCCCCCACACACACACACAAGCTTTCTGATCTAGTATTTAAATATATTTTATTACCTTTTTCTGATTAAAAAGGTCCTCCATGCGCCTTTAAAAAATGCAACCATTGCCCGGGCCGGTGTGGCTCAGTGGATAGGGCGTCAGCCTGCGGACTGAAGGGTCCCGGGTTCGATTCTGGTCAGGGGCACGTACCTCAGTTGCAGGCTCCCGGCCCTGGTCGAGGGCATGCGGGAGGCAACCAATCGATGTGTCTCTCTCACATCGGTGTTCCTCTCTCTCTCTCTCTCTCTCTCCCTCTCCCTTTCATTTTCTCTAAAAATCAAAGGAAAAAATATCCTGAGGTGAGGATTAAAAAAAAAAAAAAAAAAAAAAAGCAACCATTACAGCCCTGGCCGGGAGGTCCAGTTGGTTGGAGTGTATTCTCAGACACCAAAAGGCTGCGGGTTTGATACCGAGTCCGGGCACATACTACCTAGCTCAGTGGTCGGCAAACTCATCAGTCAACAGAGCCAAATATCAACAGGACAACGACTGAAATTTCTTTTGAGAGCCAAATTTTTTAAACTTAAACTTCTTCTAACGCCACGTCTTCAAAATAGACTCGCCCAGGCCGTGGTATTTTGTGGAAGAGCCACACTCAAGGGGCCAAAGAGCCGCATGTGGCTCGCGAGCCGCAGTTTGCCGACCACGGGCCTAGGTTGTGGGTTCGATCCCCGGTGGGGGAACGTATGGGAGGCAACCCATCGGTTTCTCTCACATTTCTCTCTCTCTCTCACTCTCTCTCAAATCAATAAAATCAATCAATCCTCAGGGGAGGATCTAAATAAAGCAACCCTTGCAGAAATGTGAAATACAGAAACTATATTTCTGCATAGACCCCTGCCCCATCCCCCAGCCTTGAAGAGGGTACCGCTGTTAACATGTAAAACACTGCCCTCCACTTGTTCGTTCCTGGGCCTGCGTGTATGTTTACGTGTGCACAGACGTGGATTTGCGGGCGCGGTTGTTCTGGAACTTTCTTTTTTCACGTGCGTCGATCGTGGTGTGCTTTTGAGCCAGCCCACTGAGCTCTCCGCCTTGTTTTTTTTTTTTAAAACGGGTACAGTGACTGCATGGGAAACGGGTCACCGTCTGTGTCATGGTCCCTGCTGAGGGGGGCTTAGGTTGTGTCTAATTTTTTTGTTTTTCTGATCCAGCAGCCATGAACGCCCTTGCACCTGTGACTTTGCCCCAAGCGTCTCCGTCAAATAGTTGGAATTCGGGGACTCGTAGTTTCCTCCTCTGATAGAACCGCCTTCTGGAAACTCTCCCACACCCCTGTCCACCCCGACCCCATCCACCTGGCCCCCCCCCCCCCGAGTGGACAGGGACATGTCCTTGTCAACTTCCCTCTTGTATGGTTCCTTCCTGTGCAGATTGCTTCTTCTTCTTCTTTTTAATCCTCACCTGAGGATATTTTTTCCATTGATTTTTAGGGACAGTGGAAGGGAGAGGGAGAGACAGAGAGAAACTTCGATGTGAGAGGGACACATCGATGGGTTGCCTCCTGCACGGACCCGACCAGGTCCAGGGCCAGGGAGGAGCCTGCTACAGAGGCACGTGCCCTTGACCGGAATCGAACCCGGGACCCTTCACTCCGCAGGCCGTCACTCTGTCCACTGAGCCAAACCAGCGAGGGCTGCCGATAGCTTCTTTTTAAAAAAAATTATATTTTATTGCTTTCTTACAGAGAGAAAGGGAGAGGGATAGAGAGTTAGAAACATCAATCAGCTGCCTCCTGCACACCTCCTACTGGGGATGTGCCCACAACCAAGGTACATGCCCTTGACCGGAATCGAGCCTGAGACCTTTCATTCCGCAGGCCGATGCTCTATCCACTGAGCCAAACTGGTTAGGGACCAGATTGCTTCTTTATGTCCCTTCCCGTGCGGAGAAATTTCTAGATGATGAGCAGAGGGCTCGGGAGCTGCTGTGGCTGGTGGGCTGGGCTTGGAGTGCCCCTTGTCTGGGAAGGGTTTGTGGGTCCCTCGTGTAACTTTTCCAGGGGGAAGAATGTGGGGTTCTTTGCCAGGCGGATTACTTGGCCTCTGCCCCCCAGGGATAGTGGTGACGTGCCAGGGCGTGTAGTTACGGGGCAGCATGCGTGACCTCTTGTGGCCTCAGGGACCGAGGGCCCCACGCCACAGGCGCCAGCACAGGAGTGGAAAGTTTTGCGCCTTGGCCTTGCCGCTACGGGGGGTGGGAAGGCCCCCGAGCCCCAGAGCTCTCCTCGTGCCTCAGCCCTCCGTCCACTCCCACACCAAAACCAAGCAAAATACCAGGACACCCTGTGAAATTGGACTTTTATTTATTTATTGTTTTTTTAAAATAATTTTTACTGATTTCAGAGAGGAAGGGAGGGGGACAGAGAGATAGAAACATCAATGATGAGAAAGAATCATTGATCCGCTGCCTCCTGCACGCCCCACGCAGGGAATCGAGCCAGCAACCCTGAAATCGAACGGTGTGACCTCCTGGTTCAAAGATTGATGCTCGACCACTGAGCTATGCCAGCCAGGCTAAAGTTGACTTTTTTAAAAAATACATATTTTATTGATTTCTTTACAGAGAGGAAGGGAGAGGGACAGAGAGTTAGAAACATCGATGAGAGAGAAACATTGATCAGCTGCCTCCTGCACACCCCCTACTGGGGATGTGCCCGCAACCAAGGTACATGCCCTTGACCGGAATCGAACCTGGGACCCGTCAGTCCTCAGGCCGACACTCTATCCACTGAGCCAAACCGGTTAGGGCTAAAGTTGACTTTTAGATAAATATCGAATATTTTTTAGTATAAGTATGTCCCATGCAATATTTGGGACATACTTATACTAAAAACATTTTTTTGTTGTTGTTGTTTATCTGGAATTTAGATTTACCTGGGCAACCCTGCCTGCTGGGTGTATAGGCAAAGGCCTGATTGGCTGTTTGATCTGAGCCCTTTCCTTTCTCGCCCTGAGCCTCAGTTTCTCCATTTGCCTCCCCTACAGATCCAGGGGCCACTGAAGAGACGAGGAGCCGTGGCCCCTCGCCGGGCAGCTGTGGAGGGTGCCGCCAGAGACTGGCTGGGCTTTCTCCCTGTAGTCAGTCCCGGCCCCAGGCCTGGGGGACGGGCGATGGGACAGGGTCTTCTCTTCCTTCTTCGGAAACGATTTCATTATGCAGCTGCAAAGGGTATAAAAAGTAAACTAGTAGCCCTAGCTGGTTTTGCTCAGTGGATAGAGCGCTGGCCTGCGGACTGAAAGGTCCCTGGTTCGATTCCGGTCAAGGGCACATGCCTGGGTTGCAGGCTCGATCCTCAGCAGGGGGCGTGCAAGAGGCAGCCGATCAATGATTCTGTCTCATCATGGATATTTCTATCTCTCCCTCTCCCTTCCCATCTGTAATCAATAAAAATATTTTTTAAAAAAGTAAACTAGTAAACATCCACGTATCCACTCGGCTTCAAGATTAAAACTGAACCAGGCACCCTGGCTGGTGTGGCTCAGCGGATAGAGCGTCGGCCTGCGGACCAAAGGGTCCTGGGTTCGATTCCGGTCAAGGGCACATACCTCAGTTGCAGGCTCCTCCTCAGGCTCCTCCCCGGGGCCCCAGCCGGGGCTCGTGCAGGAGGCAACCCATCAATGTGTTTCTCCCATATCGATACTTCTCTCTGTGTCTCCCTCTCTCTTGCACTCTCTCTAAAAATCAACAGGAAAAATGTCCTCAGGTGAGGATTAACGGAACAACAACAACAAACAAACACGGAACCGAGCAGTAGGAACGTCTCCTTGCTCCCCTCTCCAGCTTCTCTCAGCGTTGGCTTTGCCAGCTGGCTCCGTGTGCAACCCTGTCACTGCGTTTCTCCACACGTTTGTCTCTCTGTCTGCATCGTGCTGGGGGGCCGCTGAGCTGGTGAAGGCCGGGCCCAGCGTCCAAGGCTGCCCCTCCACCCAGCCAGGCCTGGGGCAGGGGTGGGCGCTCCCCGGGGCCGGCCTCCTGACGCTTGTCCTGCTGTGTGCCCCGCACAAGGTGTCTGAGATGCCGCCGCCTCAGAAGAAGCGCTGGGAGTCCATGGCCAAGGGCCTGGTGCTGGGAGCACTCTTCACCAGCTTCCTGCTGCTGCTGTACTCGTACGCGGTCCCCCCGCTGCACGCCAGCCTGCCGTCCACGTGAGTGGCCCTCCTGGGTGACCAGGGGGTGGGGGTGGGCCTGAGGGGGCACCCTGAACCTTGCTATGCTGAGGGCAGAACTCGCTGTGTATGTAAGCCTGGGTCTCAGTGTCCTCATCTGTGAAATGGGTATATTAACAGAGCCTGCTTTCTGCAGCCCGGGAATCCGATGACACCATCTGTGTATAGGACTTGGATTTTTATTGCCTGAGGCTCCAACGGGGCTGGGAGGGCGGGGGGGGGGGTGACTTGTCCATGAGCACCCGGCTGGCACAAGGCCTCGATTCAAACTGGGGGTCTGTTGGCCTCCAAGCCTGGCTCCTGACCACGAGG